>JANRMT010062854.1:16082419-16116485 GCA_026402145.1 Polypterus bichir lapradei
TCGCAGCGGCGAAGTACTGCCTTAAAATTTTTATTAAGAAGACAATTTAATTTTTTTAAACTGAGGGAAAATATGCCAATAATTATTTGTTAAGGATCTCTTTGTATACCATGTTGTCAGTTCGGCCCTCCGGTTGTAACATGACCAAGCTGTGCGCTGAGCTTACTCTTGAGCATGTAACTTACATTTGGTCATGTGAGCAGTAATCTTGTCTCAAATCTCACAGGTTGGATTGCTGCTGTCATAATCGGTTTGAGTTTCATGGTTTGTTTCAATTACGACAGTATTTGCAGGATTTGTTGTGTTGAAGTGACATTCGGCATCTGTCAAGCGTTGTAAGCACACAACCGGTTTCATCGATAAAATCACATCCAGCTTTTGAGAGTTTAAACATTCATAAACATCAAAGTGTCCACTACTGAAATCGTCACCTGTGAATCTAAGATTTTTAAGAGGCATTGACGGTTGTTGAAAGGTGTAAAATATTTGGCCATTTCAGTACACTTGAAAGCGACAACCGAACAATTCAGCGGCAGCCATCAACTCACATGCAGAACCATAGGTGAAGGGCTTAAGCATTTCACTCTTACAGTGCTCCTGTGTAGTATAATTATCTCTTGTACCGTCATCAGTCCACACCTTGAACCTGTCCCAGTCATTCAATATATAAGACACAATGTTCCTCCGGATATCAAGAGTGAGCCTGATATGGCTGTGCAATATGTTACAAAGAGAATGGAAAAGGTAGGTGCCATCTCTGGGCATGGAAACCACTCAGTAAGTGACAGTTCTTTGATCGATAGTGATCACCTCGATAGACATGGTAATGGGGGTTGTAATGATAAAGGAAATGGGTACCTGAACAATGAAAAGTAAGTCTAAAATACCTATACAATAACTATAATTGTAATAAACAAACAATAAAACTGCGGAGAAGCCGTGGATTAAACAAAAAGGTTGTAGTTATCAGTAGGGAGACGTGAATCCCGTGGTGAAGCAAGGAAGGGAATGTAGAGACTGGAGCGACGGACAGTCTTATATAGGCAGGCAGCCAACAACGTGGGAGGCGTTGGGATGGGGGAAGGTTGAAGATGGAGCAGAGGACATCAGCCAGCTCGTTGGCACATGCTTTGAGAGCCCGCCCAGGGATGTTGTTTGGTCCCGCTGCCTTACAGGGGTTTATCTTCCTTAGTGCTTTGTGTACCTGACCTGAGGAGACCGTTGGGGAGGAGGGTTGTGTGGTACAGTTGTGTGTGTGCCTCCACTCTGTGCTGTTGCTGGATGTCTCTAAGCAGGTGTAGAAAGTGTTGAAATCATCCGGCAGACTGTCTGTGGAGTTGATTGTGCTGATGGTGGTCCTATGGTCTGCGATGTGCTGTAAGCCCTGCCACATATTGTACATCCAGACTCCGCAGTAGAATAGAAGGCCTCCAGCTTCTCTCTGTACTTCCTCTTGCCTGCTGTGATGGCTTTTCTTAGTCAGTACTTCGTAGCTTTGTACTCTGTCTCAGTCAGTGCCTTATCTAAATGCAAGAGAGCGGGAACGCAGCATGTGGCATACCTGACTGTTTATCCTGGGCTTCTGGTTGGGGAACTTCCTGACTGGTATTGTGGACATGATGTTGTTAATACAGGTGCTAATGTACCCAGTCACGTACTCAGCATAGTCCTGTATGCTGAGAGAAGAGTCCTCTAGAGTGGCTGCAACCCTAAACACATCCCAGACTGTCTGAGCAAAACAGTCCTGCAGGGTGCTCTCCGTCTCTGGGGTCTAAAGTTTAACTTGCTTAATGATAGGGTTAGTTTGTTTCAGCCTTGGTCTGTAGGCTGGGTACAGGAAGAGAGTGACATGGTTTGATTGTGAAATGCTGGCGTGGTGCAGCCCTGTATGCACCGTGTATGTTGCTGTAAACATGATCCAGTGTGTTCTTCTCACGGATGGGAATGTTCATGTGTTGGTGGTATTTAGCAAGTGCAGTCCATAAATTGCACTGTATTAAAGTCACCAGCTGCAATAAAAACAACATCTGGATGAGCCATCGCTGATGACATCATGGAGTTTGCTGAGCGCTGCCACAGAGTTAGCTTGTGGTGGGATGTAAACAGCGGCCGAAAACACAGCAGTAAACTCCCTCGGTAGATAATACAGTCGGCATTTCAGCAGTAAATACTCCCCATCTTGTGAGCAGTGCTTGTAAACAGTTCATACATCTCCACACCACGAGTCCAGTAGGTATCCGCTAAAAAAAAAGTGGACTATTCTTTGGCACCGTGTCCTGTTTTTGTCTCAGTGTTGAAGTAATCATACAGAGAAATGGGGCTTGTAGTTCATGCAAATGAATGCTGCCAATAGAACAGTTCCACTGACCAATATGTGACTGTAATTGTGCATTGAAATTGTCCTGGCTTCGAGTGAAAAAGGGGAGGATCCTACACAGGATAGACTTAAGTTGAAATGGAAGAAATTGATTCTGTGGACATATATGCTTTATACACATAACGAGCTGAGTTTAGGAATATCTGTAATTGATAGATTGATTTTGCCAATCTGTGGGAGCCAGGATTCTGTCCGAGTTGTAAGGGATCAAATACTTATTTCACTCAATGACATGCAGATCGATTTATAACTTTTATGTAATGTTTTTTTTTCTGGATTTGTCGTTGGTATTCTCTCTCTCTCTCTCTCTCCATTAAAATGCAACTACCATTAAAAATCAGAATTTTCATTTCTTTGTAAGTGAGCAAAGTTACAAATTCAGCAGGGGATCAAATAATTATTTCCCCCACTGTACATTGTTCACAGTCAGTGCTGTGAACTCAGCACATCCTTTCAATCCTACTGTGACTCCTCAATTTATGGTACCTCCAGCTCCTCTATTTGTAATTTAAGCCAATATTTAATACCTGTCAAAAGTTTGAGATCACCCAGAAATTTCCATGTTTTTGGATAGGAATTGATACTTTTTTAAATCAATATACCATACAATTGTAAGTGGTTTCCTCCCACTGTCCAAAGATGAACTGGCAGTCCTAAATTGGCCCTAGTGTGTGGTTGGGCGTGAGTGGTTTGTTGTGTGTGTGTTTGTCCTGCAGTTGACTGGTTCCCTGTCCGGGATTTGTTGCTACCTTGCACTCGGTGCTAGCTGGGATAGGTTTCTGCACTCCCCTTTGATCCCATTCAGAATTAAGTAAGTTAGAAAATGACTGACTGATCATTAAATTGATTTATAAATCCAGCCATTACATTAATAGTGTGTATAGTGACTATTCCTGCTTGAAATGATTAATTAAAAATGTATTATTCATATATGGCCGCAAAGTCCCATTTTTCATGAGCAGTTCTTGCAGTGTCCTAATGGTAAACTTTATCCTTAGTCATTTGTTAATGCTAAGTGGTTATTAGAGAAGCTTTTCTTACAACATTAACACCACTGAAACCTGCTATCATGTTCACTTATTCTACAAGGTCCTGGCACTCCTAATGTTCAATTTAGGATTCAGAAATGGCTGAAATTAAACTGCTTTCTCAAGAGACATGTCAAGTGTTTTGGTATTTTTTTGGATATTATTTCATGTGACAAATTGCCAAGAAACTGAAAATTACATAGAATATGTTATTGCCTTGTGATAAATGGGCAAAGGTTTCCACTTCAAATGCCACCCTTGAACAATATCAAAGCGAAATAAATTACCAGTGTGAAGAAAAAGAAATGGTGTTTTAAGATACTTATATGCCGTAAGCAAGCTGTTTTGTTTCACAAGTTTGGTTTGTTCTTTGGTAAATAGTTCCCCTTACTTATCATTCCCCGTATTTTTTTTATGAGGTTGTGTTTTCTTTTCAATATTAAACAACCAAATCTTACATCTGGTGCTTTTTATTCTTTTTTTTTACTCCATGTGGATTAACATTGGATTGATAAATATTGCAAGTGTAACACTCCTTTACATGGTCAGTTATTTCTTAGTGTCTTGCTGAAATAAGAGGTGCTACTACATTTTCATTTAAAAACACTTAAAAATTTCAAATGAAAACTATCTCTATCCACACTGGAGTTTTTGCATCATTTTTAAAAATCTCTGTCCACGCTGGAACACCCAAAACACATATGGCGTAGACCTTTACTGACACTGGGCAAGTGCGTGAATCCTGTGAGGGGACTGTGTAGTGAAAATTGGGTTCATGTTGGTTGACTCTGATTTCATATATAGTATAGAAAATTATACACTGATAAATTGTTTAAGGAGCAGCAGCGAAGTGCCCCCATGTCACATTGCGCTGATTACAGTTGAACATAACAGTCTTAAGAACTGGCAACGGTCTTCTTGTCATTTAGTAAAGACAGCTTAAATGTTAGTTCGACACAAAAAAAGCATTTAACTTTGTTAGTCAGATGACTGCTTATAAGTTGTCCATAGCAATCGGAAAACTTCTTGTACCATACTACATTTGTTAAACTAAGAGAAAAACAACTGCTTTATATTGCAGTGTGCTTTTGTCTCTCTATTTCCTGTAATACTATAAGCTTGGCTACATTCCTCACCTATCCACTTCTTTAGGCGCCTTGTTAATTTTGCTGTGGAAAGTACTCCTCCTTATTGAACTGATTAAGTTTAGGCAATAGACATTGTGAGTTGTTTACAATGTATCACAAAACTTGTAGCAACTGGTAAATTGTGTTTTTTGGTGCATGTAATCAGTTTTCAGAAAAACACGATTTAGATGGCTTACTCTTCTATGCCTGCTTTGTTGAATGTGGTGTTCTGTGTAGGGTTGGCCAGTCAATAAATTATACATTGTAACGAGCAGAATCCAATCAGGGAAAGGCCACGGTATAAGCACAAACCAGTTGTAGTGCGATTAGAATATTGTTTCTGCTGCTCCACACCACAAAGCTGATGCTGCTTTTAGAAAAGTTTTCAACTTTAGAGAGTGTTGTCAGAAATCTTCATTTTTGGAGTTTGAAAAAAAAACTGGATACTGTGGACAAAAGGCGAAAACTGAGATAAATATCTAGGTTTTTAAACAAAAACGTAGTAGTGAGGATGGGCTCTAAGTGCTGGCATCCTCTGTATTGTGTAAATAAGTATTATCTGGTTTAATTAAATTCACCTCATGCAACAGTTCAAATTGCTTTTTACTTTTCATTTTTTCTGAAGTTGAAATGAAAGTTAAAGGCAGCAGCATGTTGCAGGCCCCCCTTATTGTCTCCTTTGTGTCTTCCATGTAACTGCTTCCAGCATTAAAGGACAGAGAGAGAGGCCAAGAACAGGTAAAAGAAAAAGGACTTCTCAAATTTTAATTTGTGATGCTGTCCACTGACCATCTCACTAGTAACTGTTCTGGAGTGTGGAGGCATGTTCTATGTTGATTTGCCACATTCCAGCTAAGAATTTGACTGTTGGTGAGGGAATAGTAACAATATAAAAATATTGCAAACTAGAGATAGTATGGTGTGCATTTGAAACCCCACCTCATAATGTTTATGTATCAATAAGCTACATAAATATACAGCTGGAATAATTAGCTGATCATTCTGGTCATGATAGCAGACCTACCAGAGGCATAGTGCCCAACTTCTTGACCATTCCCTACATTGCAGAATATAAAAAAAAATGCTGAAAGTTAAATTTACATGACACCTGCTATCTGATTCTTTAAATGAAATTTTTACCCATTTTTCTGGGATGTTAACATCCATAATAATGATAGAATGAAGCAGGCAGAGGACTTGGAACAACTGATGTTCAAAAAGATGTGCAAATCAGACATTTGTATTACGTTTAGATTAAGATGGAAAGGAGTTTAATTATCTTAGCTGTGGTTAAAGCTTCCTGGCTGAATCAAGTGGTGGTTAATGTGCATTAAGCATTGGAAAAAAAGACATTTGTCCATATAATTTTGTAACTGGTAAAGCGTCCTCAATATTTTGTTTATGTTGGCTACAGATTACAACAAATTTGAATGGTACTAAATATAATGCATACTGAACTATAACCAGGTTTTTTTCTCATTTAATTCCCAGCAGCTCAGATATGTAGATAATACAGGATAAGGGACACTGAGGTATTTTTCATAAATGTGCTTTTATCATGAACATATTCTTACTGGTGCAAGAGGCTCAGTTTATTTGTTAACCCTAAAGCTGATGTCACATTACATGGGTTAATGCTGTCACCCAGACCATTTCTTATTGTATAATTAGTAATCACTAGGACAACTGCATCATGACTTGTTGGCCCTGTTTCATATTTCCAATGCATTGCAAGTGTGCTCTTTTTTTCTGATGGCCAATAATGTGGTGCCAACTTGAACTGGTTCCCATGTTTAAGTTTTGCAGATGCGAGGACTTTGTGTGCAATCTTTGCCCCCTTTCTTTTTTTTCTGTTTTATTATGGTAAGTAAAACATATAAAATGTCAAACACAAGCCTCTCTTCTGTTTGCAATGTCCTAAAAGCACTTTTATTCTTCGTTCTTGCTTTATATATGGTGTACTTCTAGGTGAACACTCATTGGTTGTCTGCTCTCATGCACACACATGCTCACCCCTTCTGACTTAAAATCAAACCTCTCATACTATGCAGCTAGTGATCACAAGAGCAAACCTGTTATGTCTCCAAGTTGCTGTGATTATTTAAATGACTGAAAATCTCTGGAAAAGTCATGTAATATGACATTGCCTTAGACAAAAGTGGAATTTGGCATCTCAAGCGAATTGAATACTATAAACCTCTTTAAGCAGATGTGTGTGTTTGTGTTAAAAACACTTACCTCCTTCAGTTTTACAATGGTTTATCCTCGGTAAATTCTAAATGGCCAGTATGTCCCCATTTATCAAAAAGCAGTGCTGCTTAGTTTTTCTAGAAAGCAATCTGAAGCAGATATCTGCCTTTTCCAAGCCTCTTAGAGAAGACATTTCTTTGCAAAGTCTAAACATCTGGACTGTGTCCCTTTTTAATAAAGGAAAAATCATGTAACACATTTTAGAATATTTTTGTTTATTATCGGGGTTTCATCCAGGTTCATTAGGTACATCGCGCAGCAGACGGAAGCAGTCCAATTAGCTGTGGGAGTGAAATTAAAGATCAATGTCATGTATGTATAAATATGTAAAAAGATAAATCTCTAGTGTGTGTGTATATTTAAATAACATTTGCCCTCTCTGGAGTTGCATTAACACTCACTCTCTTGCTATAAATTTATGTGCACGTCTTGCTTGGACTTCATATCTTACATCATGTGGCGAAGTGGTGGCTCTGAGGCTAGGGATCCATGCTAGGATTCAGAATGTTCTAAATAATTTAAATGCCAGCAGTGGTTCCACTCCATTGGGCCCTTGAGCTAAGGCCCTTAAACTGCATTTGCTCTGTCCTGGATATGATGTTAACTTGCTTCCAGCCCTGCAAGCAGGTCTTTTAACTTGCAGGGAAAAATGGGGGCTGCTGTCAGGATTGGTACTCCAGCCACCGTTTTAAAAAAAAAAAAAAAAACCAAAAAAAAAACAGTGTAGTGTTGAGATGTAAACACCAATGCACAGCAATGCTCAGATCTTAATTTGGAATTTGGTTCATCATGCAGTGGATGCTGCAATGCACTGTACAGTCAACCCTCGTTTATCGCGGTTAATCCGTTCCAGACTCTGCTGCGATAAATGAATTTCCGCGAAGCAGGATTGTTTATTTATAAATTGAATATTTTCACAGAGCATAGAAAACCTGTTTACGACCTTCTAAATACATTTTCTAACATTATTAGAGCCCTCTAGACATGAAATAACACCCTTTAGTCAAATGTTTAAACTGTGCTCCATGACAAGACAGAGATGACAGTTCCGTCTCACAATTAAAAAAATGCAAACATATCTTCCTCTTCAAAGTGTGCGTCAGGAGCAGAGAATGTCAGAGAGAGAGAGAAAAGCGAACAATCAAAAATCAATAGAACTTTTTAGGCACCACCGGACAAAGCAGCTACAAGGAAAGCAGCAATGTGAATGTATTCTTTCAGCATTTTTTAGAGGAGCCTCCGTATCCTCTAGGCAAACAGCCTCTGTGTAAACAGCCCCTCTGCTCACACCCCCTCCGTCAGGAGCAGAGAATGTCAGAGAGAGAGACAGAGAGGCAGAGAAAAGCAAACAATCAAAAATCAATATGTGCTGTTTGGGCTTTCAAGTTTGCGAAGCGCTGCATGGGAAGCATATCGTATATCATTGAGAAGTTTTATTTAATATGTAATAGTGCTCTGATTGGGTAGCTTCTCAGCCATCTTGCAAATAGCGTCCCTTGTATGAAATCAACTGGGCAAAGCAACTGAGGAAGCATGTACCATAAATTAAAAGACCCATTGTCCGCAGAAATCCACGAAGCAGCGAAAAATCCGTGATATATATTTAGATATGCTTACATTTAAAATCCGCGATAGAGTGAAGCCACGAAAGTCGAAGCGCGATATAGTGAGGGATCACTGTATTTGTATTAGTGTGTGCTCCCCACACACACACACTCTCTCTCTCTCTCTCTCTCTCTCTCATAGAGGTGTTTTTTTTTATATTTACTATAGGTTCCTGTTTTTTTTATTTTTAAGCTATTAGTTATGCCAGATTGTAAGTGAGATAAAATTATATTTTACATTGGTTCTAAAAATTTAATACTAATACATATATATATTTTTTCTCTTTTTTTTAGGTATGGCCTCACAAGTCTTGGTCTACCCACCACATGTATATCAAACCCAGACAAGTGCCTTTTGTAGTGTGAAGAAACTCAAAGTAGAGCCAAGCAGCTATGTGTACCATGAGAGAACCTTCTCACAGACAAATTTGAACGGTATAACATTTGGTATTACTCATCCTAAGAAGATTATCAATTCTTTTTGGACAAAAGACTCCGTGAGCAACAGACCACCTGTTCAAAACTTTTTATTGCAGTCTATATCCTTGATCAGTGCAGGAAAGGATCCTAGCTCAAGTGTAGCACAGAAGCTACAGTTAGACCCTCGAGGGGCAGAGGTTCTAAAGAACACAGTGCAACCAGACAGAGGTGGTGGAGGAGAAGACAGTGGTGGAGGTTTGAACTTGGTGGATAGCACGCAGAGATGCGGGCTGAAACGTAAAAGTGAGGACTTGGAGAATAGAAGCAGCGACATGCAGATTGTTGAGGAACTGTCCATGTTGCCTGCAATGTTGCAAACAAATGTTGGTAACCCTGTTACAGCGGTAGGTGCCTCAAAGCCGAATGCTGCTGGTGGTGATGGGGATTACCAGCTAGTGCAGCATGAAGTGCTGTGTTCAGTGAAAAACACTTACGAGGTTCTTGATTTCCTGGGCCGGGGAACTTTTGGCCAGGTGGTCAAATGTTGGAAAAGGGGTACAAATGATATAGTGGCCATTAAAATCCTCAAAAACCACCCCTCCTATGCACGGCAGGGGCAGATTGAGGTGAGTATCTTGGCACGACTTAGCAGTGAGAATGCAGAAGAAAATAATTTGGTGCGGGCCTTTGAGTGCTTTCAGCACAGAAACCACACCTGCCTCGTATTTGAAATGCTGGAGCAAAACCTTTATGATTTTTTGAAGCAGAACAAGTTTAGTCCTCTGCCCCTGAAGGTAATTCGGCCCATTTTGCAGCAAGTAGCCACTGCTTTGAAAAAACTGAAAAGTCTTGGACTCATCCATGCAGACCTCAAGCCAGAAAATATCATGTTAGTGGACCCTATCCGGCAGCCGTACAGGGTGAAAGTAATAGACTTTGGATCTGCCAGCCATGTTTCCAAAGCAGTTTGTTCAACATATTTACAGTCTCGGTACTACAGGTAAGATTTTCATTAAATCTCTTCAATTTTAGTATTTTGTAGCAGCTAATTGTTGTACAGCAGTTTCTTTAAAATTCTTCGTAATGCAATTTAGCTGTCTTTTGTTCAGAAGCTTTGTTTATACTGTTTTGTGTGTATTAATGTCAGTTTTTTTAAATTGCTATATGTATTTCATCCGTTCTCTTTAGTCAGCATTCTACAAGACTGCCAATTTATAATTTACTCCTGTGCTTGATCTTTCCATTGTATGTTAATTTTTTTTAAACATTCCGTAGCTTTCTTGATTCTTACTAAAACCTGCTGAATCACTGATGTGAAGTAATTCTACTTTGTGAACACTGTCCACTGTCTAATTAGTTGCAAAAATAATAAAATACATTAAGTAAATAAAAAATACAAGCCTAATTAAACTTAATTTAAAAAAAAAACCTCTGAAAACTTTTGTATTTAAATTTTGCTGGTTTAGGGATGATCTGGAAAATTAATTTTGGGTTAACTATATATTAATTTCTTTTTTCCCCCATTTTTATAATACATCTGTCTTTTAGTAATTTAACTTCCTGAAAAGTACCTACCTCCATAGATCTGTCACTTTCTAAAAAAGAACATGTACATGAGGTATAAAAGACATTTGGGGTAGATTTTGCTTTATCGTGGAGTAGGTCAATCACACAATCGTGTTTGTTTATTTTAAATGTCTCCTTATTTTACTTGCCTCAGAAAGCAGTTTATGCTGCTTGTTCATTAGTATTTACAAGTTAGAGGTGGTATGCAGGTGAACAACAGTGTTGGTGTTTTCAAAAACTCAAGTTTGTGTATTTCAGAGTTAAGGGTGGTGTACACACTAAAATAAAGTACATGCAAGATTCCTAAAAAATTGACAATTTTAGAATTCATACTAAAAAGTCTTCCTGAGGCAATAGACGCTGCTGTTCCTTTTTTCAGACTGCCTCTGTGTTTTTATTAAACGTCATTTTTGAGTTTGATTCAGACAAAATATTTGTAACTTCAAACTAAGTCTACTGTGTAATGTTGCTTATTGTTTCTAGTGGACAAATGGTGTTTGTTATAAAATCAATTATTGGTTCGTTACAAACAATCTAATGTTACGCAACTAAAGGTTTACTACTCTAGTTAATGTATACTACTGGACCATGGCTAATTTTGTTTTTTGTGAAGTAAGCTTAAAATCAGATTCATCTGCATATTTTAGGCTAGCATATTTTCATTTGTTATTTACATTTTGCTATCTGTTTAGGGTTGTCACAATTATTGAAATATTCTTAATTTATTGATTCTACAGCATATATTATGAATGCACTTCAAGTTCATTCTTACTTTTAATTGCTTTCCTTGTAGGCTATCAGTCAGCATTGCTGGAGTTGCAGCCTTGTTTTCCCGCTCACGCAGGTGTTAATAAGATGGCAGCTTCAGTAAAGTCCGAGCCTTCCCTAACATGTCTACTTGACAGAGGCCAGCTGAAGTTGTGTGTGGAAGTAATTTTGGCTTTATGGTATTTGAGGACAGAAAACCACAAGATTCATGCAAAGCTGTGTGCAAGATTTGCATCCTCATAATACCAACTAAAGGGGCTATCTTAACCAATTTAGTCAAACACCTGAGTCGATACAAAGAATTTCAATGGGTATAGTTTCTAAGTTAAAGAAACATTAATAAGTATAAACCTGTAAACTGTTGCATTTGAAGTAGGTGTGTAATGATTATTTTTTAGAGCTCCTTTAATTTTAACTCTTCGGCACAAAGTATGCTGCTGTAGCTTATTACTGTATTTTATCATGAGACATTTTAAAAGTATGTCATCACATTTACTATATAATGTAAGGCACTATAACTTTACGGTGCTCAATTACATATACAGTCGCCCTTCTTCTCTGTGTGCTCATCTACTTCCAAGCATACTTCAGAGTGTGTATTTAGTACCTAAAAGCTCATTTGCTGCCTGACAAGGGCATGTTCTGTGGAAGAGCACATTGACATTCTAGTCGTTCTTGCAAAAAGTTTGCTGTTACAAAGACATGATAGATTGCTTATTCAAAAATGTAATTTGCACTGTTTGTACCATGTGTTAGTGGTCTCTTTGTGAGTTACAATTCTGAAAAGTTGTTTAAAAAAAAACCCACATTATTCTTTTTAATGTTTATTTTACATTTTTTTGTATTCTCTTCACAAAAGATTGCAATACTTAATCAATTAACATTTAATGACATTTGTAACATTTAATTGCACTACCTCAGTAACTGTATTTATTTTCATCAGTGGAAAATAATCTGATTTTAACTTTACTCTTTCATTTTTACAGAAGATTGCATTTAATGACTAAAATGTATTTGTTTTCATCAATGTAAAAATTTAAATGCATACAGAATTCCAATTTAGAAATATTTTTTAATTGAGTTATATATTGTGCTGAAACTGAATTATAAATGTGCAGTGTGTTTGTGCTGCCCTTGAATATAATGTTATGGTTCATAAAATCTTTCCACTATATTTTTTTCTACATTTGTTAAATTTCTGAAGACTGGTTAGGGATGAGAGCAAGAATTCTTTCTACCTTTATGGGTTAGGAAGAATGTTCAGTTATAAAAACGTGTTTTCTTGTCTCAAAATGAGTGCCTGTTAATACTTGGTTTATTTAATATGAGTAGATTTTATGAGAAAATGAAATTACAATTAAAAAAAATTGATTTGGTATGGGAGAATACACTTTTTGTTCCTGTATAGCCTTCCCTGAAATTTTATAGTTGCACACTATTAACGGTTAGTCCATTGCATGAATGCGGCAATGTCAGGGTTGTGTAGCATGCTTAAAAATAGGCAGTGGGTGGTGGCCAGAACTTGTTGACTACTATAGATGGTAAGCTGCATAACTGTTAGAGTGAAATAAGGCAGAACTAAATGCTTGCAAGGTCGTTTACTTATTCAAGGTCAGTATGCTCTGTAGGCAGCTGTCGCTTCTCTGTGCTTTGGCACACTGGCAGAGTTCTATGAATCAGTTGAAATCTATGTTAACTGGTTCATTGGCTACAGATTTACCTTAATGTGATAATTATGGAAATAAAATATTCTGTAACATTCTTTAACCTAATTTTTTTTATACTAGTACAAATTCTTGATGATAAACATATTTTAACCTTTTAAACCTGTAATGCTTTTTTTAACATTTCATGTTTTTTTATTAAATAGTGCAATGATGTTCAGTATATTTAACACTTCACTTTTTAACCTTCTAGCCACACAAATCAGCATTATGTACATGTGTAAGTGATGAAATCTGGCATAAAATGTGTATGAGTTGGATTATATTGCTGTAAGTAAAAACATTTGTTTATTTTTTAAAACTTCACACAAATGCATATTGTAGATAAGCAAGTTAAACAAATCGTATTTAGGCAATTAATAAGTAACAAGGTTTGTTCAACCCCTCAATTTTCCAATGTACTGAAAAAGTGAATTTCTCTATATAAAACCTTTGAACGGAATTCTGAATTTTAAAATTTGCTATGTTGTATTATAATTTTGTTTTGCGTTTTCTGCAGAAAGTATACAGGAAACAGTATCTGAGCAAAGTAAAATCTTTGGTTACTGTTCACAATTAATGTGTTTTCATTATACATTAATAATTTTAATAAGTATACTAATTTTTGAGTGTTATTGGGTGAATATGTAAATAGGCTGCATTTTTAATTCAAGGATTATTAACAGTACGTAACTAGGACAGCTAAACGAATAGAATAAAAGTTATGATGTGTTTAAAGTAGAGCAGGGCAGTTTGGTCTTCAATTGGTATTGCAATTGATCCAAAATATGTTATTTGATATATCTCTTTGTTCTCAAAACACTTAAAATTGAAGATCATCACCACATATACCTTAAGCCTTGTATATTTTCTCATGGAACTTTGTTTAGAAGGGACCCATTTTTGCCAGGATTGCTTTTTCACATACAATTAAATGTTTATAACTATTTTCAAACAGTAACACGTAGACACACTTGGAGCGGTAGAGATTTTCTAGTTTTTATTTAACTAGGGGGCTTCGCCCCTGCTCGCTTTGCTCGCCAACCCCCGTTTTGGTTTTTATGGACACACACTTTTAAGATTTTTTTTTCTTTGAATTGTTGCTATTTCATTAGTTTCACTTTTATTTCAGAACTTCTGTAAAAACAATATTTGGAATCTTTCGAGTCCCAACGTGCTGAATCTTTTTAATGAGGTCAGTGAGATGTGTTTAATGACTTTGTACCATAATTCAGGATAGCTTTCTCTGCTTGGAATTTCAGCACAGACAAAACGATCTACATCAGCAGTTAATAATTTTTTTTGTAAAGTAACCAATAAATGCATGTGAGGTAAACTCCGTTTTTGAAATTTTCTTGACTTGAACTTAAAAGCCTTTCAATATTTTCATACTTCTTACATATCACCTATGTTCATATATTCGATCTCTAATCGCCTTTTCGTTATTTGTCTGAGTAATAAGTAATCTTTCTTTGCGCTAATGCGATGTTTACTTTCTTTTTTTTTGACACTGTCGTTTTTTTCTGCTTTCATATTCTGTATCTTGCTCTGCATGTGTTTCGCGCCTACTTTTTTTTTTTTTTGAGTCTTTTGAATTCCATTTTTCATTCTGCTATGCATGTGTTTGGCCCCCTTGTTTTTTAACCTTTTTATGACGTGAGCCCTGGATCTGTGTGTGCCCAAAGCCAAAACATGACTGAATGTGTTGTGTTGCTGGCTGCCCTTGCTCTTATTTATTTATAAGTAGGGCATGTCTTGCAAGAATTTCATCTTCTGCATCATCGCGAGACGGTCCTGGGTCAATCTCTTGGCACAAAGTCTCATGTTTAAGGACCCCGCAAGATGCTCCGTGGCCAATCTCTCAAGTCTCGCGGGTCTTTTAAGTGTCTTCCGTGATCTTAATATGAAGATCACGTATCGTCGCCCTACTGTTTCTCTCCAGGATTTTTTTTATAATAGAGAGATGTTCAGTAAAAGTTGTGGAAGATTAAATAAAAGTGCTGACCATCACAATACTGTCTTTTGCATATTGTGTTTTATTAAATATCAAATTTAAAATTCAATATAATCATGCAGTACCCATTTAAGAAAGTAAGCTACTCTCTCGTCTCTTTTATAGTATGATTTGTGTGGTGTTGGTCCAAATCAGTTTATGTGAGATCTGTATCCCAAAGAATTTGAAGTATCCATAAATTTCACTTTTTGCTCATAGTGAGTGGCCTACTAATTATGTAGCAGCTTAGGAAAAGATTATTTTTCTATGAATGTGGCATACTCTGTTTTTCCATGGAAACAAATGTTGCCAAATGAAAAATTGCTTATCAATTTCTCCCCATCAGCAGTTTTCAGTGGCAGTTGGAATACCGGGGGGACATGAAGCAGAATATTTTCTACATATTGAATATGCCCAATTTTAAATTGAAAATGTTCTCAAGTATTTCATATTGTTTTTTTTTGCTGTCCTCTTCATTTCATTCCCTTTCTCCATACATGGCAGACTTCCAGCTATCCTTTTTTCAGGTGAAATGTTGTCTTCTGTAAACGTTTAGACAGATATTGATGACATAAAATGTAAGTCTGTCTATGAGGTTTAGAAAATATTGTTGATGTACCTTATCTTTGAGAGTCAAAATACACCAGTAGGGAGCTGCAGCAGATTTAACATGGAGGAAAAAAGAATCGGAAAGACAAAGGAACGTTTTCAGCTTGAAAAACTACAAAGAACATCTGGATAACTGGAGGTTGATAGGGCAGATTTAAAAAAATGTAAAATAATGCATACAAAGGATAAATACCATTGTTGCAAAGGGGAAACTGCTGCATCGGTTTCTTAAAAGTAACTTATTTTGTCTTATGCATTACATGTTGGGATGATTTATCAGGCAGTTCTGTAGTCATTTTTCCATTTTCTGTAGTAAACTGGAAAAAGAAATTGGTGCCAAAAGAACTAGATGTACAGCTTTCATTAGAGATTATTCAATGATCTTGCTAGCTGTAGTGGTACATCACTTAATGCTTATGTCTCTAAACTTAAAGTGACTGAAGAAACTACACATTCTACAGTATCTGTGCAGGGTCAATTGTATTTGTATTTAAGGAAGTACTTATCCTTCTCACAGAACAATTAGGATAAAGAACTAGATAAAATTCTAGCTTCTGATTTGGAATTTTTTGTTGTTTGAAGTACAGTGGAACCTCGGATCATGACCGTAATTCGTTCCAAAACTCTGGTCGCAACCCGATTTGATTGTGACCCGAAATAATTTCCCCCATAGGATTGTATGTAAATAAAATTAATCAGTTCCGGACCGTTTGAGCTGTATGTAAATATATATATATTTTTTAAAGATTTTTAAGCACAAAAATAGTTAATTATACCATAGAATGCACAGTGTAATAGTAAACTAAATGTTACATTGAATAACACCGAGAAAACCTTGAACAGAAAAAACTAACATTGCAAGAGTGCTCGCTTGCTCAATGCACAGGGAGAGACTGAACACGTGCGGAAATCATTGGCGCACACGAACTGGAAGGGAAACTGTTCGTCACCCGAGTGTGTGGTCGTGAACAGATGCAAAAGTTTGGCGAACTTTTTGGTCGTAACCCGATTTGTACGTGGTCCGAGATGTTTGTGACCTGAGGTTCCACTATAGATATAATTGTCAAGTTTTAGGGATTTATTATTTGTTGTTAGATTGTAGCATTGTAAATTAAAAAATATGATGTAAAAATACATTCTGCATTCTGTTGCAGTATCAATTAGGAATGCATCAGTGCCATGTTTTAACACTAATGTTCAGTACGCATTGAACACTAAACTAATAGGAGTACTTTTGATACAATAAAAAAGAATGTTACTTCAATAACACATGAGAATAATTCAAATTTATGTAATAAAGTATAGTGCAAGAAAGAGAGGCTATATTTTGAAAGATTTTTTTTTTAAATTAACATACTCTTGTAAATGTTTAATTAAGCTGGCAATAGATAGCAAATTGGAATTTCAGTTAAAAAATGGGGTATAGCTAATTTCAATTCTTGGGAACTGAAATATCTAGTTTAATTAAGCTTTTCAATGTTAAAAGCATTTTTTAATATCACAGGTTAGTCTTTTTTTCTCTCTCATTTTTATCTGTTGAAAACGCACTAGGAAAACAAAACACTGACCATACTGGTACGCAGTGCTCTTAGAATCCTTCATGCTAAAGTAGGCCAAAGAAGAAAATTGGACTATATTACTTGCCCAGTAGTAGAGAACTTTGACTGATCTTGGTATAGTAAATTCAAGTAGGGTATGTCTCAACTTAAACCTCAAGTTCATGTTTATTGTCATGTATACATATACATAATGAAATGGAATTCTTACTTGTATGTTTTTTTTTTTTTTTTTTTGGCTCATTGTGCATCTGTAAAGCATCACATGTTCATTATACAAAATCTACTTGGAGTGGGTTTTAAACCTTAAAACTGCAGTTGCTGAAATTGGCACCTAAAGGTGTCCAGTTATACAGCTGGAAATCTCAGAATAGGCTGGAGCATAAGTTCCTTTACAGTGCTGTTGTATTGGTTAGATGGAGAGCAGAGGGCAAGAACGAATAAGAGCGAGCACAGTGAGAATGAGAAATTTATCATTTTATTTACAAGATTGTAGAATATCAGTGGACATTACCATCTGTAAAGAAAAAGGGGCACTCCATAGTTACTGCTTTGGAGAGAATTAACATGGCCTAAGAGTGAGCAAGGTCATTTATGTTCTCAGAAAGTAAGCAGCAGCCTTATATAATAACTCAAAGCTGCCTAAGTCTCCAGCATTGAGTGTCTAAAAACAAAATCAGAGGTCTAAGGGTAATATAGACTGAAAATGCTGAAATATTGCATTTTTTAAAGATTAATTCTTGTTTGTGTTCTAGAGTCTTCTCTGAAGCCCTTATCAAAATAGATTAATAATTACAGTTTAACTAAACTAAAGGAGCAGAGTAACATTTTATATCAGTAGTAAACCTGTTTTTTTATCTACCAATAAAAAAATTTTGCATGCTGAATAACTATCCCATTACTTCAACTGGTATGTATGAAAAAGCACTGGCATCATTTACTTTCAGTTTTAAGCTGTAGTCGACTTTTGCTAGTTTGCAGTGTCCTGTGACATTTTGTCATTGTAGCAAGTCACACTGTTTAATTTTCTTTCATTCTGCTTATTGTAATAGTGTTTGGAGAGACATCATGCAAGATTGGATAGACCAGGAAACCCTGTCCTCAGCACTTTCTTCCAGATTCTCATAGGAATTAAGACACTACTAAGGAATTTGAATTTCTCCAGCACCTCCTAAGTTTATGCTGGTTTTTGTCTCAAACAACAATTTCCTGTTCATCTGGAGAAACAGTGGTGGTTCTCCATTATTGATAAATATGTCATCCCATCACAGAGAGTGAGCCCAGCAACTCTGGCAGGATCATGAGTTCATTTTTGTCATGTCACTCTCTTGGGGCCTCATGTATAAACGTTGTGTATACAAAAAAATGTGGTGTATGTCAGATTCCACATTCACATTGCAATATATAAAAAACTAAACTTGGCGAAAAGCCACACGCATTCTCATGGCAGCACAACGCATTGTGTATGCACGTTTTCTGCTCGGTTTTGCAAACTGGCGACACCCAGTGTCAAAGCAGTACGACTGTTCCTGTGTGGTTTCTTTTTTTAGATTCCATCCCTGACGCAGCTTTATCAAACACACTGAAATTAACCGCTTATCGTTAATAAATTTAAGGCATCTGATTGTAATCAGCGTGCAGCAATATAATGGTCCACAGAAAGGCCAAACTATTCCAAATACCATAGCTGCTTAAGCGTTATTACTAACAGTGCACCACTTAAAGTATTTGAACCCACTTTATTTGAGTGTGGAATCACAGCTATACAGCAGCTGAACAGAAAGCTCTATGGTGGAGTTTGTCGAGAGTGCAGAGAATTATTGGGATACAGCATCTAGCTGTGGAAAACAATTATAGCACACGCTACTTCAGCAGTGTGTACAAATGATTTGACCTTCTCCCATTGTACAAACGCTTCAGAGACTTTCCTGTAGGGACCTCGAGGTTCAGAAACAGTTTCATCCCAAGAGCTATAAACGCACTCAATCAATCCATCAAGTGTTCCTGGTAGAACTGTTTGTACTTATAAGTAAAGTTTTCACTATAAACTTGGACTACAGTTGTAATATTGCGTAACCAGAGCCATTTGCACGAGCTGCACTATATGTACATGTATATAGTACTTTAACTGTCAAATTGTATAATTTTCAGTGTTTTTTTTTTATCATTTTGTTGTTATTGTTTTTTTTATCATTTTATAGGAAAGGTTTATGGAGTTTCTGCGTATTGAATCTCATTGTACCATTCAATAACAATAAAGGAATTCAATTTAGTAGAAGAGGGAACGTATTTACAGATAACTGGCTTCTAAGTCGATTTAGATTTCCAAGACCTATCTTCTTGGAGCTCTTGATATCATAAGAAATACATTAAAGTATGTATATAACATTATACAGATACATTTTTAGCTTTATTTAAATATATACTGTTAATATTTAAACATGTGGGCATGGTGGCGCAGCAGTAGCGATGAGCTGGCGCCCTGCCCAAGGATTGTTCCTGCCTTATACTGTATGCTTACTGGGACTGGCACAACTCTGGATGCATAGATGGATGGAATGATTAAACATGTACTACAAAGATATTTCAATGTTCCTTAAAAGTTTTGAAGAATCAGCATTCTAAGCTTACAGATGGCTTGAAATTTGTTTCAGAGCTTATTGTGTGGCAATTAGTTATTTGGAGTAAGAAATGGAAGGAAAGAATTTAGTTGGTTTGTTTTAAGAGAGAGTACTGCTGCAATAAATTATTTCATCAAGGGTGGCTCACGTCCCAGTCAACATCTTGTGGGAGGCATGAAAAATCTCTGGATGGGGCGCCAGGTCATCGCTGCCACTGTACCACTGCCCCCCCCAAGCGCAAGGTGTTTTAATTCGTCTCATCATGAAACTATCAAGAGTGTGTGTGTGTAGGGTTGGGTGATAGGGACCAAAAATCATATCTCTATTTTTTAGCTTAAAGGCATATGAGGTGAGACACAAAAATAACTAGACTGGGCTGGGGCCTTCCTGGAAAACCATCTGGAGGTCACCGTCTCAAACCGCCGACCGGCTAGGTATATCCTGTGAATAGCCCAGTCAGTATTTGCACAAGAATCGCTATGTGAGTTGTCGCTATTATGTCAGGTGAAAAAAATCAAACGGTGATTCAACATCAAATTTCTCGTGAAATTGAGCAAAACTGCCACAGAAACTTATGAAATGATGAAAACAGTGTACGATGATAAGTTTGTCTCGCACACAAGTTTCTGAGTGGCACAAACTTTTCAAGGAAGGACAAAAAAATGTGGAAGGCGTTCAACTATTAGGTTGAGTGGGGGGGTGGGTGCTTCACCAAGACAATGCTCATGTGAAAAATGCTTCTTCCATAAACCAGTTTTTGACTGACAAAAACATTCTTATCCTCGATCATCCTCCCTATTCGCATGATGTAGCTCCCTGTGATTTTTACTTGTTCCTGAAAATCAAAAGTGACCTGAAGGGAACACATTTTTATTCAGTGGATGAAATGAATACAGAAACGGCAAGCCTGTTGAAGAGCCTCAAGCAGGAAGACTTCCAGCACTGTTTCAATCAGTGGAAGATGTGTGGAGTGGTGTAGAGGATTGGGTGGGGGACTACATAGAAGGTGACTATGTTTAGAATGCTGTAATTCATCAATATATATATATATTTTTTTTTTTTTTTTTTTTTTTTTTTAACCAATCCAGTTATTTTTGTGTCTCGCCTCGTATGATATATATCTCAATATTTTTTCTTCCCATAAAGTAAAAACAAAAAGACAGTTCTGAGTCAAAGCCACATGTATAACATGTCACACAGGCACTTCTATTAACATACAGCTGTAGATTTACATGAGCAATAGCTCAAAAATAAACTATCAGCATGTATTAAATAATAATGCTTCTTGAATAAATTAATTTTCTTTTCCTGCATATCAAAAGACTCCCAGCTGTGCAATTAAGAAAATGTACACAGAAAAGATACAGAGCAAAAATAACAAAAGGCCATCTTACTCTTTAAAAAGTGGGTTTCAACTGAAGTAGAGAGTTCTTTCTTTAGCAAAGTGCTTCTTCCTGTCTGTAGTCTTGTACAAGAATCTACGACATTGTGCAAATAACAAAACATAACTGGCAGAACAAAACAAGTGACAACTTTCTTAGTGGAGAAATGGCCTGGGTGATGTGGCAATCATCCATCCCATGTCCTGTAACACACAAAATAAAAACTTTTAAAATCACTTTCATTTTTAGGTAAAGAGACAGATCAAAGGCAAATTAGCATCCATCTAAACTGTGTTGTGTAATGTGTAACGTACAAATGGTTTTATTTAAACCATTTTGGCATAGTCACCAGCAAATGAGTGAAACAGGTGTATATTTTTAAACCTTTTCAATCTCAAACTCTTCTGAATTTAAAATGCATTCCTGTCTCTTTCTTAGTGGAGAGGTGGCTATGGTGGTAAGGATTTGCTAGTGGTCGCTGGTTCGAATCCTGCAACCGCCAGAACCTGGGTACTTGAGCAAGACTCTTAACTGCAGTTGCTTCGTCCTGGGTATGATGCTAACCTGCATCCGGCTCTCCAACTTGCAAGGAAAACTTGGGGGTTGGTGGCAGAACTGGCACTCCAGCCGCTATAAAAACCTTCACTCAGCCTCACACAGAGTTGCTTGGTGCCGAGGCATCACCTGTTGTGCATCATGTGTGACGGGTGTGGCCATATGCTGTACACAGTGCATGCTCCCCTTCCCTTTCCTGTCTCTTCTCAGCTGGGGCTCTCATTCGGTGTTACAATCCTCAGTCTAACACATGTATGCATATAGTCTAATTGGACTGATAGTTTATGTAACAAAGTTTCAGTTTCATAGGTGGTAGCTTTATAAGCATAAACATTCAAATAGATTATCTTGTGGTCAATGGGCATATTTGGTTTTGTATGTGAGTTCTATAAAACTTTTTACTTAACTCTTTTAGGGTGGACAGAGGGCAAAAAAAAGCTACTGTGGAATATGACCCGGGCACAGAGAGGCAGACACGTTGTAATCAACCCACACACGTTTATTACAGTGCTCCATATTTACAAAAGTGCTTCAAAGTCCCCAATACCCCACAGTTTTGGCCAACACACAATGCCTTCAGACCGCCTCCTTCTCTCCTCCAGAGACCTCGTCCACTCTTCTCTCCCTACTCAAGTCATCCTCTTAAGGGAGGCGGCCACTTTAAATAAGCACCCGGATGTGCTCCAGGTGTGTTCCCGGCAATTTTTTTTATTTCAGGCACTCTGACTTTCTGAACTTAACTTTCAAGTTTATCTGCCCCTCTGTATCCCTTGATCAACTTTTGTTGTTTATACCACTGCTTAAGCCAACAAATAGTCAACGCAGAACCGAGCAAAAATGAAAAAGACAAATATATATGACATTTTGAAGAAATCATTTTATGATCTGAATAGTACCAATCAGAAAACATTGTCGCACTAATGCAATATTTGAAAACGAACAGTGTCAGATCGGGTGTGAATTTATACTGGCGCTATTACTTAGAGTCAGATTGGGGGTGGGCGGCTATGAGGGATAGCGTGAACGTGTCTGAGAGAATAAAACTGAAAAAAAGCTAACATTTAGAAATACCATACCTTTACAGCTGATCTGACTGTTACTGACACAAATAAAATGTATGTTTGTTTTTATTGTTTTTATTGTATAATATTAACAATAAGAGAAGCTCACTACTCTAAATGGTAAATTTGCCGTGGAGCTGGTTTCGAACTCACAACCTCTGGATTATAACCACTGCACCACGGCAGCTGTTGTATTGTACTTGCACCTTTTGTGAAAGTGTTTTTGATATTTGGCTATCAGCCTTCTCACATTATACAGTTCATGTCTACATTTTATCATTTATTACTAAAACATGAAAAACGTTTGTTTTAATAATGTGTTTACATAGATTGTAGTAGACACAACACACATCACATTATTTCCCCTTAAAATTCTGGGTAGCTCACTCACAGATAACCAATCAAGGCAGGAACTGGGAGAACTTCTTGCCCGTTCTTAGGCGGTGGGTGGGGGGATGATATAGCAGGCTTTTTCTGCTTATCAACACATTTAGAAGACAAAAGATGTTGACGGAGAGGTGTGAAGGGATTTAAAGTGGGCTGGATTTCCGAGTTTTTTTTTGTTGGCTCCGGTAATTCTAGTGTTAAATTACAAGCTGTGACATTTGACTTCAACAAATTAAAATATTGCCATTGTCGAGTGAAGTGTATTAGAGACATTAGAGACATACACTTCTGGGATTAGTTATGGATTCTTTGAATCTATTCTTAATGATCATTTAAAAATGACCGATGATAGTGTACTTTGTGTCCAGAATATTGACTAATGAAATGAAGCATCACTACATTTAGTGTTCCATTGAATATCTTGTGCTAATGAGTTTTGAGCAGGATAAATTAAAAAACATTTCATCATTTAGGCTTTGTTAGATTTATTTGTGACTAGCTAAATTTGTTTCATTTTCAATGTGTGTTTCCTTGTGCCAGTGTACCATCCTGTCCTCAACAAGAGAGTCCATTTCTTTCTGAGAATTTTTTAAACAATTCCAGGCCAGGTAAGAGGCACAGTCCCTCCATCCTATCTTTAATCTGCTCTGAGTCTTCATAAAGTCATTTCGCACACCCTTTACCTGCCAAAACTGCCACAACTGTTTCACATAGCTGTTCTGCTACTTGAGCTGCATTACATTATATAAGAGAATGAATACTGAAACTGACTCTAGGGACATGAAATATGACCTCTCGTGGGGCAGGAACCTGAGCTACTGCATCAGTTAGAGAGGTATTATCTAGATATATTTGGGCTTTCTTCAATGCGCAAGCTCTGGAAACAAACTTCTGGGGAGGGGCAGGAATTTATTCCACTCTGGAGATGCACTTGGTGACAGGTGTTGTGTAGATGAGGGCTTGCCCATAGCCACCTGGCTTGGCACATGAACGCTAGAGTTTAATCTAGTGAATGAGAGAGTTGGCTCCCTGTAATGTTGAGTCAGGGGAGGATGGGCTTTATTTACCGTTTCTGTTGATGTTCTGACAATTGGGACATAGTATTCTGCCTTCCTGGAGACCTTAGGAAGAATGCCAGTTCAATGGAGGGTATCTAGTTTAATGAGTTCAGGATCATAGCTGATGTGTTTCTGCTAAACATGGCTGGCGTATAGGTAAGAATGGCTGCCTCTAAATCAAGAGGTTGTGGGTTCATTCCCGTGTCTCCCCGCATTTACTGTTTTGAGTGGTGAGCTGCTGTTATTATTACAATTATATAAAAACATATATTTGTTTTGTGGAACATACATGAAATGTATGTACTGTATTTCAAATCCAGGCACCTCACACCCAGCTAAACAGAATTTTGCATCCAACTTCAGCAGCATTGGTGGGGAATGTGATAGCAGGCTGCTTGTGTTGAATGACACATTTACAAAACAAAGAGGCTGATGAAGAGGTGTGAAGGAATTTAAGGTGGCCCGGCATTACAACTTTTTTTGTAGACTGGAGGGATTTTAGTGTTAATAGAATGGCATCTACTTTATAAAACATCTATATCATCTTGTGAATAATTTAAAATAATCAAGTATTGCTTCTAATGTTATTCAATAAACATATTTGTGTGTTATGAACCTCCATGTAGACTCCCTTCAAATAAATTCCCCTATTGGACATTTAAAATAACCTTGAAATTGTTGAAATCAAAGATATAGTGGGAAGACATGTCTTTCTATAAATCTACAAGTTAGGTATATCTTCACTTGCAGTCATGTTAATTTGTCTCATATGTCCTGACAGTCCTCAGACAAAAAGGAAACATTTTAAAGTGAGAATCTAGAGCTGATGCTTGTTGACAGCAGAGTTGAAAGAATGGAACATAAAAGAAAAAAACAGCCAACATGACTGGAAACGCCGCTATTACGCAGCTATATACTCAAGTCAGCTGCTTTGAAACTTCCAACAATTGCCTGCCTGATATACTGAATGAGGTGTGCTGAGAACTTTTCTCACTTTAGCAGTACAATTAGCCAAGTGCTTAAAGCGAAGTAGCGGTTATTGGACTTGGCAAAACACAGCACTTTGGAAATACTAAAAATAGTTTTTGGATCAACAGAGTCATCTCAGTAGCTCTGCATGTAGGTAGCAAGGTTGATCCCTTTGTGATTGTCATGTTTGCTACCCTGGATGTTCAGCCGTCACAAGTTAATGCTACTTTCTCCTCTGGCCTGAGAGACATGGTGAAGCTTTCCTTAAGATCATTATAAAACCTAGGTACAATAACCTCACTCCGTTGCTTTCTGGCTGGTATAGAATACTTAAGTGTAACAACCTGTACATTTATGGGTGACGTCAGGATAAATGATTTTTCTAATTTGTTGTTACAGCAATAATTAATGTCTGAGTTGCACAACTTATATATGGCTTTACTTTTATGCAGTTCTTTACCAATGCACTGTTTTGAATTTGTAGGAAGTCCACACATCTGATTTAAGTGTCTAAGACACTGATTTCAATTAAAGAGGACACGCCATTTTGTGTGCGATAGTAAAGTGCTTTTACTCAGCAACACTAACCATGAATATAAATATAACAATCAACATATGAGGGGCATGGCAGGACATCAAAAGCTCAATCCCGTTTATGAGAGGATATTTTTTGGAAATACCTTTCTTTTTGATTATGTAACATTCTCAATGAAAAACATGAGGTTATTAAACTTTTTTTTTTTTTTTCTTGACATTCCCAACAGAAAACTACCTGCACAACAGGAAAAAGATTATCTTTTGCTTTAGTATTACTTTACTGAACAGTTCAGCCTTAACAGCGATGGATATTTTAAATTGTTTAGAATATTAAATACACTGTATTCACCATATTTAATATTCTTATAGTTGACATTGGTCATTACTTTTAGAACTGTATTAGAATGATCAAATTAGCATGATCTGTGTGATATTGTCCCAAAGAGTAAAAATCATGCAATAGCACCTCTGCAAAGAATTAGTAAAATTAAAGGCTTACATATAATTACATTTAAATAATTCTAGAACCAGAAAATGTAATGTCCATGAAGTTGCTTTCTTGGCTTTATTTAACGATGAATCATTTCAGCGTTACTTGAAATGTGATCTGAATTTTAGAAGTGGAGTAAAATATACACATTTCATCATACCATTTTATATACTATTTATTTGCAGTATTATCATGCATTTACAATAATTGTTCCATCCTGGTCATTGTTGCCTCTTCCAAATGAATTTCTTTATTATTGATACTTGTCATCTTGATTACCAATGTTGTTTATCTGCCATGTAATGAATATTGGCTTGTAGTTGGCAATTTTAATATTTTTTATGCTTACTTGGCAGAGGTTGATAGTAAGATAAAGAATACTATTCAGGTAACTCTGCTGTCCATCTGTCTTGGTTGAGATATCGGTTACCATATCTTGGATCTACTGGAAGTGTGAAAGCTTTTTTAAAGCCAAATCTATTTTTTGGTGTTGTACAGTAACCCATTAATGAAGGAGTATGAGATAATTAGCTATGTAGTGAAAAAATAATCTATAGATAATTATTGTACTTCCTGTTGTACACAAAAGCATAAATTATTGTCATGTTCTGCCAAATGACTTACTTGTGAAAATGAATACTCAGGAATTATTAGTTTTTTACATATGTTCAATTACAGAAATGAGTGTTTGGTTATCTAAGCCTGGTGAAAACAAATGCAGAATAGTTGCAATGATCATTAATGTGGTCTGTCCTAATATGAATAACTATCCTGAACTTGCTTAGCCATGCTTTGGAAATGAACAGGGTTGTAAGGCTCAAGTCATTGTACAACTCTCCGCAAAACAGCTTCACTGCTTCTTCAAAGCCCTTTGTCTGCATGGTGCTGTTTAACCTTCTATGCATTACAGTATTACACTCTATTATAATCAACTGATGTATATGATAAAAGTAACAAAGAATATCAAGGTATTTTCAAATTTTATTTAATTTTTTGTTGCTAAAATTTTTTTCAAAAATAAAATGTTTTCAGTGGAAATATTCTTGAATTATGTCTTGAATTAATAATTCTTTTTTTTTTTTTTTTTTTTTAGGGCACCAGAGATCATTTTGGGGTTACCTTTTTGTGAAGCTATAGACATGTGGTCACTAGGATGTGTGATTGCAGAGCTTTTTCTTGGATGGCCGCTGTACCCTGGAGCACTGGAGTATGATCAGGTATTAATTTTAAACGATAACAACTTTTTAGAATGAACTAAAGACTAGGAATCTCATTTGACTGTTTAAATGCATCATAGTACTAAGATGTTTCTACAGTCTGCAATTTAAAATTTCTTCTGTACAGGAAGATAATCTGTAGCAGTAATGTGCCAATTCAGAAGGGAACCTGTAGATAAAGGTATAGCAGAACTGTTCTTTTGAGGCATAATTGAAATTGGTAAATGTATTGCCTTGTATACTCATGAATAGGCACATGTTCTACTAATTGTCAAAATGCTGACGTGAAGTGTATAATGTGTGAAGACTGAAGTCCAAATATCAAAGAAACACTGTCACAAAAGGTTTAATAAAACAAGTGTGCCTCTATTTAAGAATATAACCAAAGAAATTATTCAATTTATATGTTGCTGTCAGTGAGTAAAAACGAAGCTCAAATATCAATTGACCGTCTGCTTGGCTGGTGTAGAGTCCTTTCCTCATTTTGAGTAGTGAGCTGCTATTATCATAATATAATTTAAATTTGATATGAGTCTGTAACACCCAGTGTAAAATTAGGCTTCAGGGATTCTGGTGTTAAGGAAGAAGTAAATGTGGTATGCTGGTTAATTGCAGGGCAGATCACATAGCCAAGGAGAAAAGAGTGTGTTGAATGCAATCCACTAGTGACGCTGGATTCAGTTGAAGGGAGAAAAAATAAAGTAATACAGTTTTATCCTTGGATTATTTATGATTTTTTTTTTTTAATTCTCAGACTGTCACTAATTTATTGAATTATTTATTTATTGAATATTTTTTTCCACTGCACTCTTTGGACATTGTTTTGGTTTCAATCAAAGTAATCTAACACTTTGCACCAATCTCTTGGTAACTGTGTGTCCTCATTTGTCATGTTCATCCTAGGGTATGTTAACTATGGCTCAGGGTGGAAGAGGTTCCGTGAAGTAACTAGGCAGTGTAGAACAAACCTGGACAGTGATACCATTCACATATCCAGTTTTGCCCTTTTATTTGTACTTTGAGAGGACAGTATGGCAAGAGTCAGGAACACAGCTCTTTTCTTTGTTGACATTTTGAGAAGCCTGTGGCCGTTATGTTTTTTTGAATGGGTAAAACTGTCTGTGGGAGCCGTTAACATGTATAGTTCATTGGAACCCAACATGCTCATACACTTTGAGCATGTGTTCAACAGGTGACTTTGTTGTGCCGAGTCAGTAGTTGCTTGCTCACGATTTCTAAAAATACACTGTATGCCCACCATAACAGAATCCTAAAAATAAAGTATCGAGTCTATTTTTAATCCAGCCTTTTGCTATAAATGTTTAAAAACAGTGTGATTTGGTGACGCAGTGGCAAGTGTTCGTACTGTGACTCTTTGGGGGCTTGCTTTCAAGGAAAGACATGGATAAAGGGGAAGGAAGTTATTTACTTCCCTACATATTAATTACTAAACATGTATAACAAAAAATTGTTTCTGGTCAGTTTCATGAAGGCTCCTATATAGATTTAGGATTCAGTAACAAATGCTAGCTACTGAAATGTTCAGTTTTTCATAAAAAAGAACAAGTAATGCACTGTTTGTAATGGATTGCATTTTGTAATTAGTAACTTTTAATGTATTTGCAATTTTTGGTAGATAATGAGTAATGTAACTAAGTTACTTTTAAAAGTAACCTTCCTTAACACTGTTGGCACATGGCTTTAGTTAAGAGTATATTTTGTTTATGTCTGTGGTTGTTGTGTCAGTTGTAATGTCATAAGAAGGAACAATCTAAAATCTTAACTGCATTTTTGTTTTTACATCATTTAATCAATTGATTTAACTATTGGTTTTGACACTGATCATCAGGGGAAAAAACCTCTTCAGCAGCAAAATGAAAGCATATCTGTTTAAATTAGTCTTGACTAAATATATTAATTGTTAAACAGAAGAACAGTATTTACTTTATCTCAGTAGATGTACATTTGGCAACTATGTACATTTTAACTAACTAACTGATTCTGAATGTAAGGGTCTCAATTAGTTGGATACTTTTTTTTTTTTTTTTTTTTTTTTTTTTTTTTTTGCTCATGCTGTCTGCTTGCATGGGGATCACAAGTGAATAGCTGTTTTCTTGTTCAGCTACAAATTCTCATTTTGGATTAGCCACACAAGGTCTTTAACATTGTTGAGTTCAACCCATTCCTATGTAACTTCACCTTTATGTCTGGGATTGTTGTCTTGCTCAAACAAAAAAAATCCAAAAATCTTCCAAAATTTTGTTTCAGAGTCTCCAACATGCCTTATGGCCAACTCTAGGAAAGATAAGAGATTTTTTTGGCATACTTGCAAGATGCTGATGTTATGGAAGTACTTGGCATCAGTTGCTATTTGCACAGTCTGTCCCATCTCTGCCACTGAAGCTTGTTACAGAGCTGTTATACAGTATCTCACAAAAGTGAGTACACCCCTCACATTTTTGTAAATACTGTATCAAATTGGTCTACATGGCTGTCGTCCCTGAAGGAAGTCTCTTCTAAAGATGATGCACAAGAATGCAAACAGCTTGCTGAAGACAAGCAGACTAAGGACATGGATTACTAGAACCATGTCCTGTGGTCTGATGAGACCAAGATAAACTTATTTGGTTCAGATGGTGTCAAGCATGTGTGGTGGCAACCAGGTGAGGAGTACAAAGACAAGTGTGTCTTGCTTACAGTCAAGCATGGTGGTGTGAGTGTCATTGTTTGGGGCTGCATGAGTGCTGCCGGCACTGGGGAGTTACAGTTCATTGAGGGAACCATGAATGCCAACATGTACTGTGACATACTGAAGCAAAGCATGATCCCCTCCCTTCAGAAACTGGGCCGCAGGGCAGTATTTCAACATAACGACCCCAGACACACCTCCAAGACGACCACTGCCTTGCAAAAGAGACAGAGGGTAAAGGTGCTGGACCTGCCAAGCTTGTCTCCAGACCTAAACCCTATTGAGCATCTCTGGGGCATCCTCAAATGGAAGGTGGAGGAGCACAAGGTCTCTAACATCCACCAGCTCCGTGATGTCATCATGGAGGAGTGGAAGAGGACTCCAACGACATCCTGTGAAGCTCTAGTGAACTCCATGCCCAAGAGAGTTAAGGCAATGCTGGAAAATAATGGTGGCAACACAAAATATTGACACTTTGGGCACAATTTGGACATTTTTCACTTATGGGTGTACTCACTTTTGTTGCCAGCGATTTAGACATTAATGCCTGTATGAGTTATTTTGAGGGGACAGCAAAATTACACTGTTACACAAGCTGTACACGGACTACTTTACATTGTGTCAAAGTGTCATATATCTTCAGTGTTGTCCCATGAAAAGATATAATAAAATATTTACAAAAATATGAGGGGTGTACTCACTTTTGTAAGATACTGTAGGTCTCTTGGTGACTTTCCTCACTGGTGTCCTCCTTGTATGGCCACCTCATTTTTGAGGATGACGTGCTGTAGGCATATATAAAGCTGTGCCATATTTTTTTCATGATTGACTTAACTGTATTCTGAGAGGTATTCAGTGTCTTGATATTGACTGGAATTTTCTTGTGTCTATCCCCTTATTGGTACTTTATTACATGTCACAGAAATGTTTGCAGTGTTCCTTTGTATTTATACCATAGTTTTTGACCTGGAAACTGACATAATCTAATAGCTGGACTATCCAGATAAAAGTATATTTGTAATGCAACCACTTGAAACCTCTTGACTACTCACAGGTAATTCATTTATTATGTAACTTGTAAGACTAATTGATATTTTAGGTGTGTAATAAGTTCTTAGGCAATCATGTTGTGTTTAATGACTAAAGTTCAATTTTAGATTTTTTTTTCATTTTGACATTTAAATCTTTTTCTTATGATCCGTCTCAAGAAAGTTTAAATCCCCCTAGATTTGGCATTGTAAAAGAGTTAAATATGAAAAAGACCAAGCGGATGTATCCTGTTTATAGGCACTGTATGGGCTTTTTTGAACAAGGTGAGCAGAGTTGTGGTGTAGGTTGGGTAATGGACTGAATATACAAGATATTTTGTTTTTCTCCCATTAAGGAAATGTAAAAGTAAACCAAGATAAGGTATGTGCAGATTTGTGTTTTGCACATTACAAATTTGAAGCAAATATCTATATTCATGGTTAATTTAAATATATTTTCGGTGGTTGTACTTAATATTCATATATCAAAATGTCAATTCTTGGTAAATAGCTACTGGCCAAGATCTCCAATTCTGCCAAATGTCAGACCTTTAACTAAACAGTAAATTGTGTTTTTGTTGACAACTGAGTGAGTGAATCAGTCAATCAACTTTTTTTAGAAAGGTAGAGATATAAATAGATATGGGATACAGTAGGTGATTTCTTTTTTCTTTTTCTCTTAATGGCCAGTTAACATGAAAACTGTGTTTGAGATTCAAATATCTAACATTTTAACTTGTATATGAAAGTTTAATAATTTATTGTTGAGTCATCACATTAAAGATCTAATTTCTACTGTACGTGTTGATGTAAATGTTGGTAGCCCACAGAATGTTGAATACAAATGTTTGTGTTCAAAAGAAATTAATATGAAACATTGTGTTTCCAGTCATTGGTTGATAGTCATTTTAAAAATATATGGTATCCTTTTAAAAGAGAAGATTCAGGACAAAGGTTTTATAAGGTACCGATGAGTGGTTTATGGTATTGCTTAGCATTTACAATCTTACAATGGACCCAGACTCCAAAGTATGTTATAGCTTTCTGTTAAATTTTTTTTTATTTTTATTTTATACCAATTTCTTCACATTGAACTAGGAGAAAAATATGCATTGTATTAGTGCAGCTCAGAAAATGGATGTTTTGTGAGAAACATTAAGTTTTGATATATTTTAGTTCATTGTACATTTAAAAAACATTATTTCTTTATAATGCAAATCATGTAACAATTTATTTTTTTTAAGTTTTAGTAGGGTGTAATATGAATTAAGATTTATAGATCATATTAGCAATGAAGTTAGGTGACTCTTTCACATACATTTTAAATAAGGAAGTTTATTTTGCAGAATTTATTTTTATGCATACTTTTGAGCATCACCAGTATATGCTATACAGAATTAGCCTGTTTTACTAAGGAAATTAAACATTAGGTTACTTTCTTATGTTTTTTTAGACTTAATATTGAGTTGAGTAGGTGTAACAAAAGAATTCTTAAATGTCAGTATGAAGAATGCTTTCTGAAGCTTGTTATCAATATTGTGGTGCTAGAATTGCAATGTTTTTAGGTTTGCTGACCATTAAGCACTTGAGTGCCAGGAGTAGTTCTTATTACATTGCACCAGCAGAAAATATTTATACTTCAGTGCAGGTTAACAGTGGGTGTACCCTGCTTTCATCAGTTGGATTAAAGTTACAGACAAATGAACATTACATGTAGTTATGATCATTAAATTTAGTTAGGAAAGGAGATTTAGATTTTTTAATACATGTATAGACATTTGTAACAGTATACTCTGTACATTTTAATTAATTTTTATTTGTCTTGTATTATAGAGAATTGTCAAATTATTACTTCCAATTACATGATGGTCATTACTGCTTTCTGGATGTTTTCAGTTATTTTCTTAAATTTCTTGACATTTCCTGAAAGCATAGGTTTACACACATTCTAAATTATTATGTTGAAAAAGGAAGAGTTTGCTTCAAAATAAGCACTTAAGAAGTACAGTGAGGCAAAAAAGTATTTAGGCAGCCACCAATTGTGCAAGTTCTCCCACTTAAAAAGATGAGAGAGGCCTGTAATTTTCATCATAGGTATACCTCAACTATGAGAGACAAAATGAGGGAAAAAAATCCAGAAAATCACATTGTCTGATTTTTGAAGAATTTATTTGCACTAGTATCACACTAGTGTGTAGTTAGAATTGATCAGTTTCACCATTTTTGCACCAGAATGTTTTTAGTAAACATTACAGTAATTGGAAGATATACTTGATGTAGAATGAGCTCACCTTCATCTTCCCCTGTTAAAATTAATCTCATGTCATTTCTTATGTTTCAGTTTCAGCCAAACATCAGATCTCCAAGATTCAAATAACAATCAAGTGCAGTGGTCATAATATGGGTTGGTTTTTGTAGCTGTAGGACATGGACACCCTGCATCTGTTGGGTCCACTATGAACTCTTCTATATTTCAGAGAGTTCTTGGCTAAACTACACTTTCAGATTGTGTAGTAGAAAAATGAACTTACTACAGATTAAAAAGAAAATCTCTTTTCATAAGCAGATGCTGTCAAACGTAAATGATTAATTGTAGTGGACCAAAACTCCTGATATGATATATATTTCTTAACATCAAACCCTTGATCATTTATTGCCTTATTTCCACATAAGCCTGAAGGATAAGGTCATGGGTAATTAAGCTGGTAACGTTTTGTATATTTTCTACTAGATCTTGTGTATATTACTTAAATATAACTATGCTTGAATAACACAATTTTCCTCTTTCAGAAATAAACTAATTTTATATACAAGTCTAAAATAACATATTACGGCAACACACACTGCTTTGGAAAAAAGTATACTATCTTTACTGAAAGCTGAGTAGTGTAAATTCAAATTTACAAAGCTAGTATAATCTTAAACAAATAAAATTTAATCATAAGACAACTGAGATTTGTCTTGGGGATACAAGGTTTGGTTGTGTTACTATGCTCTTTTTTCTTATATATATATATATATATATATATACATACATACACATATAAACATAGGTTCACGAACGTCTCGGT
>JANRMT010062854.1:16126485-16184813 GCA_026402145.1 Polypterus bichir lapradei
CTACCAACCATTAAGAGTTCTGGCTCCCACAGAGTGGTTAGACACTTCTACTCAATTAGTCACCCTCATTAAGGACACCTGTCTTAACTAGTCACCTGTATAAAAGACACCTGTCCACAGAATCAATCAATCAAGCAGACTCCACACTCTACAAAATGGGAAAGACCAAAGAGCTGTCCAAGGATGTCAGAGACAAAATTGTAGACCTGCACAAGGCTGGAATGGGCTACAAAACCATTAGCAAGAAGCTGGGAGAGAAGGTGAGAACTGTTGATGCGATTGTTCGAAAATGGAAGGAGCACAAAATGACCATCAATCGACCTCGCTCTGGGGCTCCACGCAAGATCTCACCTCGTGGGGTGTCAATAGTTCTGAGAAAGGTGAAAAAGAATCCTAGAACTACACGGGAGGAGTTAGTTAATGACCTCAAATTAGCAGGGACCACAGTCACCAAGAAAACCATTCGAAACACATTACACCGCAATGGATTAAAATCCTGCAGGGCTCGCAAGGTCCCCCTGCTCAAGAAGGCACATGTGCAGGCCCGTCTGAAGTTTGCCAATGAACACCTGAATGATTCAGAGAGTGACTGGGAGAAGGTGCTGTGGTCTGATGAGACCAAAATAGAGCTCTTTGGCATTAACTCAACTCGCTGTGTTTGGAGGAAGAAAAATGCTGCCTATGACCCCCAAAACACCGTCCCCACCGTCAAGCATGGGGGTGGAAACATTTTGCTTTGGGGGTGTTTTTCTGCTAAGGGCACAGGACAACTTAATCGCATTAACGGGAAAATGGACGGAGCCATGTATTGTGAAATCCTGAGCGACAATCTCCTTCCCTCTGCCAGGAAACTGAAAATGGGTCGTGGATGGGTGTTCCAGCACGACAATGACCCAAAACATACAGCAAAGGCAACAAAGGAGTGGCTCAAGAAGAAGCACATTAAGGTCATGGAGTGGCCTAGTCAGTCTCCGGACCTTAATCCAATAGAAAACCTATGGAGGGAGCTCAAGCTCAGAGTAGCACAGAGACAGCCTCGAAACCTTAGGGATTTAGAGATGATCTGCAAAGAGGAGTGGACCAACATTCCTCCTAAAATGTGCGCAAACTTGGTCATCAATTACAAGAAACGTTTGACCTCTGTGCTTGCAAACAAGGGTTTTTCCACTAAGTATTAAGTCTTTTTTTGTTAGAGGGTTCAAAAACTTATTTCCCTCAATGAAATGCAAATCAATTTCTATCTTTTATTTAAAGTTATTTTTTCGATTTTCCTTTTGATGTGCAATCTGCCAGTGTTGAAATAAACCTACCATTGAAATGATACTGTTCTGAGACTTTTCATTTCTTTGTCATTGGACAAACTTACAAAATCAGTGAGGGGTCAAATAATTATTTCCTCCACTGTATTTGCCATGTAGAAATGTAATTTCTACCAAAAACAGCAATTGATCAGGTTGTGATGTCGGACTGCTATTATTTTGAAGAGAACTGTACATGCGTGCTTTCACATAGAGTAATAAAGACAGTTGTTAGCATTATCACAATTTGTGTGTGTGTGTATTAGTGTTGCGTGCTATACCTGTACTGAAAACACCAGTTTTTAAAATGGTATGGTTCTAGCATTTTGCTAATTTCTGTACGAGAAGTAGACAACAATTTTGAAAGATTTTGTGCTCACCTTTGTTCCACTCACTGACGTGCTATATAGACTTCTCAGGAGGCAATCCTTCCCCTGCCGCTTTCGATCTAAGAGTGAATTCTGAGTCATGTAACATGCCTGTCATTTTACGTTTTATTGCGGCAGTATGTGTAACAATGACATTGATGCATCACAGAGGCCTTTCGTTTGTATTACATTAAAATCTAAAGTTTATCTTAACTCCTATGTCACACAGTCAGTCTGATAAGACTGGCAGCAAAAATGCATATAAGAATGCAGGACAAGGATGTGATGATTTTCAGGGTTCTGTGAAGCAAGTGAATTGATTAGGAGTATCTATAGTGCCCTAATAGGACTTAATGTAAAATGTAGTTTCAATGGCGATTAACTCCTCCTCTGTGACTCATTGTATGTAATAATAATAATAATACTAATAATTCATTGCATTTATATAGCGCTTTTCTCAGTACTCAAAGCGCTATCCACACAGGGAGGAACCGGGAAGTGAACCCACAATCTTCCACAGTCTCCTTACTGCAAAGCAGCAGCACTACCTCTGCACCACCTGTGAGGTGGTGGTTCGTTGCTATGGCATAAATTGAATCTAAACCTGTAACAGAAGTACAAAGCACATTATGCATTAAGTTTAATGTGTCTCACCTAGGAAGAATTCCTTCTGATCACACTCTGAAAGTTTTCTGATAGATGTCTATTTATTGTACAGAGAGATACAGATCTCTAAGATATCAGTTAGTACAGTTAAACATTTATAACTGGATCTAAATCTTCAGTAAGATTTATTCCATCACTTGTATAAAATACTTAATAATAAATGCTTATTTGTTTTTTTTATTTTAAGAATACATTATTGCTTTTTTTTTCTGTTAGCGCAGGCGTGAGCCTTGCAGCAGCTTGTTACGATGGCTCAGCGTCTTGTCTACGTATTTTAGTTTTTCAGACTGTTTTTTGTTTTCCTAACGATAGCTTAAAGTGCAATTAAGTATTCGTAAGTGGAACCCTCTTTAAACATTAGGTTTAAGAGCATTTTAATCACTTTTTTTTTTTACTTTTTGTGGAGACTTGTTTGGTTTTCCTGAGTGCCACTAATGTTAACGTGGCAAGCAACATGGGACAACTTCTGGTTTACTCACAAAATCAGTTACTTGCCCTGAAGCCAGACACAGAACAAAACAGAATCTTTTTTTGATTTACCTCCAGAGTTAAGGATAAAGATGAAGAGGGGGTGCTGTGGAGGAGCAAAAAGTCGGGGGAAACAAGCAGTTGGGATTGTGCAACAGGCGGGTAAGAGTGAAACGAGAAGAAGATACAAGCCGTATCTCCCCTCTGTGATCATGGGCAATGTTAGATCGCTTGATAATAAGATGGACGAGCTCATGGCATTGGTTAAGCACAACAGGGAATTTCGCGAATGCAGTTTAATGTTCTTTACTGAGACATGGCTGCACGAGCTTATTCCTGACTCTGCCGTGGACATTGCCGGCTTCCAGTGTGTACAAGTGGATAGAATACAGGCTGAAAGTGGAAAGCGCAGAGGTGGCGGGCTCGCTGTATTTGTAAAGGAAACGATGGTGCCACCCGGGTCACATTGTGATTAAAGAACGTATCTGCAGCTCGGACATAGAGTTGTTAGCGGTAGGACTACGCCCATATTATATGCCCCAAGGAGTTCTCACATGTGATCACCATTGTTGTTTACATTCCTCCTTCAGCAGATGCAGCGACGGCGTGTGACATCATCCACTCGGCCACCGTGGGACTCCAGACGAAACACCCAGATGCTTTCATCCTCATTTCTGGAGACTTGAATCACGTTTCCCTTAACAGAATATTTAGCAGTTTCAGCCAGTTTATTAATTGACCTACCAGAGAGGATAAAACACTGGATCTATTGTATGCTAATATTAAAGAGGCATACAGTTGTTCAACCATTCTACCTCTTGGGAGATCAGACCACAACCTTGTGTACCTTCTTCCTCTTTATGTGCCACTTGTGAAGAGGCAGTCAGCCACTGTCAGGACTATGAAGGTGTGGTCAGACGAAGCCAGTGTAGCTTTACAGGGTTGTTTTGAGGCAACAGATCGGGACACTCTCTGTGAGCCTCATTTGTAGTCCATTGATGTTTCACTGACTGTCAAAGAATACGTTGACTTCTATGTAGACAGCACTGTACCTTGAAAATCTGTACGCTGCTTTCCTAACAACAAACCATGGGTCACCAAGGACATTAAAGCTCTTCTGAATGAAAAGAATAGCACATTTAGGCCAGGTGACAAAGAAGCCGTGAAAAGGGTACAGAAACAGTTGTCTGTTAAAATAAGAGGGGAGGGACAGCTATAGGATAAAGCTGGAACAAAAGCTGCAGCAGAACACCACCAGGTCTGGAAGGGCTTGAGGGAAATTACTGGTTTTAATTCAAGCTACCAGAGGATTGAGGGTGACGGAGAAAAGGCAAATTAATTTAACTAGTTTTTTTTAGTAGTTTTGACAGCATGCCTCAGTCAAACCTGCCCTGCAGCTTCACCTCTGTGGCTAACAATGTATCCCTGGACACCACCATCAATACCTCACCCGTTAACTTTTCCCTCTCCCACCACTCATTACAGGGAAAAGAGTGCGGTGAATCATTATCTCCTACTCCTTCCTTACCTGCTGAACCCTACGCTGCCCCCTGTTATATCCACAACACTGACACAACCAGACTATCCACCACCTTTACAGAAGACCAAGTTGTGAAAGAATTACGCAGACTTCATTCTGACAAGGTGGCAGGCCGTGATGGCATCAGCCCAAGGGTGCTTAAAGTCTGCGCCTCACAACTCTGTGGTGTACTACTTAGTATTTTCAACTTAAGCCTGAGTACTATTATCCTAGTGCCTCTTCTGACTACAGGCCAATGGTGCTCACCACACACATCATGAAAGTCTTTGAGAGACTAGTCCTGAAAATACTTCGCCCCCAGGTTAAGTCAGCACTGGATCCTCTCCAGCTTGCCTACCAGGCGAGAACTGGAGTCAAAGATGCAATCACCTACCTGCTGCACCGTGCCTATAGTCACCTAGACAAGCCAGGAGGAACTCTCAGGATTATGTTCTTTGATTTCTCATGTGCCTTTAACACCATCCAGCCAGCCAGACTGGGGAGTAAGCTATTGGAAATGCAGGTGGATGCGCCCTTAGTTTCGTGGATCATGGACTATCTGATGGGAAGGCCACAGTTTGTGTAGCTACAGGGCTCTGTGTCTGACACCATGCTGTGTGACACTGGTGCTCCACAAGTGACAGTTCTGTCACCATTCCTCTTCACCCTGTACACTACAGATTTTAGTTACAACACAGAGGGCTGCCATCTGCAGAAATTCTCTGACTCTGCAATAGTTGGTAGTATCAGACATGGAGATGAGGTGGAATACAGGAAGGTAGTGGACAGTTTTGTTGACTGGTGTGAGCTGAATCAACTGCAGATCAACACCAGTAAAACTGAAGAACTTGGTAGTTGATTTAAGAAGATTGCGATCTCCAGCCACTCCCCTGTCTTTTAAACTGGTCCAGGAACTTGCTGGCCATATACAAGAAGGGTCAAAGTAGGCTGTATTTCCTACGCAAGCTCCGATCTTTTAGTGCCAGCAACACTATGTTGCGGATGTTCTATAACAGCGTGGTTGCCAGTGCCATTTTCTTTGCTGTGGTATGCTGGGGGAGCAACATGAAAGTGGCAGACATCAGGAGACTAAACAAACTAATTCAGAAGGCTGCCTCTGTGATAGGAGAGATCCTGGACAGCTTGGAAACTGTGGCAGATCAGATAATGTTGTCTAGGCTTTGGTCTATTATTGAAAATGCTAATCACCCACTTTATAGTGTTGTGGTTGGACAGAGGAGCATTTTCAGCAGTAAACTGATTAGCATCAAGTGCTCCACTGAACGTCACAGGAAATCCTTCCTCCCCACAGCTATCAGACTCTATAACTCCTTTTCCGGTCACTCACCCGCACTTTAAGCTGTTACCCTTTTTCTTTATTGGATATCCAGGTACATTTTTTTCATGTACTTGAAATGTGCAACATACTGTCTGTTCTTGTGCAATAAATTGTTTGCTCTTCACATGATAATAACCTTATTTGTTCTCAAAATGTGCAATATTAACTTAAGATGCAACACTCTGTACTTTAGTTTGATACTTACATTTATTATACTTTATATTTACATGATTACTCTACGTATACTTGCTCTTAGTGTAACATGTCCCTTGTCTGTTGTTAAGTTGTAACATAAGTAATTTCCTTCGGGATTAATGAAGTTTTCTGATTATTTAGTTTTTACTCAGTTAATTGGATTGTTGAATGGAGCTTGGCCTATATTAAACTATCTGCATACTCGATGTTAATGTTGCAAATCAGTTTAAAGATTAACTTTTTTTAAAAAGTATGAATACTAAATCTTGCACTAAGCATTTCCACTGGCAGTAGGTTAGTTGGATTGGCAATGTTAAACTCGCCGAAGTGTATGTTTGTGTGTGTTCAGTCTGCGAAGAGCTGGCCCCCTTTTCGGGAGTTGTTCCTGCCTTGCATCTTGTGCTTGCTGGCATAGGCTCCTGCTGCCCTGTGTCCCTGCTCAGGCTATGCAGGTTTGGGTTAATGAAGTAGTAACTTTAACCATATTTATTTCACATTTTTCTCATTTAGTAATATTCATGTGAGAAATGTACTCAAAAGGAAACAAATGTTTACTTTTTTTATTATATGGTCATTGTTATTTGTCTATTTATGACTCCATTGTCGTCATAATAATAATCTTCCCCTTACATCCCTGTATGGTTCTGGAGAAACTGTCCTTAGAAATCAAACGTTTAAGAACCCCTGAATTAGAGGATTCCAAGGGGAAACTGCTGCTTGTAACAAGGTAGAGAAACCTACTATAGACTGTTAGGAGCAGTTTATACTTCACATTCTCATTGCTTACACACATGCATCATGGTTGCCACGTGTTATCAGCATTTTTTTGAAGCGTCTTCTGAGCACATCCTCAGAAATTAAAGTGACACATGCTCTAGTTGCAGTACCAGCAAAAATATGGGTACGTGTGTGTTCATGTTTTAGTACCTGATGTCAGCATTGTTGTTTACTATCAACATATGTTGGCAAGCTGCAATGCAGTTCAAACAGGATAAATCTGCGTGCTTCGATATTTGATGAATGGTTTGATTCGGTGAAGCAAATCATGAAACTTAACTGCTAACATGCAAATGTATTTATGGTGTTTTTCGTTATCGATTTCTCGCATATGCAAGTGTCACATATTTCCCATTGTAATGATATAATACATTTAAAGGTCTCGCATAACATCTTCAGTGTCACTGTTGCTGTCTTTTTTTTTTTTGCACTGTCACATGGTGGAATCCTCCAGATTTAAGTGAAGTATGCACACAAGTATAGACAGTACACTGCTTGCATAGCAGCAGCATCCTCAAGCTCTTGCGTCACGCAGCGTTTATTCCCGTCCTAAAGGGACAATCCACCTGAACTACTTCCTCCCTTTTGATGTACTTTAGACTCCATGGAGGACAGTCATTTTCAACTTAGGAGAAATCGAAGGGACACCATATCTTGTAGCAATGCAAGGATGTTTGCTGTAGTTATACTGCACAACACATCTCCCTGTTACAGATTAATCCTTGTCTTGTCTGCATACACGACTGTTTTCCTTAATTCTCCTGGTTCTTGTCATTACTTTTTCACAAATTGTAATCTCATCTTTTTCGCAAGCTGTATGCTATCTTGTTTTTGTGGCTAACTATCTTGTAGAGTAGGCTCTTTATGTCTGTTAATGGAGCTTTCTACAGATAGTATTCTGTCCCATAAACATCTGCCTCCTGAAGATAGTTTCTAATTTGTCTGACAGGTGTTTGGGGCTTTTTCTTTTCTATAATGTTATCAGCAGTTAACATCCTTGGTCTACCAGTCCCTTTAAGAATAGTTTTCAGTAAACCAAATTGAGTTATTTAATATGCCTGACAAGTGGCACAATTAATAATAATAATAATACATTTTATTTAATAGGCACCTTTCTTATCCCTCAAGGTCACCTTACAATAAACTTAAACAACAATTAATAAAATAAAATCAATAAAGTGATAAATCACAAAGCAACAATTAGCAAACAAGCAAATATGACAGGCAGTAACAGTGTAGAATTCACAATTGATATGCCAACTTGAAAAGATAAGCTTTGAGGGTAGTTTTAAATTGTGCTATTGAATCAAGCTGACGAATATGAGAGGGAAGAGAATTCCTGAGTTGAGAAGCACTATGAGAGAATGCTCGAGCTCCCATAGAACTGAGTTTGATGTGTGGTACAGAAAGTAGAGCTGCAGATGAAGATCTGAGTAAGCAAGAGGGAGTGTAAATCTGGAGGAGATCAGTGAGGTAGGGAGGAACAAGGTTGTGGAGAGCTTTAAATGTTAAGAGCAGTATTTTGTATTGTATTCTGTAATTAATAGGGAGCTAGTGAAGTTGAGAGAGAATAGGTGCAATATGTTCAGTGGATTTAGAACAGGTTATTATCCTGGCAGCAGAATTTTGAATAAGTTGTAAGCGATGAATAAATTTTTGTGGAATGCCAGATAGAATAGCGTTACAGTAATCTATACGTGAGGTGACTATGGCATTAACCAATACTTTAGTACTGTGCTGGGTAAGAACAGGGCGAAGTCTAGAAATGTTTCAGGGATGGAAGAAGGCAGTCCGAGAAATGGTACTTATATGGGAAGAAAAAGAGAGAGTACTGTCAAAAATACCGCCCAGGCTCTTAATTTGGGAAGATGTGTTTGTGTTAATATTGTTGATTAAAATAGAAGAATGGTTAACCTTAGCAAGTGTAGATTTAGAGCCAATGAGGAGCACTTCAGTTTTATTGCTGTTTAGTTAGAGAAAATTATGAGTCATCCATTTCTTTATGTCTTGGAGACATGCCATAAGAGTATCTGGAGGGAAAACAAAAGTGGATTTATCAGCGTAGCAATGAAACTTAATACCATGGTGCCGGATATTACCTATTGGGAAGATATAAATGAGAAAAAGAAGCGGCCCCAAAACGGAACCCTGCGGAACTCCCTGAGTAGCGACTGCGTTCTCAGATTTAAAGCCCTTTATTTGAACAAATTGCTTCCTATCAGTGAGGTAGGAAGAAAACCACTGGAGGACAAGGCCACAGACTCCAAAACTAGCTAGACGTTTCAAAAGTATCTGATGAGATATGGTGTCAAATGCAGAGCTGAGGTCAAGCAGCACAAGAATTGATGAAAGTCCCATGTCAGCTGCCCGGAGAAGATAATTTGTGATTTTGACCAGGGCAGTTTCTGTGCTGTGTTTAGGGCGAAACCCAGATTGAAATTGTTCAAAAAGGTAATTTTTTGAAAGGTGGGACTGGAGTTGGGAGGCAATTATCTTTTCAAGAATTTTTGATATAAATGGAACATTTGAAATAGGGCGATAATTGTTAAGGATATTTGGGTCTAAACCAGTTTTTTTCAGAGTTGGAGTAATTGATGCTGTTTTTAGTGAGAAGGGAACCATGCCTGTAGTAAGGGAAGAGTTAACTATAGTAGTTATCATGAGGGAAATATGTGACGGACAAGACTTAACAAAGCTTGTAGGTATTGGATCTAATTGGCATGTGGAAGAATTAGATTTTGTTACAAGCTCCAAGATATTATTTTCAGCTGGTAAAGAAATCTGAGAATAGGGTGTTTGGTAAGGGAATATGGATGATAGTGGAGAATATGTCATTTTCTGCAGAAATAGAGGAGGCAAGTTGCTGGTGGATTTTTAAAGTTTTGAGTTGGAGAAATCCAAAAAAGTGCAGCAGTATGTAACAGAGGTTATGGTGAGCGGCAGTTTCAGGTGGTGCAATTACCCTTTTCATTGTAGAAAAAAGAGCTCTAGTATTATTCCCTCCTGTATTGATAATGTTAGAATAATATACAGTTTTGGCAGCAGAGATAGCATTTTTGTATTTCAGCATGTGATCTGAGTACATTTCCTTGTGTACAACAAGACTGGTCTTTTTAGCTAGGCGCTCCAACTGTCAGCCCAAAGCTTTGAGCTGACAGAATTCAGATGTAAACCAGGGAGCAATACGAATAAATGAGACAGTCCATGTTTTCAAGGGAGCTTAGTGGATCAAAGGCAGAGGACAGAGCAGCATTGTAATGATCTACTAATTCAGATGGTGTGGTAGTGGAAGGAGAAACAGACTGGGATTGCAATAAATGCATAAGGGTCTCTGGGTTTACATGCTTGACATTACGAAATGAAATAACACGTGGAACCATGATTTACTGAGAGGTAAGCTAACATCAAATGTGATCATTCTGTGATCTGAGATAGGTAATTCAGCAGGTAATCTGCATTTTTTTTTTTTTTGTTTTTGCAGATTCGATACATTTCTCAAACCCAGGGTTTACCTGGCGATCAGCTACTGAGTGTGGGGACTAAAACTGCGAGGTTTTTTTGTAGAGATTCAGATTCACTGTACTCTGGATGGAGATTGAAGGTAAGATGTCACTTAAGTTTCTTTCATGATTCTTTTTTCATACTGTATATTGAAAATGGATAATCTCAGTAATTGTGTTATTTATTATGTTTACATAATACAATGAAATTCTTGCTTGCATGTCTCCATAGAAAAATTGATACACGGAAAACAGTATACACAATTCAAGCTATACACACGTGTGTGTGTTATGTACAGTATGTATAATTGTGCATGTACAGTTATGGACTTTGTATACTATTGGTTAATATATTAAAAAAATCTGTTATTTTGCAGTATTTGTTTGTATAATTGGCTGTTTAGTAACTTTTCAATCTATACATAGAAAATTTCCCTGAATCTACTTGTGTGAAGGCCAGTTGTCCTGTAACGTTTACCAGAAGAATGGAAAGAGAAAAGTAGTGGTGCAGGGTGGCTGTGGTCTTTAATTATCCTCTTTGCCTTCCTAAGGCAGCAAGTATTATTTATGTCTTTAATGTAAGGCAGCCAGTTGCTAGTCATATTCTGTGTCATTTTGACCACCCTCTGCAGGGTTTTATAATCTTGTACCGAGTAAGGGCCATGCCAGGATATGAGGCAGCCAGTGTGGATGGATGGACTCTACTGTGCACCTGTATATGTTAGTCAAATCAGATGGAGAAATGCAAGCTTCCCACAGATGTCTTGGAAGGTAGAGGTGCTAGTGAGCCTTCTAGACAAGAGCCAAAATTCATTGTGCCTGATTCAGTCCATTGGTAATAGTCACTTCAAGAAATTTTAACTTGCTCACCCTGATACAGATGGAATTCTGGTCTGTCTTTGTGACTATCTGTAATATTCTGTTTAATGTATCCAAGTGTTAGTATCACAAAGCACTTCATTACAACTGGTTTGTATTCATTCAGACTCCTGTTTTGTTTTCTTCGGCTTACAGAGATTTTAGTTTTGAAGTGTATCACAGATTATCTTGGTGAAATATTATAGATGTCACCAAAGAAGTCTCCTTTTCCTCCTTGTTTGTAGTGTTTTTTCTCTTAATCTGCCTGTATCTTTATATATTTAGACACCAGAAGAGCATGAGAATGAGACTGGGATGAAGTCAAAAGAAGCCAGAAAGTATATCTTCAGTTGTTTGGATGATATAGCGCATGTAAGTGCATTTCATTCCACTCTTCTTTCTGCGGAAACACAGAACCATAAGTCACTTTGCTCTCTTTTATGCACTTGTAATAAAGTTTGATACCCAATAAATACAATGCATTTAAAAACTGGATGTTGTTTTTATAAGTATGTTGTTTTTGGAATGTAAAGAATAGGAGATCATGTGACACAACAAAAGGCTAGATACACAACACTAAACTTTCTGCCAGTTGTTCACACATGTAAGAACCTACACTTGATTATGCATTCTGAACACTTATTTCTCTTTCTCATTCATTCTCCTGCTCTTGACACTTAGCAGGGGGCACTGCTGTTCTTGTTCTTCCTATTATGGTGTTCATCATGTTAATTGGCCTCAACTATTTGTTTGACACTCAGCAGAGGTTGCTGCCTTTCTTTTTCTTTGCACCATGTCACTTGCTTTCTTCAGTCGTTTTGCCATAATAAACACACAAGCATAGGTCACATTGCTAAGGATGCCAATTCCTGAAATGTTTTGAATTTCTAGAATGTAACAGGTGCTAAGCTTTCAGTTAAGACAACGAAAAAGTTTCTAGCCCGAGTAGTGGGTGAGTAACTGTCTTGACAGATAGACAGATATTAGATCTTATGTGTATATAGATTTATCATATTTTTTTGGGGTCAATTTGTGTCCACTCAGCAGATTTTAGAAAGTGTTTCTGACTAACCACCTCTGATATGCATCATACTTGCTGAAAAAAATGTAATTATACTCAATAACTAGTGTGTAAATTTGTAGGGTTGTATGTTTCTTTTTTTATGGAGGCTTCAAAAAGGAGTGTGGTCCTAATTTTACTGTAAAATGTATGCTATTGAAAAAAGCCGCAAGAATAATGTTAATGAATGCTTGATTTATTAATATTAAATGTCTATAATATCTGAATAGTTGGCCCACAGTTTCATATTTGATAATGTATAGCTTGTTGAAGATATGATGTTACCAACTTCATATTTTGTGCATTTACTAATTGTATCAAGCTGTTATCAGTGGTATGATTCTTTTTATGGCAGTCTTTGTCGTTAATGGGCAATATACATTTGATGTATTGCCATGAAATGCTTTTTAAGCAACTTGCAAGCCTGCAATTTTGCACTGTTATTGTGTACAATGAGTGAAATGTTCTGCAAATATAAAGCAAAACAGATGATTAGTTGGTAAGCATCATTTCATATAGATTTTTTAAGATGAGGAAATATAATCACACTACCCTCTCCAGTCTACAGTAACCCTTCTCCAGCTCCTTTCTGCTTCAAGAGTGATAGCGTCTATCAAGTAAACCAAGTGACATAAACATTCAGTTTAATTGGCTGTTCAGTGTAGCCCTTAAGGATACATGAATAGAGATTTTTGGGCCAAGTAAAGAAGAAATACAAGTGTTTTGCTGCTTTATGTAACCAACTTTACTGTAATTAAGTTAAAATTAATTCTATAGGAAATTCGCCAGGACCAAAAAAAATTGTTAAAAGAAGGATTTTAATTTTGTTAAAACTGAGGTCTTTCTAACAGAATAGCTGCATTTGCTTGGTTTGCATTTACGGGTATTTTGTTAGAAATGTTTTGCTGGCATTGGTTCTCTCTTTGAAAATATCTAACAGTTAAGAGCATTTTTCTGTCGTATTGATGACATGCTTAGTGTAAAAGTACATAAAAGAGAACACATTAAACTAAACTTTTATCAGGTCACGAATAAGTTTCTTATTTTTTGGTATTCCTTAACAACATATGCTCACCTTACCCATTGGCTTCATTTGACTGTAAAGAGGAACAGAATATCTGAAACAGTTCTTCTGAACAAGGTGTCAGTAACGGTGAATAATGAAAGAAAGAAAATTTGTAGGAAAAATAACATTTACAAAAATGTAATTCACCAGATGTTTAAATCCATGTTTCTGCAATCTGGGCTTAATTGTTTATATTATCTGAAATATTTTACTTTAAGTTATTCCAGCTAGCCTTCCAACTTCCTCATCGATGCGTAATAAACTAATATGTGCATCATCTGCATGTCAAAAGAAAAGTAGCAATTATTTCTTGGTTAGATATTAACAGCACCTCATGGAAACAAGTTCCAAGGTAAGAGGAAATTATTGTACGGGCATTCTAGTCCCTATGAATTAACCTTTTTAGCATTACATTCTTTTCTAAAAAAAAAAAAAAATGTAAAGCATTGCTTTTTTTTTTTTTTTTTTGCTTGAAAAATTACATTTTTATTAAATCTCATCTTTCTACTGTAAAACATGCAAAACACTAGCAGTACAAAGTCAGAAATATAGAAGTATTATAATGATGATGAATAATATGAAAAGCACACTGTGCATGTGCAAATGACGCAACAGTCATTTTCAGATTCCCAGAATCATTTTCGGTTTCACCGTCCATTTCAGTTTCTGAAGACAAATTCACCTCATCATCCTTGCTGATGAGAGGCACTTCTTACATGATGCCACTATGAGGCCAAACGAAGATGCATCTACACCATTGCTCGGATAAAACTTGGGCCTGATGCCATACAAAAGGCACACCTATGCCATTTCCCGAATAATGCTCGGCACTAACGCTGTTGGCACTTTTACAGCCTGAGAAAACCTTGGGTCTTACACAAGACACGTCTATACTATTGCCTGATTGACATTCAGGTCTAGTGCTTTTAGCACTGTTTTTACAGCGCAGTTAACGCTTGTGTCTAATGCTAAGGAGGTTAAATAAAAATCGCTACAAGCACGGACTGTTCAGTTGCTGCTGAACCATCTTGCGTACACAACTCTTATTATGGAAACACACAGTTGCTCATACTCATTAATCTGAAACAGTTGATGAAAACACAGTGGAACTAGAACCTTCACTTACTTATTCATGAATCTCCATAGGAGCAGGATTAGACACAAGATGTACATATAGCATCTGTAGGAAAGGAAAATTTCGAAAATAGTCCTGACTTTTAAAATAGGTTTTCCATTTAAAATGTGAAATAGGATTGCCTTATACATTTGCTGACATTTACCTTTTTTCTAATGCTGTGCAAAGCACAGGTCAGAATGGCCTCAGTTGTTCTGTTAACACAGCTTACACAGATGGTCATTACAAAAACGAGGATAAAAATTGTGAAGACAAAGTAAAGCGCTGTGTCTAATCCTTTGTATTACAATTTGATGAGATGACGGCTAAATAATTTAACGTTCTGGCAGGCTCATTCCTGTGGGCATCCGGCATGTTCCATCTATCTCTAGGAATCTTTCTGCACAAGGAAATTGTAGCATTGAATTTTCTGCTTGCAAAGGTGCTGTATTTCTGGCTTCATTAAATAAAATCAATTAATTATCATACCAGAAGCACTTACAATACAATACAATACAGTTTATTTTTGTATAGCCCAAAATCACACAGGAAGTGCCGCAATGGGCTTTAACAGGCCCTGCCTCTTGATAGCCCCCCAGCCTTGACTCTCTGAAGAGACAAAGAAAAACTCCCAAAAAAACCTTGTAGGGAAAAATGAAAGAAACCTTGGGAAAGGCACTTCAAAGAGAGACCCCATTTCAGGTAGGTTGGGCGTGCAGTGGGTGTCAAAAGAAGGGGGGTCAATACAATACAATACACTGAACAGAACAAATCCTCAGTACAGCATAAAAATAAAAATTTTAGAAGTACGGAGCAGAATTTAACAGTAGATGATATCACATAATAAGATGTGGATATTTTTAGAGTCCTGGAGACCTCATCCATCAAGCTGCCTCCCCCATTTGGCCATTCCACGGCTGAAACAGTACTGGGCCAGCCAATCTGATGAAAGGACCCCTCTTTCCCATGATTCCTGCGATCCTCCATCAGGGATGACTTTACCATAGGCAGGCAAACAACTTGGCAGGTGGGCCGTGGCACCGATTGCCACATTTGAGTACCGAGAATAGAAACAGAATAGGTGAGGGTTAGTATTCAATTATAACTATCATGTTACTTATGTTTTAGTGCTAATGACTAACAACAGAGATGCAGTATGTACAGTTAATCAGCAGCTCTAGTCAGGATATGCTAAACTGAAGTAGTGAGTCTTCAGCCGGGATTTAAAAGCTGAGACCGAAGGGGCATCTCTTATAGAAGCAGAAAGACCATTCCACAGTTTAGGGGCCCTGTAACTAAAAGCTCGACCTCCCACTGTTATTTTATTAATCCTTGGAATCATAAGCAGACCGGCATCTTGAGATCTTAATGTGTGCTCAGGTTTGTAAGTCATGATAAGTTCAGACAAGTAAGTCGGACATTGGCCATTTAATGCTTTATATGTTAAAAGGAGGATTTTGAAATCTGCCCTAAACTTAACCGGGAGCCAGTGTAAGGATTTAAGAACTGGAGTTATGTGTTCATATTTTCTTGTTCTTGTAATAATTCTTGCAGCCTCATTTTGGATTAACTGGAGGCTATATAGAGAACAGTTTGAACAGCCAGTGAACAACGCATTGCAGTAGTCAATCCTACTAGAGATAAATGCATGAATTAATTTCTCAGAATCCTGTTTATTTAGAAAGCGCCTTAATTTCCTAACATTTTTAAGATGGAAAAAACATGTTTTGGACAAATTTGTAATATGTGCTTTAAATGACTGTAGAATCAAATAACTCCTAGATTGTGGGCTGATTCAGTTAAATTAATTGGGATTCCAACTGAGTTAAATGATGACATAATGTTGTGATCAGCGTCATTTCCTCCAACAATTAACATCTCTGTTTTATCTATATTTAAAGACAAGTAGTTCTCTTTCATCCACTCCTTTAATTCGCTAACACAACTAATTAAAGACAACATCGGAGAAACTTTGATTTAAATGAAAGGTATAACTGAGTGTCATCTGCATATGAGTGAAAATTAACATTGTTTCCTAATGAGAGATCCCAGTGGAAGCATGTAAAGTGAAAACAGTAAAGGTTCCAGTACTGAGCCCTGCGGGACACTATATTGAACTTCTGTGTATAATGATGGAGTACTGTCAGCACATTTCTGTACATATTGGAATCGATTTGATAAATAAGAACTAAACCAAGCGAGCACGGGGCCTGTAAGCCCAACATCGTTTTCTAGCCTGTGCAGTAAAATAGAATGGTCAGTGGTGTCAAATGCTGCACTTAAGTCTAACAACATAATTACAGTGGAGTTTCCTTCATCAGAGGATATCAGAATGTCATTTAAAACCCGTGTTAGTGCCGTTTCTGTACTATGACCAGTGCAGAAACCAGACTGGAACTTCTCAAATAAATTGTAATGCGTAAGGTGTGCCTAAAGCTGACTTGTGACTACTTTTTCTAGTATTTTAGAGAGAAATGGTAAATTTGAAATAGGCCTATAATTATTTAGTATGTGTGGGTCTAGGTCTGACTTTTTAAGTAATGGTTTAATGACTGATACTTTTAGTGCATCAGGTACTGTGCCATGCAATAAAGAACTATTGATAATGTTTAGAATAGGCGCTGCAAGAACATCCATTGCAGTTTTTACTAGCTTTGTTGGCAATGGATCTAGGGAACAAGCAGTGGGCTTCATTTTAGAAAATTAAAGTTAAGACTTCCTGCTCAGTTACAGGATTAAAATTATTAAAGTGCTAAAAGCAATGTGAGACAGGGTCTGCTAAGCTAGTATTTGGTTTGTACTCTGATGCAGAGATCTGGGATCTTATATTTTTAATTTTCTCATTGAAGTTCATAAAGTCTGTACTGCTTATATCTGTTGGTATTTTGCACTGTTGATCTGAATTCCCATTTGTTAATTTAGCCACTGTTCTAAACAGTACCTGAGGATTTTTATTATTGCTATCTATTAATGTACTGTAGAATAGTATTCTGAGCGAGCTTTAAAGATGGCTTTTTTATATTTATTAACACTCTATGTCCATGCAATTTGAAAGACATGTAGCTTTGTTCTCCATTTGTGCTCCAGTTTTCGACACTCTAATTTAAGAGCGTGAGTGTTTTCATTAAACCAGGGAGAGTTTCTATGTGCTTTGATCACTTTTGTTTTAAGGGGAGCCACTGTGTCCAGAGCATCTCTCGAGGTCACATTATAATGTGATGTTAGATGATCTAAATTGTTTTCCACGTTTACATTTGATGTTAACTGATCTAAATGGTTTTCCACAATTACACTCAACTTACTCAAGGTATCTATAAATTTTGAAGCAGAATTACAATCTAGATGTCGCACTGTCTTTGTTTTAATCTGTGAGTGCGTTGGCAAGGGCAAGACTAAATGAAATGTAATTAAGAAGTGATCGGAAATAACTTCATTTAATGGAGTAATATTTAAATTTTGAATTTCAACTTTGTAAGTTATAATTAAATCTAATGTGTGGTTATGATTATGAGTTGGACCTTTGACAATCTGACAAAATCCTACTGAATTTAACAAATAAGTAAAACATTTGCTAAAAGTGTCAGTTTCCACATCAATATGTACATTAAAATCCCCCATCAGTACTACGTGATCATAATTTATAGCCAAATCAGATAGAAGGTTGCTAAATTCAGTCATGAACAATGAATGTGGCCCTGGTGGTTTGTAGACTAGCACTATAATTGTGTTGGAATCTGTTTTAATATTTAAAATGAATGCCTCAAAGGATGTTAAGTTGCCTATATTTTTAGAAGTGATTTGTATTTTGTTACAATGAATTATTCCAAGGCCGCCTCCTCGACCAGAATCTCTAGACTTATGAAAGAACGAGTATCCATCTGGTGACGACTCAGCTAGGGGAACAGTGTCATATTTACTAAGCCAGGTTTCAGTAAAAAGACACAGCTTTTATCGCTCAGAGCTCATTCATTTAACCAAGATCTAAATGCCCGTGTGAACAGGGCCTAACAAGCGAAACCACTAAAATGAAGCATCAAAATGTTATTTTTTTTGTACTTCCATCAATAAGTACTTCATCAGCAATAATTGACTTCTCATTAAGAAACAGGGTTGGAACAAAAACCTGCTGCCCACCAGGACTGACGTTTTCTACACAGTACACATTTTAAAGATTCTGTGTTTTTTTTTTAATGTCATGGACAATGTTTTAATTTTTGCTCAGTTGTTTATGTTGCTAGATGAATATATTTTGGATATACATTAATTAGAGCAGGTGACTCAATTTATTGTTTTAAATCTCTTCTTAAAACTCATTTGTTCAGGAAGGCATTTAATTTACCTATAATTTCTGACCCTTTTAGTTTACCTCTCCATCCAGGTGCTCAGGGTGATCTGCATTTGTATTACAAATAATTTGTTCAGTTTTCTTGTAATATTTTTATAACTTTTTGTATTTGATTTATTGTCTTATTATATTTCAAAGATTTGTGTTTAATATATTTATTTTGTTTCCAGTGTTGTGAATTTGAACTTCGAAACGACTTAATTTATTGATTTGATTGGCAGGTAAACCTGGTGATGGACTTAGAAGGTAGTGACTTGTTATCAGAGAAAGCAGACAGAAGAGAGTTTGTCAGTTTATTGAAGAAAATGTTGCTTATTGATGCAGAAAAACGGATTACTCCATTGGAGACCATGAATCATCCTTTTGTTACCATGCAGCACCTCTTAGACTTTCCTCACAGCAACCAGTAAGTTTACCCATTCAGTGCATCTTTTGTATTTTTTTTTTTTTAACTAAATCTGTTTTAAGTTTGCATTCATCATATTCTTTTATAAATATAAACAGATTTTTATTAAAAGCCCTGAGATTTTTCTGTTCTTTTAATAAAGTTTACATTTATTTTGACCAAGCAAGGATGTATTTTTGCAGCATCTGTCTATTAAATTAATTTAAATGAGTTCTGTATAGGATCGGAAGGAAAATGTTACATTTTTCTTCAGTTGGACATATTTAAGTGTTATACTAATGTAGACCTGTAGTCTAATGTTTAGACAGTATAAAAAATGACTATCGCGGTAACAAAAGGTAAATTTCCTCCTGATGACATTGTAAAATCAGGATATAATTTTCATCTACTAATTAAATGCACTTAATTATTGAGCAAAACTCAAAATATGTGTTTTTGGTGTTATATATATAATATAATATATTTGTGTTAACTTGTAGTTGGTGTGGGGAACAGAAAATTCTCTTGGTTGGCAGTGAATTTTTACTTAAACTTTACTATTCTTAGGAGGAAAAAGTGTGAAAGCTTGTCTGTTTGTGAGGGTCTTTTAAAAGATAGGCTGACTTACCCAACCACTGAGACCAACTAGTCTGTGACTTGCTCTGATAAAGTCAAACGGATTTGATTTTCTCTTTAGTTGGAGGATTAGACCAGGTGTACAGAAGAGCTGAGAACCAGTGAATGCTCATCCAGAAGTATAATACATATAATGCAGTAACGAGTAATCTGTCTGATGTCTTCTCTTTTGTTTACTAAAGCAGACTGGAGGATAAAGGGCAGAGACTGCTGCCAAATGCAAGGCAGTTATTAAACCTTCTGTGCAGCATTACCTTGGCCAGGCTGCTTGGAGACTTCAGACCTCATAAACAGAAAAGAGGCTTGTTTCTCTGATGTGTGATATTGCAAATATCATAGAATGTAAAAAGAAATAAAGGGCCAAGACTGTTACTGTATGTGCCACAGCTGTTAATCCTTTGAACAGCACCAACTTTATTAGGCAGCACACTATTTTCTGTCAGGGAATGCAGTAGAATGTTGGCAGTCATTCGATAAATTTTCAATCATATAATTTGACATGGTGCAGAGAATTTACAGACTCAAGTGGTGCTTTGGCCAAGGTTTGGGTTTGGTGTTCTAATATATATTTCAATTAACAGTGCAAACCGCCATATTATCCTTGTTAGTTAGTAGTCTGCTTTACAGGAAGAATAGGACTTCAGTAAATTTTCAAGAAATAGATGTCATTATGAGAGCACAAGTTGTTGTCACCTTCAAAAATTTTTATATTTTTGCTGGGTGATCCATCTTCCTCAAGTTTAGCTTTATATATTTACAACAAGGGAGAACCACAAGTACAAAATATGAAGATGGCATGTTGAGACAGTTAATATTTTATTGAAATTTATATTCTTTTATTTTTAAATGTTTAGATTTTATTATGTATGGATTTTAACCACATATGTACAAGGTGTCTTACAAGTGAGGCAGAGCCGTATTTCAAAGTTGTTTGTGTTGTAATAAACCCACAAGTCAATCAAAAGCTGTAATGGTATTGTTACATATCAAAGGGTGTCTTCTTTCAAATAAATCCTAAGTTTTTGTTTTATCTACTCTCATTTGTTAAACATGTGATTTCCACATGTATATGCCAGCACAAGCAATGCAATTCAGCTTAGTGAACCTGCTTTTATTAATGATCTTATGTCGAGCCTCACACAGTGAAGGCTCATTACCATTGGAAAGCTGAGGTTCAGATTATTCCAGTAATGCTCTGTTGTATATGATTGTTTTTTTATATTACATGTCATAGCTGTGTGTCAAAAGGAGGAAACATATTGTGTGTGTGTGACAGCTCATCTTTACGCACCGTTATACCCAAGCTTCTCTCAGAGTGCATGGGGATTGTTTGATAGACCTGTAATAAGACTTGAAGTTTGTAATATGGAAATGTCTTCTTCAAAAACAGAAAAGATACAGAATCTTGGCAATACAGAATAAGTCGAATAGATTCTGATTACAGTTTTGACTTTTTGAGAAGCGTTTGCTGTAGGTCTCAAAGCTACACTTGTTTTGTAGGTTTTGCTCATACTGCAATGTTGTGGTGCTTCAGAGTTGTACTATTACAGTTCAAGCATCATTTGTTCGTTTTTTGAGCAGTGCCCTTCCAGTTTCAACATAGAGTACCAGCATCGTACCCACTTACAGTTTTGTCTTGCACCATGCAACTTAGTTTCACTTGGGGAAACCCAGTCATCTCAATTGAATGTCACTGATTTGAGCGGCGTTAACTGTAAAGTTGGGTCAATCGAACATGCTTGTATCGCGCCATGTCACTCGCATTTTCACATGTGGACCCAGTATTTCTCCCACTCCCTGTCAGATGTTGCTAAGTCACGCAACGCAAGCTTTCATGGGTAACTGCTTTTCGATCGAATGTACTAGTATCATGTTGGTTATACCAAGCATATCTGGTGTAAGAGGAGATAAAAACAGTATTTTCCATGGGGAGAATGATCACTTTTTTAACCTGCATTAATATTTTTTTCTTCGTACATTTAAACAAGATGAATGTCCAAATGAGGCTGAGTTTGTTGATGATGTCTTTTTAGTTAACATAGTTAAAATTGAGATCTAGCATTTCTGTTTTTGATTGCAACGGTAATTGTTTACCGTAGATCCCGGAATACAAGCCGACTCGGTATATTAGCCGACCCCCTTCTCTACCTACTAAATTACATGTATTTGCCGATGACCGGTATTTAAGCCAACCCCCTTCTCCAAGCAAAATTTTCTAAATTTCCTTAAAAGTTTATCTTCAGCTATATTTATCATGTTTATCGGCGAGAATTTGAGACTGCCGGCATTTTTGATGGAAACCAGGAAGTGATTGCAGAGAGGTTTGGTAAAATGAAGCCTTTGTGTTGAAACTATATACGCAAATACGGTACATCGGCGGGTGGATTTCCAGAGACTTGTTATAAATTTGACTAACTTAAATACGCAATACAGTGGACACTTGACATAAGAACTTGATTCTTTCCGAACCTCCCACTGCAACACTTACTTAACCTTTTCATAATAAAAAAGGGTTGTATAATGTGCATAATTTACCAAAACACCAATAATTTTTCTAATGTACTAACCAAAAAGTTATAAAAAGTGCCTAGCCTACCAGTAGTAGGCTAGATTAAGCTAGGAGCATGGCGGCGCGCAGCGGCTCAGGGCTCTCCTTTTCAGTGCACTTTTTTGTTGTTTTTGTACTTTTTTTTTTGTCCTTTGTGCATGATCGGTTCGGCGAACATCCGCTACACCATTCAGAACCTTATAGACGTCGGTGTCCAGAGCCAGACATCTGTTTTGAGTGTTTTTCATCACACGCACAACATCCCAGACAACATAGCGAGACCAGCGGGCTCTCCGTGGATTGTTGCCGGGTCTAGGAGACGACGCAGACAGAGAAGGGAAAGAAAACAGAAGCGGGGCCACAGATCCGGCGTTATGCTAAGGCTAAAAAAACAACCATACAAGCCCTATACAGAACTTTTTTTCTGCACTGAAGGAGCTGCTTTTAATCTCATTGTAGATGTGTATAGTGACAATAAAAGGCATTCTATTCTATTCTAGTAACAACAATTTCATACTGTACTCACCATTTAATTTGACATCTTTGGGCTGCAGGAAGAGAGGAGGAGGAGAATGCAAATCTCTTCTTTGTAAAATTGTCGAGATGGTGGATTTCGACATGCTGTACATATTAGCGAGATCGGTCACATGAACAGCACTCTCATATTTCTTCACAATTTCCATCTTCGTTTCAATTTTGATCACTTTCTTTACCTTCTCTTCCTTCCTTAGCAAATATGTGTCTTGGTCTTAGTGAATTATATATATAGGTAAATCACTGCAACGACCGAAATTACATCCACAAACACATGTATCTGGGCTCCAACTGACGCTACTAACGCTCTCGGTTATTTGTTTACAATCGCGCAAGCGGATACACGTGACCGCATTCGGGTCGTAACGCAAGATGTTGGTCGTAAATAAAAAGAAAAATTTTTCATTTTAAACTTCCCGATAATTTATTATAAATTTTATTAATAAAATCAACTAAATCACTTTTTTGAATAAATTCTTTATTTAATTTAAAGTACCGGCATGCAAAGTTACTTCTTCATCTGAAAGATGGCTCTGTGGTTTCGTCATTATTTACTTCCGTATTGATCGGCAAAACCGGCATTGCGCTGGAAATCTTGAATCTGAAATGATGCTCATTGTATAAACCGAACCCCAAACTCCAAGCCAAAAATCTAGGACGAAATTCTCGTCTTATATTCCGGGATCTACGGTAATTCTATACAATGCAGAATCTATACTAATAAAAGGCAAAGCCCTCACTGACTGACTCACTCACTCACTCACTGACTTATCACTAATTCTCCAAGTTCCCGTGTAGGTAGAAGGCTGAAATTTTGGCAGGCTCATTCCTTACAGCTTACTTACAAAAGTTGGGCAGGTTTCATTTCGAAATTCTACGCGTAATGGTCATAACCTGAAGCTATTTTTCTTCATATATTGTAATGGAGTTGAGCTCGAAAGCCGTGGGGGCGGAGTTTCGTGTGACATCATCACGCCTCCCACGTAATCACGTGAACTGACTGTCAACGCAGTGTGTAGATAACCAGGAAGACCTCCAAAAAGCGCTGAAGAAAACATGCATTATATAATTGAGAAGGCAGTGAAACAATAAGAAGCGAGCGAGTGACATACTACCATATTCATGAGTGCTGCTACTTCGGAAAGAAAGCAAGGTGTAAACCTAAACTTTAAATTAACTTAATAGACAGACTGCCACTGGCATTTCTCATGCCCACGGGTAATGCGGGATACAAGTTTAATGAGAGGACGCAGGATATAAACGAGAGTTTTGATCACTTTGTAACTAAGTTAAAATTGCAGGTGAAGGGGTGTGCTTATGCAAATTCCGAGAGACTGTGTTTGTGGGGGATTGACAGTTAAGGCGGGTGGGGGAGTCACGTCATCATCTCCCCTCCCATTTACCTCATTTCGCTCTGAGCTGAGCTACGCGGCTAATGCTGTCTTCCGAAGCAACTTTGTCACACTGCCACCAAATACTCATAGAAAAATCCACAAGTTAATACACACGCTGTCTCTAGAGTTTCTCCACACTGAATCCTCCAGGCACTACTTACAAAAGGTTACATTGACAATCGTGTTACGTTATTTTTAAAATCTTTCCTTTTCTTAGCACAAGCACAGCTGAGAAGCTTCGATGCATGTGCTCCATAACGCGTTAAAAAAATAATCAATTTAATCACACTTTGCATTACAAGCAAAGGGGAACTTTTGTCAATGCATGATTTCCTGGTACACCGATTACATTGATCAGCGCATCCCGATTCATTTTACCCTCACACCACCTTGGTTTGTATAAAAAATATGAGGTTAACACAGAAAAACAGATCATCAATTCAAGCTTTATGAATAATCGATTCGCCATCAATAATTGTTTTGGTAAAGCCATACTCAGTGTTCTCCTCCTTCCATTTTATAATTTTTCCGCCACTAGCCATGATTAAATGAACGGTAAAAAAGTAAGAGCAAAGCGAGGGTGACTTATTTAGGCAGGCATATATATGACAGCGACACTCATAACAGTGACAAAACAATTACATTGACAATCATGTTACGTTATTTTCAAAATGTTTCCTTTTGTTTCTCTTTCCTTCTTTAACACACTACTTCTCCGCTGCCAAGCACGGGTATTTTGCTATATATAGATATAGAGATATATAGATATAGATAGAGAGAGAGAGATAGATATAGAGAGAGAGAGATAGATATAGAGAGAGAGAGATAGATATAGATATATATATATAGATACATAGATATATATATAGATAGATATATATAGATATATAGATAGATATACATAGATATATATAGATATACACAGTGGCTTGCAAAAGTATTCGGCCCCCTTGAACTTTTCCACATTTTGTCACATTACAGCCACAAAAATGAATCAATTTCATTGGAATTCCACGTGAAAGACCAATACAAAGTGGTGTACACTTGAGAAGTGGAACGAAAATCATACATGATTCCAAACATTTTTTACAAATAAATAACTGCAAAGTCGGGTGTGCGTAATTATTCAGCCCCCTTTGGTCTGAGTGCAGTCAGTTGCCCATAGACATTGCCTGATGAGTGCTAATGACTAAATAGAGTGCACCTGTGTGTAATCTAATGTCAGTACAAATACAGCTGCTCTGTGACGGCCTCAGAGGTTGTCTAAGAGAATATTGGGAGCAACAACACCATGAAGTCCAAAGAACACACCAGACAGGTCAGGGATAAAGTTATTGAGAAATTTAAAACAGGCTTAGGCTACAAAAAGATTTCCAAAGCCTTGAACATCCCACGGAGCACTGTTCAAGCGATCATTCAGAAATGGAAGGAGTATGGCACAACTGTAAACCTACCAAAACAAGGCCGTCCACCTAAACTCACAGGCCGAACAAGGAGAGCGCTGATCAGAAATGCAGCCGAGAGGCCCATGGTGACTCTGGACGAGCTGCAGAGATCTACAGCTCAGGTGGGGGAATCTGTCCATAGGACAACTATTAGTCGTGCACTGCACAAAGTTGGCCTTTATGGAAGAGTGGCAAGAAGAAAGCCATTGTTAACAGAAAACCATAAGAAGTCCCGTTTGCAGTTTGCCACAAGCCATGTGGGGGACACAGCAAACATGTGGAAGAAGGTGCTCTGGTCAGATGAGACCAAAATGGAACTTTTGGCCAAAATGCAAAACGCTATGTGTGGCGGAAAACTCTGCGCATCACTCTGAACACACCATCCCCACTGTCAAATATGGTGGTGGCAGCATCATGTTCTGGGGGTGCTTCTCTTCAGCAGGGACAGGGAAGCTGGTCAGAGTTGATGGGAAGATGGATGGAGCCAAATACAGGGCTATCTTGGAAGAAAACCTCTTGGAGTCTGCAAAAGACTTGAGACTGGGGCAGAGGTTCACGTTCCAGCAGGACAACGACCCTAAACATAAAGCCAGGGCAACAATGGAATGGTTTAAAACAAAACATATCCATGTGTTAGAATGGCCCAGTCAAAGTCCAGATCTAAATCCAATCGAGAATCTGTGGCAAGATCTGAAAACTGCTGTTCACAAACGCTGTCCAACTAATCTAACTGAGCTGGAGCTGTTTTGCAAAGATGAATGGGCAAGGATTTCAGTCTCTAGATGTGCAAAGCTGGTAGAGACATACCCTAAAAGACTGGCAGCTGTAATTGCAGCAAAAGGTGGTTTTACAAAGTATTAACTCAGGGGGCTGAATAATTACGCACACCCCACTTTTCAGTTATTTATTTGTAAAAAATGTTTGGAATCATGTATTGATTCATGTTTGTGGCTGTAATGTGGAAAAGTTCAAGGGGGCCGAATACTTTTGCAAGCCACTGTATATATAGATAGAGAGATATAGATATAGATATAGATATAGATATAGATATAGATATAGATATAGATATATAGATATATATATAGATATAGATATAGATATGAGAACAACACTCATATCAATGACAAAACAATTACATTAACAATCATGTTACGTTATTTTAAAAATTTTTCCTTTTCTTTTTCATTCCTTCTTTAACACAATGTTTAATATAATGAAGGTGTGAATTTTTTTAAGCCTCTTACCCCATTAGGTTTTTTTTTTAAAAAGCTCTTCATGCTATTCTTTAATCTAGTCTTAGTGTATGTTTTTAATGGCTTTGTTTTATTTTTCTTGTGAATTAAAAAAAAAAAAAAAGTTTTACACAATTTACATTGTTTTTTATATTTTGAGGGGAAATTAAGCATTTTTTGACATTTTGTTTCACCAGTGTTAAATCTTGTTTTCATATAATGGACATTTGCAAATCAAGATCAACCACAAATGATGTTGTCAGTCACAGTAAAGCCCCTTTCGTGAGACCTGTCACCTCAAGCAATCTGACAGTGGCATTTAATAAGATTGGCACAGTCCACACACAAGTAAGTAAAACATTTAGCTGAAGTTAAATTCCTTTTAAACACAGGTTTTTCAGTAAGTTGACAAAATAGTTTTTTTGCTGTCTAGCTTTTATATGTCCTTTTTTCTTGCACCATTCCCTTAGTCATTTTTGGCAATGTGAATATGTTTTGTTTGAATATGTTTATTTGCACAAAACAACTTAAAAAAAAAAAAAAAAAAAAAAAAAAAAAGTGTACTTTTAATAATTACCAGTTAAAGCCTGTATATGTAAAAATATATATATATATATATATATATATATATATATATATATATATATATATATTTATTTTCCCACCTTGGTTTGTTTAAATATTTTCATAATCACAATTTGACATATCAAAATAAAATGTTTCATGGGGGGTGGGGGATAAAAGCATTCCTTGCCCTCAATTATTTTTTACAATTTTACTTCCAGTAGAAGATATTTTTGAAGATGTAAGGAAAAAAGATGGACTTTGTAGAAGTTCTAAAGAGTATTTTGGGTGCTGGTTTAACAACAGCTTGCTTCTAGTAATTGTTAGACTTTTATAGCAAATGTAATGAGAGTCAGTTATTTCCTGTTTGTTTTTATGCTATTATGTATAACTGGGCAGGTATTGAAATGTTTTATTAGTTTTACCGTATGCCTGTTCACCATGGAAATTGACAGGCAGAATCACAATTGGCAAAATAAACATGAATTGTATAGTATTTGAATATGTTTTCACTTCTCATAATTAAATGTGTAACATTTCAAAAGCTGCTTTGGGAGACCATTTGAAGAATTACAACTCAGGAACTTTGAAAGGTACACATCCTTAATACAGATACTTAATTACTGTATCTGTCCTACAATTTTTTGCTTAACATTGAAGGTGTATTTAGCATCTGTGCTAAATATTTTGCTGGCCTCCAGTTTCTTGTGCTGCATGACTTTTTAAACAACTGCCACATTGCAAGCAATGATGCCACCTAGCAAAAGTTTAAGGAAGTGCTTTTTAGTGAGGTTTTGAGACTGCATGACTGAATTGGCTGGAAAATGCAATTTTCATATAAAACTGAAGCTTAGATAAATTTGTAGAGCTTCCTGCCTTAACTTCTTGTATGTTACATCAATTTATTAGGTATATATAACCTATTCTTTTCTAACTCTTTTAGGCTTTAGCGCCATCTGCTCCATCTGTGATGCACCATGGGATTCCACTGCAGACAGGAACTGCTCAGTTTGGATGCAGTGATTCATTCCAGCAAACACTGATCCTTTGCCCCCCAACAATCCAAGGTAAACACATTCATTTTTTCACTTTATCTCTTTTACAATAAATAGTTAAAAAAAAATTTGTACGTGCCGAAAGGCAATTTTCTTTTAGTTATATAGTTCATAATTTTTCATTGTCAACATATTTAAAAATGTACATAGGCACTGGTAGGAGCTAATCTTGCATTTGGATACTCCATCATCAGGTTTGAGAGGAAAATAACATTTTTAAAGGGGTATTTGATGAGTGTACAAATAAGTTTGGTTCCACAGAGACACATGGTCATGCTACCACTTAACCATTTCTGCCAGTTGGGCTAGAGTATTTACCCTCATGCTTTCACAGGAAAGCAAAAATGCATTCACTTGACATTCAGTTAATAACAGTTGGTTTGTTTTCTGTTCTGCCACTCTCTTATAAAGTGGTGTTTTAGGTATTGATACTGATACTTGCCATTTCGGAACGCATGTTAATTAGTGGAATCTGAGGTGAATCTCTTGTTTTATGTAGAGCAGTTTTTCAATTCTTTTTTTGTAATTTTGTTTAGTACTACACTGAATAGACTAATTATACTTTTTGAGTATTTCAGCAGTGTCCCACAAACATTAGTCTGTGTATTTGTGCGTACCACATAGAGTATTTATTTTATCAACAATTTCATTCATCTGAATTGTTTTTGTATTAAACAATTATGACCTGGTGGGAAGCAGAAATATTTTCATTGTTTTCCAAAGAGAGAAGAAAATGTGTAGATGATGATGTATTATTAAGGGGTTTATGTGTAATTCCATTGACTTCATATCTTTCATAGTCTATTACACAGTAAATGGCTGTTGGTAGAGCATTTCTAGGAAAGTGAATCATGCATTTCAGAGGTTTAAGAAAACTTGCAAGAAATGCATTATGATCTTGGGTTTTTCAAACATATTTTCCTGTTATACAGTAATTCCTCTGTTTTTAGAAAGCCTTTCTTGTATTTTTAAGCAGGAATTCCAAACAACCCTAATAAGCCAACAGGTTACTCAGTAAGGATGGATAACACTATGCCACTAGTCACTCAAGCTCCAGCCATACAGCCTTTGCAAATTCGCCCAGGAGTGATAACTCAGGTATGTAAAATCTTTCTTTTTTTGAGACATTGCATATAATCCATGATTTTTGTGATTTGCATCAGCAAAAACACTTTATTTGAATGTGTTTTCATCTCAAAACAATCCCAGTGCTTTCAAAACAATGCACTACTAGATCTAATCTAATTCAACATTAGAAACTGGACCTTTCACTAGATTTTCATGTAAAGAATGGAAGGTTGTCCTCAGTAAAATGCCTTCTTCCTCGGTTTATATAAAATACAGTTCAACTCAAAATGCCACTCAAAATTTCACATCCAGGTCACATATTTTGGGATTAAATCGTTGCTTATGAATCAGACTTTATATCGCAAGAATCTCTAATTCCCTTACAGTTGTGTTTGAAGTAATACCAAATGGAACATTGCTGGTTAATTGACTTAACAGTGCTGGCATACTGGCTAATCTTAGAGTCCTAACCCTCTTTTTTTTTTTTAAATAAATAATTCAAAACTTTTTTGGGATTTGGTGGCTTTTGTTAATGTTGCATTAATAAAACTCTGAAATCTTGAATCTTTGGTAACAAAGTGCACACATCAGTTTCCTTGCGTGACAACATCAAATAAAGTCAACGTCTTACTGGAAAGGGGAATTTGATTAAGTTTTAATATAGTATGCCTTACAAACATTTAGTATTCTTATTGTAATGTTATGTATGAAATTAATTTAAATATGTATTTGTTATTTGTTTTAAAGATTGCCCGTTGAAATTAATGTGTCTATTATCTTTATTTTATTAGAAAATATACCAGTCTTGTTACCAAGAATTCACCTGTGTATAAGTTGGAAAAGAAATCTGGCAAATAGTATGCCTTTCTTCCTTTCATCATTGACTTTTAACATTTTAATAAAACCATAATAGTCTGACATTTTGACTTAACACATTTTGGGTTATGTACATTTTCTGCTGTCTTTGACAGTGTCTTTAATGGTTAAAAACATGAAGAGACTTTGTAATTAAACCATATATAGGTTACTAAATAACTACATGGTTGTATATCAAGCACCTGAAGTTCTTACTGGCTAGTTTTTATATTCAGCTTGACTGGTGTTCAATGCACTGGAATAATGGGGAAGTGTGTTGAGACTGCATCCTACCAGGGTACCAGGGTCAGCTTCACTTGATAGTGTTTCTTGTTAATGATCATCATACATCATATCGCTCCACCTCTTAGAAATTTGATTTTGAGTTATACAGACTTGAGCAACAAATTGACATTGACTTGGTCCCATTGCAGTGGTGGAAGCTACAGGAGGATAACTACCCAATCCTGGCCAAGTTGGCTTGAAAATATTTAGCATCTCCACCCTCTGCTGTCCATTGTAGTGTTGGGGGTAACACATTAAAACTTGCATGCATTATGTAGTCACTTTACTTTTTAAAGTAATGAGTAACTGCAAAATTTACTTTATTGGAGGAAAAATACAAGTGTTTAAAAGAAAAAAAGAAATGTTACCACAGAAGCTTCTTTCATTCACTCAGAACCCATAGACGTTTCTTGCTGGGGCTGCAGCATTGTGCATGCGTGTAGACCAGTGGTCTGGTAACAGCTAGTAACATCTAATCTTTCCAGTTTAGGGTTACAGGGCATTAGTGATCATTGCAGCACCTCTGGGTTTAAGGTAAGTAGCAAATGTGTTGGATGGTAGGCCGCCACTTTAAAGGGCTCAATCATAAAGCCAGTCACAAAAGAGAGTACTGAGTGAGTGTACCAGTAACGAAAACCTATTATTAAAGTGTCAGTTTTAATCCAGTTATTTACTATAGATATGTTGAAACAGTAAGATTTAGTGGTGCAGCAACCACCGTCTTGAGAATGTGGAAAGGGAACGGATGTTATTTACTTCTCTACAAATTAAGGACTAAAAAATATTTTCGTAATTGCAAAGTACCTAACCACTTCATAAAATAAGCCTTACTGGTATTTGCTCTACTGACCCCAATGCTAGAACTGACATCCTAGGAAGTAAAGAAGGTTAAAATAAGGAGCACTAAAAGCAGTGTAATAAAATGAATGACAGTGAATCCTGGTTTATGTTATCATCCTGATCAGGAATGGAGCAATAGTGTTGCAAGATTTCGTTTTTCTCTTTGTTCATGGAAATAGACATATTTTGATTACAATTATGGATTTCATATCTCTCCCTGAAGGATAACTAACACACTATTTGTAGCAAATAACGTGTTATAATTAACTCTTTAAAATATATATTTTTATATTTTTGTAAGAAACAGCTAAGGTCAATTTAAAAGTAATGTTTCCCAACACTGATCACTTCAAAAGTCAAAGTGAACTTTGTCATCTCAACCATATACAAGTATACAGATAGACGAAATTGCGAAGCTCAAGGTCCACAGTGTAACATGATGTGCAAATAATAAATTAAAAATAGAATTGAAATTTAAATTTTAAATTAAAACACAAGCAAGACATTGTGCAAAGACAAGACAAAGAAGCAGCAGCAATATTGACGTGTAGTTAGCAATATGAACATTGATGCAATGTATGGTATTTGCAATCTAGATACATAAATATAGTCAATAGATATGTAATATAATAAAAATAATAGATATAGATAATACAGGAATTATCAGTGTATGATAATAGTTGTTTAAGACGTGTAAACAATGACAGGTCAGAATGTTTCACAGCAGAAGGATATCAAGAGTGTCAAAATACTTAAAGGTCAGTATGAGATGCACACTCGTCTTTGCAGGAAAATGGCTTGCATGTATAAAAGTTCTGTTTTTAGAGGTGGTTGAAGCAGTGTGGAAGATCCCAGGGGGCAGCATGGTCTTAACGAGTCTGACAGCTTGGTGGTAAAAACTCTCCTGCTGCCTGGCAGATCTGGCTTTGATGCTGCAGTATCTTCTCTTGGATGGCAGAAGTGTGAAAAGTCCATGTTAGGGGTGTAAGGAGTCCTGCACAATGCTGCAGGCCTTGCGGACACTGCGTTTGTAAAATATGTCCCGTAGTAAAGGGAGAGGCACCCCCATAATGTTCTCTGCTGTCTTCACTATCCTTTGCAGGCGCTTGTGGTCGGATATGTTGCAGTTGCCATACCAGACAGTGATGCAGCTGGTCTGAACACTCTTAGTGGTGCCTCTGTAGAACATGGTGAGGATGGAAGGGGGAAGACTTGCTCACTTCAGTCACCTCAGGAAGTGTAGTCTCTGCTGGGCTTTCTTGATTAGTGATGAGGTGTCCACGTAAGTTCCTCAGTTATGTGCACACCGAGGAAATTAGTACTCCTAACAATCTCCACGTATAAACCGTTGATGCCAGGTGGGATGTGGGCAGGATGTGATTTTCTGAAGTCCAAGTTTATCTCTTTTGTCTTGTCAACATTGAGAGAGAGATTGCTGTCTTCACACTATGCAGACATCCGTTCCACCTCATCTCTGTATGCTGTTTCATCATCCCTGCTTATCAGTCCCAGCTCCGTCGTATTATCTGCAAACTTGATGATGTGGTTGGTGTTGTGCGTGGCTGTGCAGTCGTGAGTCAGCAGGGTGAACAGCAGTGGACTAAGCACGCAGCCCTGCGACGCTCCAGTGCTCAGTGTGATGTTGCTGGAAGTGTTGCTGCCCATCCGAACTGACTGGGGTCTCTCTGTCAGAAAGTCCAGGATCCAATTGCAGAGGGTGGTGTTCAGGCCCAACCTGCTCAGTTTTACAACCAGCTTTTGAGGGATGATTGTGTTGAAGGCAGAGCTAAAGTCTATGAATAGCATTCTGACATGTGTCTTTTTTATCCAGATACAGGTGCTGGTCATAAAATTAGAATATCATGACAAAGTTGATTTATTTCAGTAATTCCATTCAAAAAGTGAAACTTGTATATTAGATTCATTTATTACACACAGACTGATGTATTTCAAATGTTTATTTCTTTTAATTTTGATGATTATAACTGACAACTAATGAAAGTCCCAAATTCAGTATCTCAGAAAATTAGAATATCAATTAAGACCAATGCAAAAAAAGGATTTTTAGAAATGTTGGCCAACTGAAAGGTATGAACATGAAAAGTATGAGCAAATACAGCACTCAATATTTAGTTGGGGCTCCTTTGGCCTGGATTACTGCAGCAATGTGGCGTGGCATGGAGTCAATCAGTCTGTGGCACTGTTCAGGTGTTATGAGAGCCCATGTTGCTCTGATAGTGGCCTTTAGCTCTTCTGAATTGTTGGGTCTGGTGTATTGCATCTTCCTCATCACAATACTAGAAAATATATGGGGTTTAGTCAGGCGAGTTTGCTGGCCAATCAAGAACAGGGATACCATGGTCCTTAAACCAGGTACTGGTAGCTTTGGCACTGTGTGCAGGTGCCAGGTCCTGTTGGAAAATGAAATCTGCATCTCCATAAAGTTTGTCAGCAGCAGGAAGCATGAAGTGCTCTAAAACTTACTGGTAGACGGCTGCGTTGACCTTGGACCTCAGAAAACACAATGGACCAACACCAGCAGATGACATAGCACCCCAAACCATCACTGACTGTGGAAACTTTACACTGGACCTCAAGCAACGTGGATTCTGTGCCTCTCCACTCTTCCTCCAGACTCTGGAACCTTGATTTCCAAAGGAGATGCAAAATTTACTTTCATCAGAGAGCATAACTTTGGACCACTCAGCAGAAGTCCAGTCCTTTTTGTCTTTAGCCCAGGCGAGGCGCTTCTGACGCTGTCTCTTGTTCAAGAGTGGCTTAACACAAGGAATGCGACAGCTGAAACCCATGTCTTGCATACGTCTGCGCGTGGTGGTTCTTGAAGCACTGACTCCAGCTGCAGTCCATTCTTTGTGAATCTCCCCCAGTTTTGAATGGGTTTTGTTTCACAATCCTCTCCAGGGTGCGGTTATCCCTATTGCTTGTACACTTTTTTTCTACCACATCTTGTCCTTCCCTTCGACTCTCTATTAATGTGCTTGGACACAGAGCTCTGTTAACAGCCAGCGTCTTTAGCAATGACCTTTTGTGTCTTGCCGTCCTTGTGCAAGGTGTCAATGGTCGTCTTATGGACAACCGTCAAGTCAGCAGTCTTCCCCATGATTGTGCAGCCTACAGAACTAGACTTAGAGGCCATTTAAAGGCTTTTGCAGGTGTTTTGAGTTAATTAGCTGATTAGAGTGTGGCACCAGGTCTAATATACAAGTTTCACTTTTTGAATCGAATTACTGAAATAAATCAACTTTGTCATGATATTTTAATTTTATGACTAGCATCTGTATGTCAGGGAGAGGTGAAGGGCAGAGAATATTGCACCCTCATTTGACCTGTTTGAGCGGTATGCAAACTGAAGAGGGTCAAAGGAGGCAGGGAGATTAGTCTTTGTGTGACATGACTAACCTTTCGAAGCACTTCATTATGATTGGCTTGAGTGCAACTGGTCGGTAGTCATTCAAGCATGTCACTGATGACTTCTTAGGCACTGGTATGATGGTGGTCGACTTGAAGCATGCTGGGACTGGCAACTGGCTCAGAGATGTGTTGAAGATGTCTGTGAGAACACCAGCTGACTGGCACATTCTTTGAGCACACGACCAGGTATGGTGTCAGGTCCTATAGCCTTGCGTGGATTGACTCTGGATAGAGTCCTCTTCACATCAGTTATGGAGTGACAGAGTACCTGGTCAGTGGAGGGAGGTGTTGCTTTTCTCGCAGGCTCTTTGTTCTGCGCCTAAAACCGTGCAGAGAAGTTGTTCAGCTCATCTGGAAGGGAGGCATCACCATCACTGCTGTGTGGGTCGGGCTTATAGTTTTGTAATTGTCTGAACGCCCTGCCACATACGACGTGCTTCTCTGGTGCTTCTGAAGTGTTTGTTAATCCTCTGCGTGTAGGCCCACTTTGCTCTTTTTATAGCGTGAGACAGGTTGGCTCTGGTCACCCTGAGGGCAGCCTTGTCTCCAGATCTGAAGGCTGCATTTCTGATCTTGAGCAGCTTGTGCACTTCTCTTGTCATCCAGGGCTTTTGTTCAGACAGTTTCCCCCTCTAGTAGCAAAGTTCACGTTCTGGAAGAATTTTAGGAGAACTGACTTCAAGTTGGCATGATTGAAGTCTCCAGCAGTAATAAAAAATGCCTCAGGGTGCATCGTTTGCAGTTTGCTGATGATCTCGTAGAGTTGCGCTAGCGCCTGGTTAGTATTTGTGCTAGGCGGGAGGTAGACGACAACCACCAGCACACAACTGTATTCCCTCGGCAGGTAGAAAGGCCGACACCTTACCGATAAAACCTCTATCAGCGGGGAGCAGTGTCGCGTAACTGAGGCAGCGTTCGTACACCACTCTCTGTTCACAGAAACACACAGTTGCCCCCCTGTGGGTATTACCGGACAAGCAGGCATCTCTGTGCGCTCGGAAGATGGTCAGTCTGTCTAGCTGGATGTTTTGTTGGAGCCATGTCTCAGTGAAAATAAAGATGCAACAGTCTCTCATTTCCCACTGCTTGGCCTGCTGCAGCTTTATATAATCCAGCTTGTTGTCCAGCGATAGGACATTTGTGAGTAGAATGGACGGTATCGCAGGTCTGGTTGGGTTAGTTTTTAGCCTAGCTAACATCACCACATTTCCCTCGTTTCTGCTTCTGATCGCTGCGCTTGCGTTTTCGCCAGCTCAGCTTCTCAGGCTGCAGAAGTAAGCAAAGGCTGCGGCACGTCTCTGTCAACTAGTATAAGAAAAGAAGTAGATTTAAGTGATAGTAGTAAGCAGACATATATTTACGAGTGGCAAATCCTGCTCAATTTCCAAAGAAACTGTGCTGAAATATCCAGTGAAGTGACAAAGACGAACTAAGATTAACACTAAACACCGCGGACTCGGGAGCTCTGTAAGCTGCAGCCTGCACGGGCGCTGCCATCTTGTGAACATTCTTTATCTAGATATGTTGTGTTTTTTTTTTTTAAAAAAAAAAGCGCCTCCCTTAAATGACCAGTGTAAATAAACTGTTTGATTTAGCAACTGCCTGAAACTGTGGAAAAAATAAACATATTAAAGAAAGAAGCATATTGTCTACTAGGACAAGTTTGATAAAACCTCTTTGAGTCAGTAATCAGGCAGGAGGAAACCTGTTCATTGTATCTTTAATTTCATCCTCAGCAGATGTTGTAGAGGGAGCATTCATCACAGGTGTCTTTAACAGAATAATCAAAGAAATAAGGGCAAAGGTCCATTTAATAAAAACTAAATTTACGTAACAGTGCTGATTAATGCATACACATCACCTGACATTTACCTACCACACTCTTGTTCTCATATCATTGATACTCAGCTATTACCCTTGAAATCTCTGTGCATATGACAATCGTCCAGTCTTGTTGTTTACAGGACATCTGCTGATCTCTTAATCATCTCCTTGTATATTTGGTGCATGACATCAACCTTCTCCTGGTACGTCATAACCATTTCAGTAGTTCTCCTCATGATGTTTCTAACACAAATGCTCATCTATTTCAATGTGCACTGCAAGCCAAAATACTTAACTACTGTTACTTCTAATTTATTCTCTTGTTAGATTCTGTTGTTGTCTCACTATCCGCTGCAGATTGTATTTCTTTAGTCTGGTTCTCTGAATTTGATTCTCTGGTAGGAACAGATTTATTTTTGCCTTTGCCTTTTTGGCTTTGTTGTTCTGATCTCTCTGTCCTCCTGGCACCCAGTGATTCCTGGGATAGGCTCCAGCTTTTCCACCACCCTGGCCTTGATAAATGGGTTAGGAAAATAGATTGATGGGTCAGTGGTTGGAACTGTGGGACCTTCTATAGACAGGTGTGTGATTTTCCTAATCTATTCCAATTAACTGAACTGACCATAGTTAGGCACCATACAAGGTATAGAAACCTCCCATTTTTTTGATTATCATTTAGATGCACCTGAACCAAATTTCAAGTGTATGAGTTAAGGACTAAATACGAATAATAATTATAGACCCATTTCAAATTTGCTGTTTGTCTCTGAAACACTGGAAAAAGTTGTCATGAAAGCCTTGTTGTACTATTACATATCTTACACAGTACAGGTGTGATTCATCAATTACAGTTCCAAAATCATTTCATTTAATTTTTTCCCTCATCAACAATCAAATCAGCATCATACTTTGGCATATTTTCTCATGTCTCAAAGCCTTTTTTTAAAAACCTATGGAAATAAAATTTTACTATGAGTGTAAAGTACAGTAGGATAGGGATGACCATGGAAAGGCATTATACAAAGGAGCCATACAAGTTTTTTTCTGTATATGTGCAGATTTTTCTGACATAACTTTAACTTACCATTCTAATGTATGTGATTTGGTTGTTGCAAAGTCACATAATTAAATCAATAAAGTTTATAAAGCACCTTTCCTAAAACACAACCAAAATAAGGGAATTTAAAGTGCAGTATATCTATTTTATTTTTAGTAAATTTTCAAAAACTCCTAAAATCTGTTTTTGCTTCGTCATTTTGGGGGTTGCGTTCCAGAACCCCCCGCGAAAGGTGAAAATCTGCGAAGTAAAAACCATATGTTTATATGGTTATTTTTATATAATTTAAGACCTTATAAACTCTGCCACACTATTATAAACATTTCCCGCACGGTTATACAGCATAAACCCTTTGTATTCTCTTAGATTTTAGGTAAGATTCGTTGAAATTATGTAAACACACTGTTTATATACAGTAAAACCTAAATATTATTCTAAACATATCGAGCATCTCCTATATCACATATGTTACAGCCATTACAACAGACAGGCCACCAGCAATAAATACGTACAATGCAAGAAAAATTGTGTACAGTAAAATGTGTGTACAGTGACACTAAACGTATGTACATGTAATAAGTACTGTACGTAGAAAATTAATTGTGGTTACACCAACAACCACAACCAACAATGACACGACGACTTGTCCGATAACGATGAGTTTAATTTTACTGCACAACAAAGGAGAGCGTTACAGCTCTTATAAAGGAGCCTCTTCAGGCAATTGTGTAGCACTGCTGCTGTTCTTCTTCCGGCAGTCTTCAATCCAAATCCCTAAAGCAGATTCCATCCTGACTACTGCCTTATTACATCCACTTACAACTCGCTTTGCGCCCTGGTTAAAGGACACTGCGGCCATAGTTTTTATTTTATTTTCCTCCTTTTTAAATAAAAAGAATCGTGAACTCATTGATGTCATAACGGCATCCTGCAGTGATTTAGCTGTTCCCTTCCTTCAACATATCCAAAACTTTTACCTTTTCAGCAATCGTTAGCATCTTCCGTTGGCGCATGGGCACGGCCCCTGAAGCAGTAGTAGGAGCAGATCGTTTTGGAGCCATAAAGAAGGGCTTGACTATCCACAAAGAGAAACACAAAAGAGCACAAAAGTTAACTCTTTACACAGCAAAATACGTTGATGCTGAATGAGCGAGTCGAGACTTCCTGGTTAACGAATTAGGTGAATTTGGCGCTCCGTTGCTGAGCCAATCAGCACACAGGAACTTTACTGCATGCTCTGATTGGGTAGCTTCTCAGCCGTCCGCCAATAACGTCCCTTGTATGAAATCAGCTGGGCAAACCAACTGAGGAAGCATGTACCAGAAGTAAAAAGACCCATTGTCCTCAGAAACCCGTGAAGTAGCGAAAAATCCGCGTTATATATTTAGATACGCTTACATATGAAATCCGCGATGAGTAAGGCCGCGAAAGTCAAAGTGTGATATAGTGAGGTATTACTGTATTGACTTTTTTTTTTTAAGAATGAAAAGACCAACAAAATGGAAGGTTTTCTATATAATAAGCAGAAAATAAGACAAAAAAAGTTTGGGATCCACCCTGTATATTGTAGTGAATAAAATAAGTTGATTATTCTCCAAGAACTGATCCTGAGTACCATAAAACTGGACTGGCTGACTAAGTGAACTGATTGAATTTATAGCGGGCAAGCAGGAAGGGTGTGTTTGCAGGGCAGGAAGTAGATTTAGGTCATCCGTGCGTCTCGGAAATGAGAACATCTATGGATGCTGAGAGTGTGGTCAGGAATAGGCGGAAGTGTGTTGCTTAAGTGGATTTTTCCTTGGAAGGTCTGTTGGAAGAGAACTCCCAACATTCAGTCCTGTGTGTCAATACCCAGATTTGAACCCTTTGACTGCCTCCCAAGCGCATGTGTGTGACAACTGTAATTCTCCTTTGTGTAATCCAGTATATAGTGCATTGTCATCCCAGCCTTGCATAAATGTCTAAATATGGCCAGCCTTAGTTAAGAAAAACAAATCAATAGAAATCCAGAATACCTGTAGAACAATTAACACAGAAATGGAGAGAATGTGCAAACTCCATAGAGGGAATGGCTGGATTGTCAAGACAGTATTTCTAATGCAGATAGGCAGTGGCCTCCCATGATCATTGACCCAAGGTGTGGCTTTCCCCTCATTTGTACAGTATCTACATTAGTGGTTATTGCAGTATATTTGAAAAAATGTTCAACTTAAAATTTGCTGATGACTCTGTGATTGTACATCTGCTTAAAGAAAATGAAAACAGTTATGTTCTAGTGGTATGGGATTTTTGTTGGTCTTTAGTCTTGAGCCTTCAGCAAACAAAAAGTGGAAGTAATTTTTACTTTTAATGGGAAAATCACATTCTAATTCACCTGGATCAGGCTAGTTTTATTTGCTTGTTTAATACTGAAACTAATGAAAGCTTCAGACTATCACTACTTGATGGACATAATAATGATAAACACTAGAATCCCTGAATGCCTACAAAAAGTCATAATGCTGGGCCACCTTAAATTCTTTTGCACTTTTTCATTAGTGTCTTTGTTTTGCAAATGTGTCAATCAGGACAAACAGCAAGCAGCCCGCTATCCCATCCCCCACCGACGCAGCTGACGTTCTCCCAGTTCAAGTCTGAACATCAAAGTCTGGGTGTGAGGTGTCTGAATTGTATAGGGTAAATAATATATCATTATTTGGAATACATACATTTTGTTTGTACTCCGTCTCAATCTGCATAAATGCAGGATGACAGGAAATGTGAGGCAAGAAATGTTGAACATGTGAAAACAATTGCAAAGAAAGTACATACTTTACAAACACTTGTCTCAGAAGAATCACCCACATTTGTTGACGTAATACAATTGGTACTACTAACCTTAGGCTGAAGACAAACCAACAACCTGTGGGACAAACCCAAGACACGCTGAAGGTATCTTAGCTTTCCTGTCAGTCTCTAGATGTTCCCTAAGAAGGTCAGGAGAAAGTTGCTAGGGATCGGAAATTCGGAGTGCTGGTAGTTTACCAGCCACAGGTAACATGAATGTTAGAGTGCTGTATATGTTTATATGCTTGTGCAATTTTTGTCCTTTTTGTTTTACCTCCTTCACATTTTTAATAATTAAAAAAAAATAGTTTCATATAATAGATCTCTTTAAAAAAAAACAACCCTTAATTATTAAATTTATGTGCAGTTAATTTCAATTTAATTTTATTTTTGAAATTGATTGTACAGTCATGGCCGAAATTGGCACCCCTGGAATTTTCCCAGAAAATGCACCACTTCTCCCAGAAAATTGTTGCAATTTAAAATGTTTTGGTATACACATGTTTATTTCCTTTATGTGCATTGGAACAAAAGCCAAATCTGACATTTCACACAAAACTGCAAAAATGGGCCGGACAAAATTGTTGGCACCTTTCAAATTTGTGGGTAAATTGTTTTATTTCAAGCATATGATGCTCGTTTGAACTCACCTGTGGCAAGAAACCGGTGCTGGCTATATAGCAGTCACAACCGAAGCCAGTTAAAATGGAGAAAAGTTGACTCAACATTACAGTTGTGTGTCTGATTGTGCCACACTAAGCATAGAGAACAGAAAGAAGAGCAGAGAATTGTCTGAGGACTTGAGAACAAAAATTGTGGAAAAATATCAACAATCTCAAGGCTACAAGTCCATCTCCAGAGATCTTCATGTTCCTTTGTCCACTGTGCGCAACATAATCAAAAAGTTCACAACACATGGCACTGTAGCTAATCTCCCTGGACGTGGACGGAAGAGAAAAATTGATAAAAGACTGCAACAAAGGATAGTCCGAATGGTGGATAAACAGCCCCAATCAACTTCAAAACCTATTCAAGCTGTTCTGCAGATGCAGGGTGCAACAGTGTCAGTTCGAACTTTCTGTTGACATCTGAACGAAATGAAACGCTATGGCAAGAGAGCCAGGAGGACCCCACTGCTGACACAGAAACGTAAAAAAGCCAGACTGGAGTTTGCCAAAATGTACTTGAGGAAGCCAAAATCTTTCTGGGCGAATGTCTTGTGGACAGATGAGACCAAGGTAGAGCTTTTTGGTAAAGCTCATCATCCTACTGTTTACAGAAAACGGAATGAGGCCTACAAAGAAAAGAACACAGTACCTACAGTCAAACATGGTGGAGTTTCTAAGATGATTTGGGGATGTTTTGCTGCCTCTGGCAGTGGATGCCTTGACTGTGTGCAAAGCATCATGAAGTCTGAAGACTACCAAAAGATATTGGGGCGCAATATAGGGCCCAGTGTCAGAAAGCTGGGTCTGCGTCAGAGGTCATGGGTGTTCCAGCAGGCCAATGACCCCAAACATACCTCTAAAAGCACCCAGAAATGCTTGAAGACAAAGCGCTGGAGAGTTCTGAAGTGGCCAGCAATGAGTCCGGATCTAAATCCAATTGAGCACTTATGGAGAGATCTTAAAATTGCTGTTGGGAAAAGCTGTCCTTCAAATCTGAGAGACCTTGAGCAGTTTGCAAAAGAAAAGTGGTCGGAAATTCCAGTTGAGAGGTGTCACAAGGGCATGCAACCAAATATTAAGTTGAGCGTCAATAATTTTGTCCAGCCCGGTTTTTGAGTTTTGTGTGAAATGGTGTCAGATTTGGCTTTTTTTCCTGTTTTTTTGTGGTGTTCCAATGTACATATAGGAAATAAACGTGTATACCAACACATTTGTAATTGCAACAATTTTCTGGGAGAAATTGTGCATTTTCTGGGAAAATTCCAGGGGTGCCGATAATTTCGGCCATGACTGTAACTCAGTATTTTAATCTAACAGCAGCCCTATAAACAGTGTACTATGAGGGTTTGATTTTTGCGACCCCATATAGAGGTCACACCAGTTGATGCTACTGAAATATACATTCTCAAAGTCATGTTTGCTTTTAACAATGGAGAAACATTTCTGTCAGAAAGATACTGTAACTGGTACCATAGTCTGGTTCAATGTATCGGTGCTAGTATGTCATCATGGAGCTGAGGATGATATACAAGACACCAAAGGCTCAAAATAGTAAGACTAACTTAATGCAATGTAAATGTATCATCAGGTGCAGTCAGTGGACATTTTTCTTTTACTCAACTGGTTCTTAAGGCTCTAGTGAGAGTTTATTTTCTTACATTTTAAGCAGGTAAGGTAAATAACAATTACTATGGTGGTGTTCTTCTCGATCTTACAGAATTGTATTGTGTGTATTGCAGAAAACACATGCTCCAATAATCATGGACAGTATAATCAAATTGCAGTACTGCTGTAGCTACTTTTGTTGTTTTTGTATTTTGCTTTGCTGTGGTAGTGGCTCGACCTGTGAGTGAAGGGCCAGATTAATCTCTGCAGGGTAATGTACATAGCCGTGTGTGTTGACAGAACTTTGAAGAAGGTGCAGTGAACAACATGGCAGGTCCTACCCGGGCTTGGCCAAGGAAGGAAAGCCTCTAGTGCACTCCTGAGCGCAGCTGTCCCCACTTCAAGAGGAAGAACGGTGTCTTGTGAGCTTAGCGAGGGAGTTGATCATAGCCCTTTCTTAAAGGGAAAATAAATGATCCTTTCATGGAATATTAAACAGTTGATTGTGTCTTTTTGTCAGTCCTTCATCCAACGTTACATTGCATTTCATATGCTGTATGTTGTGATGAAACAAAATTGCATTTTTTTCTCGTTGAAACTTAAACTGTCAGTTTTTGAAGGGGTCAGTTCAAACTTGTGCAGCTTTCATACTGTCAATGCATTTTCTATAAATTGTTTTACCTGTGCCACTTACAAATATTAAACAACTGAGCTAAAAAAAAAAAAGCAGAAATGCAAAAATTAGGAACTAGTGTTACAAAACCATTCAGGTATTCCCTGCTGTCAAAAGAAAATACATTTATTTGATTTAATGTTTGCATGCAGATAATTTACATAGCCTATGATGGTAATAATGTAGCTCATCATTAGCCATTTAGTAAAATAAGCACATGCTTTGGGCAGCAGAGTTTTTACAAAAGTAGGACAAAACATCAAGTATAAATAAAAGTTAAGAAGGTAAAAATAAGTGTTTTTGTGTCATTTTATTTGTGCATTTTGAAATGCTCAATATACTGCTTAGCCTCGACAGTAATACATGTTGTTCTCTTCACAATGACCCCTGAAGTATATATATCAACATACTTTCCATATCTTTCCCTCTAGACATGGTCAAATCGTTCCCAACAGATACTGGTACCTGCCTGGCAACAAATAACTCCAGTTGCTCCTTCTACTACAGCATTAACATCTGACACTGTGGCTGGCCCACAGAGACTTGGAGACTGGGGGTATGTGTGAGATTTCCATGTTGTAGGTCTAATATTTATGTTCCAAAGATAACTACTAGAATTTCTTGATGAATATATTGTACATATAATTAATCTTTCCAAAGTAATAATCTATAATGAGAATTTATTTTACAAGATAAACTACATGATATGCATGTCTGTCTGTATCTCTATTTCAGAAGTATTTAAAATGAATTATTTTGTGCCACTTTTGATGATCCATATTTCTTAACCATTGTTTCTTGCAGGAAAGTAAGGTCTCACGGAACACACTATAATTCCATGTTACCACAACCACTTTTAACCAACCAAATGGCTGTTTCTGCTCACCAGCCAATAAGTATAGGCATTGCCCATGTTGTTTGGCCTCAGCCCCAAGCTACTAGCAAAAGAAATAAGCTCTGCAAGAACAGGTGGGAGCATATCTAGAAGTAAATCTCTATTGTCTAAAGTTGCTTAAGTTGCACTGTTTCTCATGCATATCAGGCTCTTAATAGATATTTGTGCATACCATTTCTTAAGCTATTTTTATGGATTTTTTTAAAGTAATACTCCAAACAAAATATTTGTTTGTTACCCCTTGTTTGTATTCATGGCCTAGAAAGATAATGAAAACTCATGTATTCGGGGAGAATGTAGATAGTGTTTATGAAAGAAAAGGAACCTATTGTAACCAGTGCTGACCAACAAGAAGCAATTTCAAAACCTTTCATTATAACAAATATTCGTGTCTCATAATTCAAATGTCCAGTCATCTAGATATGTGCTCACAACATATAAAATGCATGCATTTTTTGCTAAAATATTAGTAAATAAATACATCAGAAAAATGAAAGTAACCCACAAGCAAGAAGACTCTGCACTTTTGAATTGAAGACTTGGTTGCTCAAGAGTCCTGTCTTCAGTATCATTTTTGGGTGGAAAATTCAACTCTAACTTTAATTTATCTTATAATAAAACTAGGGGGCTCTGCCCCATGCTCGCTTCACTCGCCCACCCCTGGGTTTGGTTTACCGGATATACAATTTAAAGAGATTATTTTCATGGGAATTGTTACATATGTATTATTTTCACAAATACTTGTCCTTTATTTCTGGCCCCGGGCATGGTTCAATCTTTCTCGCAGGACGTATAACACTGGTCGTGTTGTGAAGGGGGGGGGGGGCGGGGGGCCTGAACGCACACTAAGGAGATGCCGTTGGATCATCTGCTGTCTTTCTGCTGCTGGTGAACTGTGTGTTCTTATTGTCGTGCTGCATGTCAGACATTTAAAAGCCTGTACAGCAGCTGTCCTTTTGCCACTTTGTCTCTTCCACTTGCGTTGTGAAATGGGGGCTGAACGCACGCTAAGGATAAGTGGCCGGATCATCTGCTGGCTTCCTGCTGCTGGCAAGCTGCGTGTTCTGCTTGTCACTTGTCGTTGTTTTAAGAGCTGGGAGCACATGATGTCTGTCTAACAGAAGCATTCCAACAACTGCTTGGTTAGATGTCCGGGAATTTGTTTTAAATGTTATCTCACTGCCTTGACTGCGTGACGTTTAAGTGTCTCATACGGTACGTCAAATTGTCTTCCGAGAAGATCACATCTCGTCTCTCTAGTTTCCCTCCCTGGATTTTTTTTATAATAGAGAGATATTCTTGTGTAGCAAATGTTATTCTGTTTTTGAGTGTTTTATGAATAATAATCTGTTTCTTAGAATATTATTATCAATGCAGTAACATAGTTTATTAAAACAAATGATCATAACCTAAATATTCTGTTTTGTTTTATAGCAGGAGTAACATTTTACATAACACCAATTCCAAAAACTCTGTACGCCTTGCTTTGAAAATTGCAGAAAATGTAAAAAATGGTGATGCTGAAAGTTGTGTTGTAGAAGCACAGGACAATCAGAGCCCAGAAAAGAACTATTGTAAAGACCTTGTTAGGCAGGACCCAGATGACTCCGTTTCTAATAAGCAAAGGCAAACTATCATAATTGCAGACTCTCCAAGTCCTACTGTCAGTGTTATCACTATAAGCAGTGATACTGATGAGGAAGATACAGCACAGAGACACTCATTGAGAGAGTAAGTTACCACATTCTTTGTTTGTTTACAATGTTTTCTTTTTACATGTGCTTTAATAATTTATTTGCTTATCAACAAAAACTACAAGCTTTCAGTGCTTGTATCAGTAATATATCATGACATGTAAATATATTTTTATTAGAAACTACATATTTTTTACCTTTAGTATGAGTAGTTTTACTTTTTCTTCTTAGTATTGTATCATTTGTATGGATTTTATGCTCATATTTCTATTATCATTTTTCATGAAAGCACATAAATGCTAGATGATTAAAGGTCTACGAGGTGTGGCAGAAAAGTAATGAGACTGGCAACACTGCAAGCGATCTGGCAACGCTGCGCTGTTGTCCTTGATAGAGCACGTGTAACAGTACCCTCCCATAGCTCAGTGCGAGTTTCAACTCCTTCCGTTAACTACGTGATTTTTGTGACTGCTATTAGCGAAGTTGTGTTTTTGGTTGTGCGTCACGCAAAATGGAACAGCGGAATTTGGAGCAACGTTGTGCCATTAAATTTTTTGTTAAGCTTGGAGAATCGGCAAGTGTGACGTTTGAAAAATTAAAACAGGCCTATGGGGAACATTCTTTATCACGAGCTCAAGTTTTTCAGGGAGGCCTTCAACTTCGAAAACCAATGAAAACATCGAATTTGTGAACACTCTTGTGAGATCAGACCGTCGTTTAACATTAAGAATGTTGAGTGAACAATTAAATTTGAACAGATTTACCGTTCATCAAATTTTGACTGAACATTTGCACATGCGAAAGGTATGTGCCAAAATGGTGCCGAAAAACCTCACAATTGAGCAGAAGGACAATCGAAAAAACGCATTCCTGTGGTTCCCCAGCCCCCTTATTCACCTGACCTCAGTCCGTGTGACTTTTTCCTTTTTCCTAAACTGAAAAATGTCCTCAAAGGATGTCATTTCGGGACTTTAGAAAACATCCAAAAGAGTGTAACGGACATGCTGAAGACCATACTGGTTGAAGACTTCCAGCGCTGCTACCAACAGTGGGAACAACGTCTCCATCGGTGTGTAGCTGCCCAAGGGAACTACTTTGAAGGGGATAACATTGATGTTTGAAAAAAATAAAAACTTTAGTAAATACAAAATCAGTCTCATTACTTTTCTGCCACACCTCGTATGTTCAGAGCTTGTCTTTTCCATGGACTTCAACAAAATATTTAATTAACTGATGGGAAAGACCTGATGTGTTTGTGGTTGCACAGCACACAATTGTCTACAGTTTACTGTCATTTAAAGAAATTGCTGGTTCAGTTTGTCTTTTGGAAGACTGTTATAATAAGAGCAAAATTAGAAATGCTAATTTAATTGTAGAAAAATGTTTTTTAAATTATGGTCACTGGGCTGTAAAAACTCTTTTGAAATGTAATAGGCATTTACCAATTTTCTAAAGCTTTTTATTACAAGGTCTGTTGGAACTGTTGTTTAATCTTACCCGCATGTTTTTGGTGATATGGTAGTAATATCAACAAAGATACAGGGAGCATGCAAACTCTACCCTGACAACATCCATGCATAGGAATTAATCCAAAGCCAACACCTTCTTGTAATTAGTCTCCTGACCTTATTAAAACAGTTATTGTCTAGTGTCTTTGTTTTGGTGTCAGTTCTGAAATTGTAAAACTAGGTTTGCTAAATTGTTGTTTGAATGGAGTATTGGAGTTCTTGTCTATGCCCCTATCCTCCGTTTGACAAAGTGGGCAAGATATAGTGTTCATAAATAGTGGAAAACTAATTTATGTGACCATCTGTGGTGAAATTTGTGTGCCTATTTAGTAGAACATGTGCCTATAATATCAACTCTGTCTTGGCATCTTTAGAATCGAAATCGACACCAGATACTGAAAGCAAAGGTTCACATACTTTTGCCATTCACAAATATGTAATATTCAATCATTTTCCTTAATAAATAAATGACCAAGTATAATATTTTTGTCTCATTTGTTTAACTGGTTTCTCTTATCTACTTATAGGACTTGAGTGAAAATCTGATGATGTTTTAGGTCATATTTATGCAGAAATACAGAAAATTCGAAAGGGTTCACAAACTTTCAAACACATCTGTATGTGTGTTTATGAACAAATGCAAATAACTCAGATGTACCAATGTATAACGCTCAGTGTTTTTCAACATGCACTTCCAATATGGTACCACCAACATAGGAGACAATTTAAGGCTGAGGCGTCGTTAATTGCAGTTGTTCTAGTCACCCTAAAATGGTTACATCCCATTAACATATTTGCCTCAGATATAACCTTTAATCAAGATATTTTACTACATGCAAGTTTAAAATATTGTGTTAAGAAAACCTGGTTAATGTTCCAGTCTTCCTTAATTTCTGCTCTGGAGACTATACTGTCTTGCAGCAATGAATATATGCAAAGCATCTCTAGACTTTTTATTTAAAAGAGTGCACCAATAAGACATCTCAATTAAGAGGACCACAATTGCATATACACAGCAGACGTTGCTGAAGAATGAATGTAGAAAAAAGTAAATTTCCTTGAATTTTCAGGTCAGATGAAAATGCAGTGAATTTAGGAATTAATATTTTAAAAGTATGTTGTTGATTTAATTGCAAATGTCTTATTTCATGAACCATAACAGCTTTCTCCTGTACATGGAACTAAAACTTTAATGCAATATCCAATTCTAATGTACAATGTTGCTCATTTAATCCTAGGTGTAAGGGAAGTCCGGGTTGTGAAGCATGCCATAGTACATTAAACATTGATAGAGTGTGTTCCTTAAGCAGTCCTGACAGTACATTGAGTTCAAGTTCATCAGACTCAATACAGAGTAGTCCATCTCCTTGTAAAAGAGCAAACAGGTTAGTGTTAAAACCTGAATGCAGACAAAACTCATAATTGTATTTTTCAATATTTATGGTGTTTATTTCATTCTCAAAAGATAAATGTAGTTATACTTGCTAAATATGTATTTCTAATGTTTTGCAAATCAATTTAAGACAAACTTAAAACTGCCTATATGTCTTCTAAAAAGTGATTTTATTAGTGTTACTTTCAAAACTGATTTTTTTTATAAGTCCCAAAAAGTTTATAACAGTACAGTTAATTTTAACTAAGATGACAAGTACAGTTTATTAAATGAGACATATTTAATTAAGCTTTGTTAAATTACTTTGTTGAAAAGTGGGTTACTACCTAAAATAACGAGAATGAAAAATTTATATTTTTAACTTGCATATCTGCTTTAATGTTGGATAAAAGAATACTGATGTATTTTATAAGAGATTCGTAAATGTGCTGAATAATTTACTTTTCATTTTGAAGTTTATAACTTAGAAATTTATTTGAATCCTTGCAATTTATAATCTGCTTCTGAGGTTGATAAAACCTGTATTGTTATTTCTTGGCTTGTTCCTAAATTTAATTTATTATTTGGGTGTTGTAGCATGTCAGAGGATGAACAGGAAAGTGGTTGTGACACTGTGGATGGTTCCCCATCATCTGATTCTTCAGGGCAGAATGATAGTCCATTCATCGAGCGAAGATTTCTTGATGATGACAACCAGAATAGTGAAGTGAGGGACTGCCAAGAACCTGAACCAACCAAACCAGCTGTTCGCACAATGGTGGTCCCACCCATGAGAGTTCAGAACAATAATTCTATCCCCAACGATCAGATTGTTGATACAGGTAAGATAACTAGAACATCAAAACATCTTAAAAGATATGTAACCCATATCTTTATTATTCACCATTTGTTTCATAAATTCAAAAAATGGTTTATATAAAGTAGAGCTGTTACAGATCTGAGTTTTTTTTTTTTTTTTTTTTTTTTTTTTTCCCCCATTTGTAACTTTAGCCTTGTATTCAGCATACTAAAGTTACATGGATTGTATCTCCATATGCACTAGTAGTTTGGGGCATTATTGCACCTAACCAAGTATTGCAGTTGCAGATACTCAGACACACACACATGCATGTGTGCGCATGCGCACACACATTTTTATTTATATATATATATATATATATATATATATATATATATATATATAACACACACACACTCTAGGGGGCTTCGTCCCCTGCTCGCTTCGCTCGCCAACCCCCGTGTTTGGTTTTCCGTATACACCCTTGTAAGATTTTTTTTTTCTTTGAATTGTTACTATTTCATTAGTTTCACTTTTATTTCAGAACTTCTGTAAAAATATTTGGAATCTTTCGTGTCCCAATATGCTGAATCTTGTAAATGAGGTCCATGAGATTTGTTTAATGACGTGACATGTTTAATGACTTTTTACCATAATTTAGGATAGGTTTCTCTGTTTGGAATTTCAGCACAGAAAAAACGATCCACATCATCAGCAGTTAATTTTTTTTGCAAAGTAACCAATAAATGCATGTGATTAAACCCCGTTTTTGAAACTCTCTGACTTAAACTTCAAAGCCTTACAATATTTACATACTTCTGACATATAGTCCGTGGTGATTATTTTCTCTTTTTCGAGTTATTTCCATTTGTTTGCAATACTGTGATCTTTACTTTCTTTTTTTATACTTTCTAATTTTCCTAGGTTTTTTTTTTTTTTTTTTTTTTTTGAGCCTTTCAAATTCCACTGCTTTCATAATTTGTAACCTGCTCTTCATGTGTATAGTGCCAATCCCTTTGTTTGGTTAATTGGATATACAATTTTAAAAGCTTTTTTTTCTTCTTTGTAATCGTTGCTGTTGTGCGGGACCACAGATTCTCATAGCGTTTGGTCCATTATTGTGTACATGCACATTTTGTGCATTGAATGATCCGAAGGCGAAAAGACTTTGTGTTACACTCTTTGCCTTTTATTTCTGACCTCGATTTGTCCTGCAATTGTTTTCAATTTCTCCTGGTTCTAATGATTAATTTCCTTTTGTTTGCGTCAATGCGATCTTTACTATCTTTTTTTTTGATACTGTAGCGACTGACGTAATAAAGTGTCACTAAGTTCTACTTTAACAATCGCTGACTGCGTAACCCCAAACACAACTTTCTAGCACCCTTTCCAACCCCTCCTTCCACGGGTCTCGCCTCCCCGTTACCACATCAATCAGTACCCAACTATCAGACTTCCGTGCTGTACTCTGCTCTCCCTCGATCGGACCTAACAGTCACTTAAAACAAAATTCAGCTTGGCTAGGACGCTACAATACTTTTGAATTTTACTGCTTTCATATTCTGTACCTTTCTCTGCATGTCTATCGCGTTTTGGGTCTCTTTTCTCCGCGCTGCTCTTTCTTCTTTGCCGAGAGCACAGGATCTGTGTGTGCTACGTGACTTTACATGACTGAATGTTTTGCTGGCTGTCCGTGCTCTTATTTGATAAAAAGGGCGTGTCTTGCAACAATCTTCTGTTCCACGTCCCCACGAGACTGCCCTGCGACAATCTCTTGGCACCAAGTCTCATGTTTACGGTCCCCGCGAGACGCTCCGTGGCCAGTCTTTTTTGTCTTGCGGGTCTTTTACATGTCTTCCGAGAAGATCATGTATCGTCGCCTTGCTTTTCTATTCTGGGATTTTATATCTATGTCTGTCTGTCTATAATATATTGTGGAGGCTGGCCTGGACACAGACAGGCAGGCAGGCACGTTCATGTCACCCACAAACACGTTTATTTACAATATCTATAAGTCACAAAGTGCACCACAATGCCTTACTTCCTTCAGGCCTCCTCCTTACTTCCAGCTCAGTCCACTCCGCTCCCAAATCTCGCCTCGAATGAATTGAGGTGGCCCCTTTTATTCACACCCGGATGTGCTCCAGGTGCTTCCTGGCAATCTCCCGCTGACACGCCCCCGTGTGGCGGAAGTGCCGGCTGTATCCCCGGAAGCTCTCCGGGTGTCCCTGCTCCTCTTTCCCCCCAGCAATTCCTGGTGTGGCGGAAGTGCTGAGGTCCAGGGCTCCAAAGGCATGGGGGCGACCACGGACCCCTACAGGGTGGCGCTTCAAAGCTCTGTACCCGTGGCCCCCAAAGGAACCAGGGCGGTCGCCCCTAGATGGTCTGGGGAAGGCACAAACCCTCCTCCGGTCCTCCTGGGCGTCCCGGCCGGGTCGCCACCCCGGCCACCTCTGACAATATATATATATATATATATATATATATATATATATATATATATATAATGTATACACACACACACCTTGGTTAAAATATCTTTTACTGTAAATAGTTAAGTGAGCAGAAGATAAACTGATCACCAAAAGGCATAAGGTTAAAGAGAACACACTTCTTTACAATTTTAAGAAAGATTACATTTTTATTTCCATCATTCACAGATACAAAATACCAAAAAAAACTAACCTGTATCTTGAGAAAGCTGTTTAAGTTTGGCCATTTTTGAACCTAGAACTGAACTTTAGGAATGCCAGTACCTTGTAACACAAGTGAACTTTTATTGGTATCTTAATAGAAAAGGGCATCATAACATGAAAATTTGTGGGTGATCCCAAACGTTCAGCAAATACCATGTATTGGTTTAAATTACAAATGGAGCAGTTGGTGGTACCATAAATTGAAGAGCCAGAGTCGAAAATTTGGTATACTGACTCCACAGGCCTACTCTGCATCTTAATAGGGAAAACGGACACTTTCTGACACAATAGTTCAAGTATTTCTGGAATAATTGTTTCAGTCTTTCTAGACTGGACCCAGTAATTTGCACAGAGTAGTTTTTAAGGACCTCAAGTGATTGGACTAAGTAAGAGTTTTTCCAGATCTACTGCCTGCTTTGTTAGGTGTGTTTTGTCCATCAGATTTTCAGCTTTTATTTGTAAGCTTAAAAGAAAAAAAAAATTGAACACTTTTGTCTGTATGAGTATGCAGACATATTGGCTAAGCCTTGATTAACATCTATTAGATGAAACTCCTAATTCAGGCTTGCTATATATTGGTAGAGCTGCAATTCAGTCATTCATTATAGCAGTATAAAATGCAAGTGTGATTGGTTCTGGGGCTGGGGTTCACGGCAAGGTTTCTGCACATCTGTCAAGTCTGCTTTCTTCAGAGGCGTTCTGTTTTACTAAAAGCCTATCCAAATATATGGTGAAATGCTTTGGGGAACATGTTCTTAATAATCTTCCAGTAGTTATGACTGTCTCTGATTTGCATATCAATACAACCAGTTCACACCCAATGCCATATCTTTTGTACTTACCACCTTGCCACATGGTAAGTGTACTGATTATAGCTAGGCCTATCATGGTGCTAATTTGTTAAAATATCACAAGTGCTATACTTGGAACTTAACACTACAGACTTGGAATTTAACACTGCAAACTGGATTTTGGTTTTCCTTACTGGCAGGCACCAGCTTGTGTGAATTACCAATGTCACTTTCTCTTCCCTTACCCTCAGTATTGACACACCACTAGGCAGTATGCCGTTCCTACTGCTGCAATTTTATTGCTTTTCCTGTAGCTCTGTTATTAATGATGTCTGTAATGCCACATTGTACATTATAAATTCTTACATGGAGCTCTAGACCAAGACCAATTAATGGTCATTTTATATTTCTTCCATTTCTGAATAATCACAGTTGTTACCTTCTCACCAAGCTTCTTGTTGATGGTCTTGTAGCCCATTCCAGCCTTGTGCAGTTCTACAGTCTTGTTCCTGACATCCTTTGACAGCTCTTTGGTCTTTCCCATGGTGGTGGAGAGGTTGGAATGGAAGAAATTCATTATGTGAACAGGTGTGCTTTATACACATAACGAGTTGAGATCAGGAGTATCTGTGATTGATTGATTATAATCTGTGTGCCACATGGGCAAGCAGCCAGTCTCTGGGAGCAGAATTCTGGCAGGGTTGTAGGGAATCAAATACTAGTTTCACTCAATGACATGCAAATCAATTTAATTTTTATGTAATGTGTTTTTTCTGGAGTTTTGGTTGATCTTCTCTCTCCATGAAAATGAAACTACCATAAAAACAGACTGTTCATTTCTTTGTAACTGAGCAAACTTACAAATTCAGTATGGGATCAAACAATTATTTCCCTCACTGTAGGTCTGATCAAGAACTGTGATGATGTAGTTTACAGAGACCTGCCTTCTGACATAGTGACAATTCTTGTTAGAATATTGAAAGACCTGTTTATGGACTTCAAAAAGGCACGTGCAGGTTACTTTTTTGGAGTCAGTCAGCGTCACTGGTGATTTGAAATAGACACAACATATCTAGGCTATCATTATCGAAGTTCAAGAAAATCTCTACTCCCTCAGGCAACTTGGGAAAGCGTACATGTTTCTGACAGGCAACCTGTATTTCTGCACACTGTAGACTGGCTGTATAACATCCTGGTGTGATATCAGTGTAGCTCTGAATGGCATAGTTGGATTGAATTACTGAAACAAAACATTTCTCTGTTCAGGATATAACTAATGTGCTGTGATGAAAAGACAAACAGCATTATTCATGGGTAGTTTTTATACTCCAGTCATAGCGGTCAACTGCATGAGTGCATCTCTTATATGTATCTGTTTCATCTGAAGTTGAATTTAATGTATGGTGCTGTTTTCATTGTTTACATGATACTGCTGCCAGTCTATGGGATATTAATACAGGCAAGTAAGAATCTCTGCATTAAAATGTTTTGGTTTGTTGTAAACTATTACAGGTTTACCTTAAAATTGCATTCATTTTATTTGTTTAGATAGTACTTGTCAAAATAAAGGGCGCTCTGGTCCTGGAAGGATTAACCATCATCCAACAATAAATCGCCAGCAAAAAGTGTCATCAGCATTCCATCAACAGCAGCACATTAACTTTGGACAGGTAACTTTCAAATATTACCTTTAATGACAATCTACTTTTAAGTTATTATGAATTTCATGTTATTGGCTATTTAACAAATTATCATTTTATTTTTGATGTATTAATGCAATTTTAGTCGGGCAATGGTATTTTGTAATTCATTTGACTAAAATGTTATTGGGAGTCTTTCATGAGTGCAGAACCTGGTCTCTGTTTTCATGATGTTCATTCCAAAAATTTTGAAAGAAATATAAAATATACACTACCAGTCAAAAGCTTTAGAAAACTTTGTATTTTCCAGTTTTATTTCAAATATAATCAATTGAAATGTAACGAATAACCTAAAATGGTGAAACGGTAATCAGTAAACTGCCAGAGGTTTACATTTAAGGTTTAGGTTAGCTCTAACTGGAAAAAGGGAAACCTCAGAATATTACAAATGGGCCGCCTTTAGGGAGCATCTGATAGGTTACAACCTACAGATATTATGCAGTAATTAAGGTTCATAAAGCCTTGCAAGTTGAAGCAACAACAGATGAAATGAGAGAGAGCGTTATTACCCTTAAAAGTGTAGAACTTTAGAGAACCTGCAGAAAAGAAAATCTGTTAGCAAGTACTGTGTCCTACACAATCCAAAGACAATTGGAAACTGTGAGAGGAAGAGATTTGGCAAACCCAAAGTCGCATCCCAATTAGAAGACATGTTTCTGAGGGTCACCAGCTTGCATAATAGAGACGCAGTTTGCATGACTTTAATTTTCAGTCTCTGCCAAATATGTTGTCAGCGTTACATGTACGTTTTGTTACTGTCAATTTGCAATTCCATTTCCTTTCTACAGAGACTAGTAAAGGTATTGAAAAGACTACTTTTGAATCTCAGATGAATTTTTTTTTTCTTCAAAGAAATGTGTATTTTTTCTTGCTGTGTAACTGTTGTTGCTTGGTGGTAGTTGCTACCCGCCTGTTGCGAAAGTTACGTTCCAGACCCATCAACGATAGGTGAAAATCCGTGATATAGAAAGACCATGTAAATAAACATTTTCTTTTTTTATAGTTTAAGCCTTAAAATACCCCTCCCACACACTTTAAACACATGTAAACTTATTAAAACACACTTTGTAAACACATATGATATGTGGATGTCGGGCAAGGATATGAGTAACATAGTAATAATAATATAATACAGTAATAATAGTGTAGCGTACCGTCGATTCATTCAAGCCGTAATGGCGAGTAACGTCTGCGTAACATTTTCCTCCCCTTCTTAGAAGATGCAAGACGCTTGGGAGCCATCGTAGGGCTTAAAACAAAACAAAAAGTTCACAAAATGTTTGCTCACAACAGTCGAACCACAAGCAAGGTACGCGATGCGCAGAGAACTGAGATGCGTCGGGGACCTGCGTTCGCTGTTCTTGCGAGATTAGACCACGTTAGCAGCAGCCAATCAGTGCCCAAGAGAATGAAAATCCTGCTCTGATTGGTTGAGTCTCCTCTTTCAGCCAATAACGGGCCTTGTAAGAAATCTTCTTGGTACTGTAACGCAGAACTCTGTCTTCCGTTGTGACTGCTGAAAACTATATGCTTTGTTATGAATTGGCTGCAAAGTACACTACATGTAGGATGTACTTACTGAATTTTTCCACCATATAGTGGGGGTACGATAGCTGAACCGCGATAGAACGGGATATCACTGTACAGTGGAACCTCGGTTTGCGAGAAATCCAAAGCACTCGTATATCAAAGCGAATTTCCCCATAAGAAATAATGGAAACTCAGATGATTCGTTCCACAACCCAAAACTATTCATATAAAAATGATTAATACAAAATATAAAGTAAAATACATAATACAAATTAACCTGTATTTTACCTTTAAAAAGAATCATGGCTGGTGTGAGTTTCTAAACTCACCCAACGGGAAAACACGCGGAAGAGCGTCCCAAAGCAATCGCAGTCTCCGAGCGCTGTAGCAGTTCGCCGTATAAGCGCATCCAAAAAGATCGCAGACATGCTATAAGCGCCTGTCGGCAATGGGTCATACAAGGAACATTATAAAGATCCCGGTACAATAAATAACAGCGCTGTTGCTGTTTCAAGCTGAATAAAGCTGGTGTTAAAGTACTTAGACTCAGCTTCGTGTTTTGGGGAGCAAGATGAGGACTCGCACTTCACAGCGCACACACACAGTCACAATGCTGTAGTAAACAGATTTTGACTATATGAGTGAGGCACACAGACTCAGACGGAGAATAGGAGACGATTGCCAGAGAGAGAGAGACACACTGGGCGAGCGAGCGAGATAAGGAGAGAGAGAGAGACGCGCTGGGCGAGCGAGATAAGGAGAGAGAGAGAGAGAGAGAGACGCGCTGGGCTAGCGAGCGAGATAAGGAGAGAAAGAGAACCATCAGCTCAGTTGTGATCACATGACGCTCAGCAGACAAAGTGTATCCATACTACTCGTATTGCAAGACATCGCTCGTTTATCAAGTCAAAATGTATTAAAAATTTTTGCTTTTCTTGCAAAACACTCGTAAACCAAGTTACTCATAAACCGAGGTTCCACTGTACTTGCTTTTTGATGATGTTAGGAGGTTGACTGGAGCTCTCAACTGCCTTTTATGAAAAGCAAATAAGAGTTGTAAAATCTGTTAATAAACAGATTTTGTACATTAGCACCTAAACCTTTTTTTTTTTTTTTTTTTATATATATATACTTACCCTTGTCAAATCTTTGAATAACGGCAATCTTTGAAATACATGCTGAGACCTCAGATGATATGAATGATATACCCAGCTTACATGATCTTAAAGATCATTTGTAAATTTAAAATATAATCAACTTATCAATAGAGAAGTTATTTGGCATGTGCTTGGCAATTCTGCAATTAGATCATATGATGATAAGATCATTAATATTCCTCTAAGTGAACATATATGGTAATAGAACACCTTTATGTATACATTGTGAGATATAGAGAAGTGTGTTTGAATATTATATATATATATATATATATATAGATATAGATATATAGATATAGATATAGATATATATATATATATATATATATATATATATATATATATATATATATATATATATATAGATAGATATAGAGATATAGATAGATAGATATAGATAGATAGATATAGATAGAGATAGATAGATATACATATAGATAGATATACATATAGATATACATATATATATATATATATATATATACACACACACACACACACACACAGTGGTGTGAAAAACTATTTGCCCCCTTCCTGATTTCTTATTCTTTTGCATGTTTGTCACACAAAATGTTTCTGATCATCAAACACATGTAACCATTAGTCAAATATAACACAAGTAAACACAAAATGCATTTTTTAAATGATGGTTTTTATTATTTAGGGAGAAAAAAAATCCAAACCTAC
>JANRMT010062854.1:16191445-16209835 GCA_026402145.1 Polypterus bichir lapradei
ACTTTGTATTGGTCTTTCACGTGGAATTCCAATGAAATTGATTCATGTTTGTGGCTGTAATGTGACAAAATGTGGAAAAGTTCAAGGGGGATATATATAATCACTGAGCGCAAGCAAGACGGAGCCCCACCCGCCAATTCTAACTCTCCTACCGCGTCATGGGATACGCATGACAGAGCCACGCACGCCAACTGTAACCATCCTCCCGAGTCCAGCGTCACTCTTGAGGCATGCAACAACTCACCAAACACAGCCTCAGTCGCTTTCGTCTGTGCACATGCACCTCTGAGCCACGTTGACTTTACTCCGCACGCAAGACAGAGAGCCCCGCCCGACAACTCTAACTAAGGGCAAGCAAGACAGAGAGCCACACCCGCCAACTCACAGAGCCCTGCCCTCCAACTCTGACGATAGGATACACACGCATTTAGTGTATAAATGGATATAAATAATTGCATGTAAATGATTCGCCAAAATCTGTTGTATGTAAACGATACTGTTTAAAACATTGTTTTTTCATCAGAAAACATGGTTTCCACGTCAACCTGTATTAGTTTAAATGGCACTTTTACTACTCACAATAGGGTGGATGCACTGACTTATCGTGTCGACTGGGCAACACAGTGAATGCGGCGTCTATCTATATATGTCTGTTTTCCGTAGCCTGCTACAGGAAGGTACTCACTCGACCATTGGCATTGGTTTCGCTCCTTGCTATTTTCGTTATACTGCAACGGTGGTTTCCTAAGCCTTTGTTATACTGAATTCCTTTCTCACCGTTTTCCGTTCTTGTTCTTACACCGCCGTATGCTACGGCGGGCTTCGGCTAGTAGAGAATATTAGCAAGGACTATGCCACATAATGGTTTTAGAACTTACCTGTCATAGTGTCCTTTGACAAAAGTCTTGCTTTCTACCCTTTGCAGGAAGGCAACACTGTTTTCCCCTATGGCCTTACAATTCAGTAATTGGTCAGGACTGCAGCAATCAGTTATTTAAGTAATTAAGTATTCTACTGATTATTCAATCGATTGAATAATCGAATAAGAAAAATTCTTTTGCTTTATTTATGTGCAATAGGAAATACACAAAAGAGAAAATGAGAGCTCCATCTTAAAATTAACAGCTAGTCGATTTTCTTTCTAGAAAAAAACATTATTATTGCTTTAAATTGCATACAATAAAATTATTTGTCAAAACTAAATCCATTTAGTGCTTTTAAGTGCCCTACTACGTTCTGGGTTTTAAAGAAAACATTGTCTGAAACACAAATAAAATAAATGCAAAAGTAATATATAAATTACAACATACTTTAAAAAAGGCCTATAGCCTAAAACTAAGGTATAAATATTAATAATAAGGAATAAAAAATGCCTTTAAGTCATGTAACTTAACTTTTAGAACTGTAAGGTTCAACTTAACTATGGCTCGGTCATAAAATAATACTTCAGTATCGTCTTAGAAGGCTTTCTAGCATTTGTACGAGGCAATAAAAAAAAAAAAAAACACTTCTGATAGGGTTTTATCCCCTGGATGTAGTATGGTGTGTGTGTGTAAGCTTTTAGAGGTGGTTGTGATGGTTGCAATGAGGAAATGTGAGCACATCAACATGCTCAGAACTGAGGCTTTCTCTGCGCTTTGATGCAATGTTTCCTACTGCAGAAAAGAAACACTGATGGTGTGGATATTGCTGGAATACACACAAAGGACTTTGCCAGCATTGGTTAGTGTGCTGTATTTGTTTTCTCGCGCTTTCTACATTTTACAATCTGTGCCACTAAATCACTTTTTTACATCATGTATCTACAGCATAAGCATTTTGTACAATGCTAATTATCCATGCAAAATACGCTGGGATCGCCGAGGTGGTTATATTGATAAAATAAAGCTTTGATACAAATTAATTGCTTTGATGATTTTTAGTAATCTAATTTCTAGAATTTCTCAAACAGTTGCATCCCATTCAGAAAATGGATGGATTGGATTACTGTATAGCATCAAACTCATGCAGTATATTCTACATAAAAACAAGTTACATGTTTACAATACATACTTGTTGCATTTTACGGAAATTAAAAAAAAAAATACATTATAATTTTAAAGCTCAATGTTGAATGCTTAAAACATCTAAAATATATATAATTATTTATTTACAGGTTCAACACTTTGGATCTTGTCATCAAGAGTGGAATGGAAACTATACCCACAGAAGGCCGCAGGCTTATATCCCACCTACAATTCATAGCCACACTTTCACTCTGCCTCAAGGAAGTCCCAATCACACTACAGCTCATACTCACCTACCAGGAAGCACTCACCTCGGAGGCCAACCAGCTATTTTACCCTACCCTCCTTCAGCTCCTTTGGGTACAGCAGCGCCTGTTGCACATATCTTGGCTTCTCCTTGTACCACAAGACCTGTAATGCAGCCTGCAGCCTACAGCATCTCTCACCCAAGTGGTATACTACATCAAGTTACTGTGGGCATCAATCATCGACTGTTGCCTTCCCCCACAATTCATCAAAACCAATTTAAGCCTTTATTTCCAGCACATCCATACATTGCAGCATCTCCTGCTTACACTGGGTTTCCCTTAAGCCCAACAAAACTCAACCAGTATCCTTATATTTGAGTAATGTCAATACTCAAAAGTGTATAAACACTTGGTTTTACAAAACAAATCTAAAAAAAAAAACACAATATATAACATGGTATTCTAATAAATTTTCAGCCATGGCACAACAGGAAAATAATATTTTTGTGAATCATGTAGACTTGGGTGCAATTAAACTTTGAGCTTTAAAAAAAAAAAAAAACTTTTAATGTGTTTTGCACATTTGATATAATGTCTCTTTGGATCTTATATGGTTATTCTTTAACAGGTAAAATAAGGAGTGAGTATCTGGTTTCACTCCAGTTATTTTTATATATATTGCCTTTTGACTTGTGCAAAGACACATCTTCATTTGTAAAGCCATTCAGTATACTTGTATAGGGCAACAGATGCACATGTGTTCACAGTAGTGTACTCGTAAATTGTTTGTATTCTCCTGTGTCTGGTGTTTTAAGTGTTGAGTCACTTACCTGAAAGGTTATTCTTCACGTTGCATGTGTTCTCCTTGCATGGGCAAAACTAAAAGAAAACATGGAAGGTTGTCTAGACATTGCTCTTAATGTTGTCCTAAGATTCTCAGCTGCATTGTAGATTGTTCCCACACATAGTGCCTTAAATATCTGAGGTTAATGTTATAAATGTAATGGACTGCAGCACTTGAAATTAAAATCTGCTGATACACACAAAGAAGGATGCTTATTTTAGATTGGTGTGCAAGTGTGAGATTTTGCTTATTAATTTAAAGTGTGGTTTTGTTTTTATTTTGTTTTTTTGTTCTTTGTTTTTTAGTAGCAGATATTGCTGTTCAGGTTCTCATTATGAATTAGTATATAATGGAAAAGTAAGTATTGACTATTGTCTGAGATTTGATAATCAATTTATTTTTATCATATCCATAAAATGAACAGTATAAGTACTGTTTAATTAAACTGCAATACAATCTAGCATTTTTATTGTTTCTTGTGATTTTAATTGGGTTTTATGTAATATCTAGAAATGTGGTGGGCATGGCTTTTGCCTAGGTTAAAGGAAATGCAAATAGTCATTGATACGGATTCATTATAGCTTGAGCAAACCATGCAGTATTTGATATATTATAGAATAGCAAAAGAATATTTAGTAATGAAGCTTGACAAAGTGAGTTATTTGTGTGCAATTTTCTCATTTATGCATGTGATAATTTTATTCTTACTTTAATATATCATTTGTTAAATCTCGGTGTTAATTGCTTATTTTATACATTCCGTCAGGGAGAATGAAAAAAGTATGTTATACTCTTTTTGGAGGTCGATTTCATAATGTTAGCTAGTATGTGCTTTGAATTTGGTTTTTTACTTTTCCGTCTGTTTTTCCAAATGAAGTTGCTTATGCGGCACCAAAGACTGTCATTCATTTCCTAAGCAAGGTAGCTATTTTATTTCTGCATCAACCTTAACCATACTGTAGTTTAAAAAAAAAAAAAAACAAAACAACAAAAAAAAAGTGGAATTAAATTAAGAAAAAAAAAACAAATGTTGAGGTTGTATTTAGCTCTTGGGCAAGTAATAATTTGTATCTTTTATCTTGAATGTATTATAGATAAGCTGCTATATAATTGCCACTTCAAATAGCTGTGAAATTAGGTGATTAACTTAGTTCTCTCTTAGAGTTCTTTTTCCTGTATATGTCTAATTACCTAAAATAGAAGTGGGGTTTTGATTTATTTCATTTTATTTTGCTTTAATGTTTGGAGTGTCATTGTAACTACTGTATTTGCAAATAATGGAAGTTACCTGCATTTATGTTTAAGGGTGTGGGCTTTATTTTATTATTATTTTTGCAACAGTATTTTATCTTTAATGTTGAGCTCATCACTGCATATGATTGGATGTACTGATGTAACTTAATTTTTATGTTTTCATATTAGCATTGTGTATACTTATGAAGCTGTAGCTTGCAGACTTGATTTAACTTTTCAATAATACAACTGTACTAAAGTTCAGTTTTTTGCAACAAAAAACTGACTAATTACAATAGTACACATGTTAGAATTAAAAAAAAAAAAAAAATCAGGCATTGTAAAAGTACTCAATTATATGCCACTATGCAGCACTTGTGAAACTTGTCAATAAGCTAGCTGTGCACAGGGACAAGGTAGACTTTAAAGTGTTGGGAGTGGGAGGGACAGCAGTGGAAATGGGGCAGATGTATTTTGTAATTTATGTTTTCCTCCTGAAATGGCAGTGTTCTGTTTAAATTTATTTTTTGTTTCTTGTTAGTGTTATGTTTTGAATCCCTCTCATAACAAAGTTTACTTCTGAAATTATAGAGAAATAAATCCTATACATTTCACACAACTACTGTTCCAAAAGCTAGTCTGGGAGAATAAATATTGCATTGTTTTTTCTGTATGCAGTGTATAATACGTATATTGTAGCTTTTTTCTTTGTAATTATGTTTTGTAACCAATGGCATATCTTTAAGAAAATTATTATGTAATTTAACAGTGGTATTAATTTTGCATCATATGTCATTTCAGATGACATCATGAATTTTGGCCCCTTGAGCACACTAACAACATAATATGGCAGCCTGGCATGTGCCTTGAGAATCTGGCCTGACTTGGGGATTGGGGTTCAAATGAGGTTTTGTTATGGTGTAGATAACAGTTTTATATTGCCACTTGATGTGGCATTTGACCAAAAATGTCTCTGGCTTAATGGTTTACAATCTTACCAGAGATTAAAACACAGCCCCACTATTAAAAAAAAAACATATCAGCATTGTTTCATGGCTTTTCTTCTTCTTATTATTATTTTTTGCCTCATTTTAAATTTCACAAAACAGATAGCTTGCCATAATACATTTTGATACACTCTTATCAAATACTTAAGCATATTCACAGTCTGCTTAAGTTTCAGTTGTGGTAGTGCAGATATGCATTAACCATCTAGCACTTTGACAGCAAGACTGTATAAAATGCCTTCCTTCCCCCCTATTTCCTTGTGGGGAAATATATTAACACAGTGCTAATCAGCATTTAATGGGGAGTTTATCCTTTATTTTAAGTCAAACCTATGAATTAAAATGAAATCAGTGATGTGTGCAATCAATATTAACAATAATTTAACTGCCTGGAATTTCAGTGTGTGTGTTGTGCATTAATTTGAGATGTGTGTGCACATGAAAGTGTTTCTCTGCAACTTTTCATAGTCTTAACTTTGAACAACCTCAAATTGCAAGAGCTGTTCAAAGAATGATCATGTTTAATGTTTCAGAACAATTTTAATGAACAATTTACAATAAAGTTCAGTGTGGAACCCAGCCATTATTTATTTTACAACACAAAATCTTGAAGTAACAAACATTTGCTTCATTAGAGAAATATCTAAAAATAATTAAGACATTAGTTTGTTACTAGGTGGATAAAACAGGGTTTGTTCTTCTGTAAGATTATGCTTGCGCCTTAAACATATTGTTAAAAGTAAAATAAAAAAAAAATACATTTAATACCTAGCTGGAGTTTTATACCTTATAACCTGAACAATTTAGAGACTGGTTTTGTGACAAAGTAAACATTTGTCAAAGTTTGCAGCATGTAGGCGTTCAAGCAGAACTACATACTAATAGTATTGAACTCCGCTTTAGTGCTGCTTGTAAATCATGGCATAAATATGTCTACAACTGCAGGGCTCGTCCTTCCATATGTCTTTTTTAAAGTGATGCATGCCTACTCCCCATACATGCACATAAGGATTCTTCTTTTTAAATGTGCACGTCAAATTTAAAAATGTATTCAATCCCTATGTAAAGTCATTTAGAAATGTATATGCCTGCACAGAATGTCCTGAAAGTTAATTGATGTTTCTGTTTTAAGAATGATCTTCAACTTTGTCTTTGCTTCCATTTCTGTAATCAAAGTACCCAAAAGAGAGGAAATTTAAAAAGGAGAAAAATGTCTATATAAATCAGACCACACAGATTTTCAGCTTTTACATGAAAAATATTAATTCTTAATTTTGCTGTTTTTGATTGGTGTTTTATTATTTTTTTAAACTTTTAGAGATACTTAAAAGTTTTATTCAGGGTTTTTGTATTAATCATATGTGCTACTGTATTAATCTAAGTCCTAACTACTTGGTTTGAGTTCTTCAACTTGTGTGTTTCCTGATAATTTACATAACTATTTTTAGTAAAAGTTAATTCACACTGCAAGTTATGGAATAATCTGTAAATTGCACAGCAATGTAGACTTGATTAATAAGTTTGAACTGTTACTGTTTTAATATTTGTAGATTTTGTGGCTTTTTCATTTTATTATTGTTTTTTGGCTTTTGATTTTATGCTACACTAGTTTGCTATGTAGCAATTGCACTGTGCAATATTTACAACATGAGGACTGGGAAAATTTTTATGGATGTAATGTCTCTTACAGTTTGCGATAGTATTTCTCTCTAGTTCTCAGTGATTTAAATGTGACCAAGCCTTCTGTACTTTGTCACAAAAAGCGGGTTTTCCAGGTGACTATTTTGGTGAGTGTCAAAATAAGAATTTATGGTGTATTATTGTCAAGATTCACTTCGAATTAAAATATCTATTGCTACATCAATTGGCTTGAGTTGTTTATTGAGTTCCAGTCTAATCTTGAATATTATTTTGTTTTGTTATTTAAAAGAGACCACTAATGGGATTTATGTTATGGCACTTAACAGAATCTTATCAGTCTTTTGTACAATATATTCTTTATCAGTTTTATACAGAGATTTTAATATTGGCATTTTTGCGCCAGATAAAGATTCTCTTCAGTTCCACCAACACAACCACTGTGAAACAAATTCTGTAAATTTACAGGCTGTTCATAATTTATGCCAACCATACACATATTGAATGTGTTTGAAGTTTAGTTTAAAATTTATTGGACATTTTTTCTGTTTGGATATGTATGGAAATAGTTGATCAGTACCATTCATTTACTTGGTCAGAGAGGGGAAAAATTCTCCAAATTGCACATTTTTTTCCACAAAATGTTTGCCAGTCATTAATAGATTATTTGAGGCTAGAGGGATTGTTTCAAGATAGCAGAGAAGTAAATGTCCACCCTTACCAAAAATAATGTTGCACACTGCTTTGAACAGAGGTCAGTGCAATTTGACAAAATGCATTATTTTTTAGACATGCAGTACATTGCATGTGATATCACATGCTTGTTATCTCATAAACCCACTGACAGATGCATTGAAAATGTGAAAAAAGCAAATGAATATTAACAGTGGGCATAGCCTAAAGAAAGTGAAAGTATCAATTGTGTTTTGCTTAGCAAACCTAAAATAAGAAGGCCTTGTATACCAGGATTGTTATCACATTTTCTAGACAGTATAGACAATAGTACACATCATGATAACTAAGTAAAGAATTACCTCTGTTAAGTAAACTGGCATCCCCTCTTACAATTACTACTAAAAACAGGTTTTGTTCTCAGCAACCATATTTGCTTAGTATTTCCCAGAACAAAATGTATAAAGCAATTGAATCATTCCTTGTCTACATGTGAGTTTTCATGTGGCATAGCATAAATGGTACACTATTGACATAATTTAATGTGCCTAAACATACATGACTATAATGTAAATCAGGGGTACCCAATGCGTCGATCACGATCGACAGGTAGATTGTGTTGCATTAAAAAAAAAATGTTTTAAACATTAGTCTGTCCTATATCCTCCATATGGCATTTACCACTTGATTGACATACAGAGCGGCCAGTCTGAAATGTCTTTTCTTCTAACATACTGGTCATCCAGCACGCACGATCAAACGTGCAAGCTATTGCAAAACTTGCAGAGTAGATTGTAAATGCCCCCTTTATTTAGCTTGAATGAAGGTCAGTTCAACTCTAGATGGACTTTAGCTGGCTTCCTATACATTTTTGGATACAGTAACCAGAATACACTATCTGCTTTATTAACAGAATAATGTTAGGAAGGGGAAGCTTTTCCCCTAGTATTGGAAACATTGCATTTTAGTGGGCAATCTCAGCTGAGAAATGTTATTTAACACTTAAGTTCTATTTTTCTGGAAAAAAATGTGGAGTGGTAGCAGAGGAGCTGTGAAGGCTAAATATATAAATAACTTTGGGTGAAGCTTATTTTTGGTATTTACTACTTGAACCTCAGGTATACAGGGTTTAAATCTTGACCTAGTCACTGCCTATGGGATTTGTGCATTCTCTGCGTTTGTAGATTTTCAGCCAGTACCCTAGCTGCTTCTTTAATCTCCAAAAATATACATGGAAGTGAACTATAAATGTTGTTTCTGGGGGGTTGGGGGGATTTATGTGTGGTTTGTGATAAGCCAGCTTCCCTTTGTGAGAGGGCCAGTTCCTGTAAGGATCCTAATATAGTTAGTATAAGAGGTCTGAAGCCAAGGTGCCCTTTAACAACATTGTTGGATTTCAGGGGGAAAAAACTATATGCAAAATTTCAAATTTCTTTTTGGTTCAATACATGTGTGTGTATGTTTGTGTACAAGCCAATCCTTGGAAGCAGTTTTTTTTTTTTTTTTTTTTTTTTTTACTTCAGTAAGTAAGCTTGGAAAGGCATATATGATGATGATAAATATTTTGGGCCAAAATGTTTCTCTTTGTTTAATCTTTAGTACAGTAAAATCACAAAGAAAGGCAGTCTTGGCATCTTTGTCATTAATACAGTGCATGAATCAGAAGAGGAGACCAACTGTTAAATAAAATGTATTCTTTTTAATTTTTTTTACTAATGAAGATTTTACTTTAATTGGGCTTAACAATTAATATACTTAAAAAAGAAAAATATCCGTTTACATTTCTGAGAATGAAAGATGTTCCTAGACCTCTAGGTAGTGATGAAGAAGGTCAGAGCCTATGCCCAGGAAAAATGTAATTGTGACATAGAACTGCTATGGGTTTCCATTGCTTTTTGGAGTTGTTGTTAAGTTGAAGTGTTAAGTTAAATTGGACTGTACTGTTTGTGTGCACAAGAAGTTTCTTCGGCCTTGCCTTGTCTTCCCTTAAGGGAAGCCTATTTGTCAGAATGAAAATAAAGTGGAATAGTGTGTGGCTTCTTTTGTGTTGTATTATAGGCAGAGATCACTGAGATTTGAGACAGAATTCATTGCATTAATCCTAAGAGGTGTAACCAGTAATGGAGATCTAAAATTGCCATTCTGTGCCAGCATCCTAATTCTTGAAAAGCCTAGAAAGATGAACTGATAATGATGGCAAGTGGAGCAAAGTATGAATCAAGTAGGTAACCTATCTTGAGAAAGCATTGCTAGTTAATATAGGAAGTCCCATTATATTGCCTGTGAGGAGTGTGCCTCGCTCCTGATTTGGTTCACTGATAACTCCTTATGAAGCAATAATAGATATGTATAAAAATGTCTGTACTCAGTTCAGTTTTTTTAGCTTTTCAGTTGAACAAAGTGAGGATACCACATTTTATTCACATAGGCTACCTTTTAAACATATAGTATGTGTGTCCATAGATTACAAGTGGTCTCTGAATATTTAGCAACTTTCTCAATGTAAGAATGCAGAATTTTGTGTCAAGTTTTCTCCAACAATATTGAGGCTCCTGCAGGACCTTACTGAATATAATGGTGAAGAACATGACTGGCATTGTTGTATTTTTCATCAAAAGAGTTTCATGCACTGATGGACAATACTGCCGAATTTAGTTTCGATCTGGTACCAAATAACACCAGCATCAATACCAAAACTTTTTAAAAAGTTCTCCTTGTGTACTCTCCAAGAGCTTGCAGGTGGATTTTTTTGAGTGTACATCAAGAGTTTTGACAAATGCATTAACGTGGATCATCTACAGTAGATGATGGCTGATGGTTCCAAACAATCATTTCTCCCAAGCTTTTTAACCTTTACATCTTTTTGTCATTAGTGAAAGCTAAGAATCCTTGCTTACAAACTACACTACAAGGCGGTGAAACTCCTAAAGTATAATCTAAATTTGTTCAATAAGTAGCTGCATATAATTAACATATAAAGCATTTTAATGTAGAATTGCTTTAAAAATGCATCAACTATTTTGATAAAATGTAATTTTTTATGTAATGTATATAATCTACAAACCTCGAAGAAAGCGTCTCTTTTATAATAAAGTCGATGTAAAACGCAGTGTGGCACACAGGCCTCTTCAAGTACCTGTCTACTACGCACATAGTAGTCACCTGTCGCCGATATTGTGTGTACGTGATAGCTTAGGTATTTCACACATGCTGTAGTTATTCTGATATATTAAATAATGTATTTTGTCAGTTATTGTGTATATATAATGGAATATCTTTCAAATAAAAAGAGACTATAAAGAGAGTTGAAGCTGGAAAAAAGAAATTCTACATAGCAGAATCATTGGAGATCGCACTCCGACCCAATAGCAGCTGGTGCAGATTGTTGAAGAGGGGGTGAACTTTATAGATCACTTATATGCAAGCATTCATGAGGCACTTTTTTCTCTGCTAAAAACATTTGGCCCCCTCATGTGGCTACCAGAAAGTCGTCTTAAGGGCCCTGGCTTGATATGGCTTATGGAGTTGGTGAAAATGAGGCAGATGTTGGTTACTGTGAGGCAGAGCTGACTTTGTGAAAGTGTAGCCTGTCAGTTCATTCACAAAACAGAGATAGGCAAGATGTGTGTATTGCATAAAGAAATGATCTGTTTAACAAACCTGTCAGCTTTAGCGTTGTGTTTCTTCAGAAGTCGTACAAATGGATTCAGTGGAGCTTAACGGCAGTGCTGTAGCACACGTGTTATGTCTTCAACATCTTGTTTCACAGGTAGATGTTTAACTACAGCACATGCCAACAGCACAATGTCTGCTTTGTGATTCCTGCTCACTTCCAGTTCTTTTGATTTCAAACTGAACCATTATGTGCGATCGAGAGCTTTGAAACTGATGATTCCCTCGTTTATCATACAAGCAGTATGAGTAGAGTAATGTACATTTATATTAGAGTGCAACTGAACATTCTTTAAAAAAAAAAAAAAAAAAAACTTGAGTTTCCAAAAATTTTTTTTCTGCGTGACAGTTTTTTGTGGCTCATTGACTGCACCAGCGTGTGCCGTTCACTGACCGGGGTTTGAGCCGCAAGATTATGGTTCTTGAGTCTTGTTTTACTTTATGCACTTTCACTATGCTGTCTGTCATGCTGTGTGTTTTCAATGGGAATTACCAGCATGTTTGATATATAATGCATTATAATAATACAATAATTATTTAATTATATACACTTGTGTTTTTTTTCTTTGTTTTATTCAAATTAATTAAGCAATACAAATTAATCAATTTGCTTAAATGGCTAATTTGGGAAAGAACCGAATCAGCAAAGTGAATCGAAATGCCCATCACTACCCTGGCTTGGATCTCGGACACTCTTGCCCTCTTTGTCAAATTTGCTTGTTCTCCCACTTTGTCCACCGTTAATCCTCTCATCTCACCCTCCTAAAGTCACGGATGCCAGATGCACTGATGACTCCAAATGTACATTGTAGTTGTGCATGTGGCACGGCAGGCCCCTCAATGGACTAGCAACCCGTCCAACATTCATTCCTGACATGTGCCCCATGTTGCCAGTATAGCTACTATAACATTTACCTGTGGTCTTCTATTGGATTTGAGAATGTTGTGTTTACTTATTTGTTAGTACTGCTCCATTTAGGGAAACTTCATTTCTGCCCCCTCCCAGTCCGAATGTCTTTGTATGCTGATATACACAATGATCAAATGTTCAATCATATTTTCCTTTAAGTTTAGCCTTTATTTTTTAATTAAGATACATGAGGATTAGGTTTGGTCTGCTTTACTGCCCCTTGGGTTAGTTGTGTTGTAGTGAGTCCTGAATACATGCCACTCTGTACAGCTGCTATACTGCATTGGCTTTAACAGCCAGTTGTATTGCCTTTCTGAGGGATACTGACATCTCCCTAAAAACATGTGACACCAGTGCCATCCACTAGATGGCGCTGCTGTTTGTCTGGTTCATCAGTATCCGGCACTTGCGTTATTTATTCAGTTTTTCCCAGAGTTATGACACAGTTCATGAGGTTGGCTGTTACTCACCATTCATGTTGTGTCTCGCTTTCCGAGAAGACCCGACTTCTGGTTCAGCGTAAGTAGTAAACCAGACAATGCAAGAGCACACATTTCTTGAAAAAAAACAAACTGTTTTCTCATAATTTTAAGCTAAACATCTTAATACACCAGTTTGCACAACTGTCTCATTTCTATGACAAAAGCCAGCACTCCACTCAGCAATGTGTCTCTTCCATATAAAGCAGGCAGTGTGGTGCAGTGGTTAAAGCTTTGGACTTCAAACCATGAGGCTATGGGTTCAAATCCCACCACTGAAGCAGATCGCTTCACCTCCCTGTGCTCCAACTGGGAAAAAAACAATAAAGAAATGTAAATCCAGCTTTGCCTTGAAATTACTTGACACACAGGCTGCCACTTCCAGACTAATGAGATCAGCTATAACACCTCTTTCTGCAAGTTAATATACAGTGGGGGAAATGAGTTTTCAAAATGTCAACACACATTAAACAAATTTCCATTGCAGCTATGAAATTTAGACCAAACAACTGGTGTTATCTAATAAAGTGAGTTGCAATATCGTGCAACTTCCATACACATAACCAATGAATGTGATAAATAATGTAACCCAAATATCAAAAAGTATTTCCGGCCTTCAAAGTGATACATATTACTGTAAATGAAAACCCAGAGGTTGGTCAAAAGGCAAATCCTGCAACAGACCATTCCGAATGTTCAGTTATCCACACATCACGTCGTATAAGGAGCACTCTGTACAAGATAAAGCAAGAGCTGCTGCACACCCCTCTTGCCGTGGCGTGTCACGTCACAATGGTTGAGGCCACACTGCCTCACATATCCTGATCTTCAGGAACTGCCATCTGAATTTCTATTAAACGAATGATGTTGCTGGTTGTAACCGTCTTTACTATTTCTTGTTAGTCTGACGAAAGCTGATGGCAGCCTCCCAGTAGAACGAAGCAGGAGCACAAATCCTGAAGACGCATGTTGCACCACAGACGGCACTCCTGTGTCACAGATGTCAGTCAGGACTCTCTTAAATCATTGACGTCATCTTGCTAGAATTGCCTAATTCCAATACTGATTTGTTTTCCTTTTGGTACTTTTAACCCTAAGCTACTGCATAACCAGTTATGTAGAATCATTATGTTCAATATTAAAATGGTATTTATAGATTTAAACTACAGGCCACAAGTGTTACCTGTTAATTTTTATTACAGGTTGTCTTGATAGCTCAACTGCATTTCTTGAAAATGTGCCTCCATTTCTCAAAACAAAAATCCATAACTAGATGCTCCATAAACATACTGGTTAAAACCAAACCATGCGATCTTGCTGAAAAACCAAAGTTTGCCTTCAGACAGAACAGAAAAGCCTTTAAAAACACATCCACTACCATATAGTCTTACATACTGACGAGATCAAAACACAACTGTAGAAACCAGCAATGAGTACTGCTGCTTATTGTTCTGCCCCACAGAAAGCACAATTAAAGACGACACAAAAGTTTGCATTTGCACAGTTCTTATTCCTTAATGTCCTCTGCCATACAGTATAACTTCAAAACCAATATAAGGTAAAGTGTAATTGAAGTAAAATGAAAAAGGTGATGAATACAGTAAACAAAAAAATGATTCTGCCACAGCATCCTGTCTCTGGTCAGGGTTAGGCCAAAAAATCTCATCAACGTCACAGTTGCATGTTTTATCTACCCCTGACGAGCCGGAACTGAAACGTCTAAATAGGCCTCTTCCATGGCCTGGAGAAGGTGAACACGAATGTAGGGGTAGTGGTCGTAAACTGTCCACCACCGTGCTAAACAAAAAGCTTCTCTATGGGGTTTAAAAAGGGAGAATATGCAGGCCGAAAGATGTCAAAGAGCCCTGGGTTATTGGTGAAGCAGCCATGAATAAGAGTAGCCTTATGGAAATGACTTTGTCCCAAATGACAATGTAACAAGGCAGCTCTGGTTGTTCTGGTTCCCTCTGGTCTAGCTGGTGTTCATGGTCTCTTGGACCATCATGGAAAGCAGGAAGAAGCACAGTTTATAGAGACCAAGGACGGCATGGTGGTGGAGGACCTCTCGTGACTGATGGCCGCACGCTTCTCCTCTGGTGACATTCTCTCCTCTCTGGCCAAGGAGATTCACAATAGCCCAGCAGCAAACTGTGTTGCTTCACCTTCTTTTGGTTAAGTTAAATCCTGCCTCATTGATAAAGACGAGCTTATGAGGAACAAGTGGGCCTTCAACCTCCACGTTTCTCTAGAGAGACACAGTAGAGTACACATTGCAAGAGGAGATGACTCGGATTCTTCATACGGTATGAAAACACATACTTGGATACTTTGACCCTCTCAGAATTTCTTTCAAAAAGGAAGCTGTAGGCCTATTTAATCCTGAACCTGCTCTTTTGGAGGATGTGGTCAGTTTTAGAGCTGCTGACAGCATTTATCCCTCTAAATACTGAATATGTTGTTCTTTAGTCACTCTCTGTTGAATCCCTCATTGTTGGTGATAACAATATTCACAAAAACAGCCTTTGCCTGCCCTCCAGCAGGTGGGTGTCTCTCAGACTTAGGAAAACGTAAGTACTGATGGGATAATGTTGCTTTGGGCCCTTCAGCAAGGCCCTTAACCCTTTCTCCTCCAGGGCTACTGTATCATGGCAGACCCTACACTCGGACCCCAACTTCCACACAAGCTGGGCTACGTGACGAAATGACTTTCACTGTAATGTAATGTATATGTGACAAATACAGTAAAGGCTTCTTCTGTACAACATTGTTTTTACAAAATGGGAGCATACAGTAAGTCCACATTTCTGTGAATGCATATGAGATAGTAACACTGTGAATCTTTCTGACAGCGTATACTGTGGTGCAACAGAGGAAATGGCTACAGTGCATGTTATGTGTTGTAATAGGAGAGACTACGACACACAAGTAACACTAGAGGGCAGTATGTAAAACACCTAATAATAATACATTAATACATTTTATTCATATAGTGTCTTTAGAAGGTCAGCTCATGTTGGACATTTGGGAGTCACAGCCAGAGAGGTGAGATTGCATTGATTTGGACATGTACAGAGGAGAGATGCTAAGGATAGAGGTGCCAGGGAAGAGGAAAAGAGGAAGGCCTAAGCGAAGGTTTATGGATGTGGTGAGAGAGGACATGCAGGTGATGGGTGTAACAGAACAAGATGCCGAGAACAGAAAGATATGGAAGAAGATGATCCGCTGTGGCGACCCCTAACGAGAGCAGCCAAAAGAAGATGATCTATATAGTGCCTTTCTTATCCTCCAGGTGCTTAAAACAAAATGATACAAATAGTTTCTATATAGAACAATAACAAAACACAGGATAGACACAAGCATTAAATAGAACAAAAGAGAGAATAAACCAGAGTATAATATTAAATTCAATACTAAAATAAATGCCTAGCAAATAACATATTTGTGATATAACACACACACACACATTATCCTGACCGTCTGGACAGAGAGGAAGACTGAAAGAGGAAGCAGAATGTCAAATTAAGCTAAAAGCCTTCCTGAACAGATGAGTTTTAAGTTTCTTAAAAAAAGAATGTAATCAGCTGATCTAATTAGTTTTGAGGTGCCATTCCAAAGTTTGGGCACTATACAGCTGATGGCCCTGTCACCCATAGACTGCAGGTCAGTGTGCAGCACAACAGGATTGCCAGAATCGGAGGACCTAAACAGGAGCACAGCGATGGAGAAGGTCACTGATGTAGACTGGTGTGACGCCATTTAAAGCTTTTGTGGGTTAATAATAGAATTTTATATTCAATTCTGCAAGACACAGGGAGCCAGTGAAGGCGAACCAGGATGGGTCTGATGTGCTTGCTGTTGTTGGTTTGTGTAAGGACTCTTGCAGCAGAGTTTTGAATCGACTGAATCTGTGATATAAGATTTGAAGGGGCATCTGCCAGAGAGAGTTACAATAATCGATGGAGGATGTGATAAAATCTTTAACAAGTCTCAGAATTAGAAAAGGTGTGGAATGAGCAAACACAGGATATGTTACGGACGTGGAAGTAAGAAAGTTTCTTAATGCGATTTATGTGAGTGGAATAAGAAAGGAAGAAATCAAAAATAACACCAAGACACCTTGCATTAGATGAATCACCGTCAAGAGTGATTGAAAAGGAGCTTGTTTTCTTAAGTTACGCTTTAGTGCCAATTTGCAGAAGTTCAGTTTTGTTTAAATTTAATTTTGAAGTGTTCTGCTCCATCCAGGGTTTAATTTCACCAAGGCAAGTTGTGAGCTGAAAAAACCCTGATGAAGTTTCACTTTTAACATTGAAATAGAGCTGAATGCCATCTGCATAAAAATGATAACCCAGTCCATAGCTATGAATAATATGGCCAAGGGGAAGCCCTGAGAAACTCCTTGTGTGACTGGCACTGTGTTTGATCTGCTGTTGCCAAGACTAACAAACTCCTGCCTGTCTGTCATATAGGTCTTAAAACAATGGAGGGCATTGCCAGAGATAACCAGAATGTTCTCCAGTCCAGAAAGTAGAATGTCATGTTTGGAGACAGAAAAAATGGGACCGAAGGAAAGAGGAGAGCCATGAGGACAGCATCGGTGGAGAGGCAGGACGAGCCTGCTAGCCAGTGTGGGTGAGATGCAGCACGGTCCTTGGCATGAGAAGGATTGGTGCTCTAGGAGCAGATCATTCCCCACTAATGAATTGCTGAGGAGTGAAAATGCCTGAGGTGGCATTGTACCCCAGGGATCCAAGATATGCCAGGGGAGCAACAAGGAAGACAGGAGGACAACTGACCCCGTATGTGTTGACTGGCGCTGTTTGGAGGAAGGTAAAATGGGGGTCGGGTGGTGAGGACCACGGCTGCTTGTGTCTCCACTGGCTGAGTGAGCGATAGGTGAGATGGAATTGGAGAAGTGCTGGGCTCCTCTGACAGAATATGAAGGACCCGATGGCTGTTGGCTTTAATCATGTTTTAATCTGGATTTTAAATTCATGGACCGTCACTGTTTTTATGAATTATTTATTTACCAACAGGACAGTGAGGAGGGCCCCGCCCAGCTCTCTACTCCTGACGTCACTCTTCCCTCGGCCCACAGCCTCTGTCTCGGATTAGCACAAATATATCGCTCCTGCAAGCGAACTATGATTCTTAGCGCAATGAGAGAAGTTGCAAAATCAACCGGAATGTTCAAGCAAATTATAGAAAAAAAGGTCTAAACCCGTTAAGTAGTTCGCTAACTAAGCAGAGTTAAGGTTACGCCACGAGGCAGACCCGTGAGTGAGAAGGACCCCACCCCCCCTTCCTGCAGCATGATGCGTCTCTCTCGGATTCACGCTAATAAATCAGTATCGCAAGTGAACTATGATACTTGCGATGAGAAAGTCGCAAAATCAACAGAATGTTCAAGCAAATTATAGAAAAAAACCCGATCTAAATCCGTTATGTAGTTCTCTCGTGAGAAACAGACAGACATAAAAACTGGTCTAAAAAAACTATAAGAAATTTCACACTTGGACCACGAACTTTTTAAAACTGTTTCTTAGTGAGCACCTATGGGCCAAAGGTAATCTACATTCCAAATTTCAAGTCCCAAGTCCTCATGGTCCTGGAGATTTCATGATGAGTGAGTCTGTGATATTTGGCTTATATATAGATATAGATATATCTATATATATATA
>JANRMT010062854.1:16209935-16228484 GCA_026402145.1 Polypterus bichir lapradei
TCTATATCTATATATCTATCTATATCTATATATCTATATCTATATATATCTATATATATATCTATATCTATATCTATATATATCTAATATATAGAGAGAGATATATATATATATAGAGAGAGAGAGATATATATATAGGTTGAAGATTTTAGAGCACTGCACTGTTGAACACTTTTTGATTCTTTTTGGATTTTAATAAAACACAATTCACCTTATGTACCTAACCCTTGCTGCCCTGTCTGTGTCCTTGGGACAACACTTTTCAAATAGTGCCACAGACTCTCAATAGGGTAGGGTTAAGGTCAGGTCTTTGACTTAGCCATTCCAAAACATTCCCCTTTCTGTTTTTGAGCCATTCAAGTGTAGCTTCGCCTTATGCTTAGGGTCACTGTCATGTTTGAAAGATGAATCTTCTCCCGAGCTGTAGGTTCATAGCAGACTGGAACAAGTTCTCCTGCAATATTGTGTAGTATTTGTGTCCATCCGTTATCCTTCAACTCTGACAAGATTCCCAGTCCCAGCACATGAAAAGCATCCCCATAGCCTGATGCTTCACCACCATATTTCACCACAGATATGGTGTTTCTTGAGGCATGGGCTGTGTTAGCTTTATCCCACACATACACCTCTGACGTCTGGCCAAAAAGTTCTATTTTGGTCTCATATGACGAGAAAACCTTCTCCCACATCTTCTCATAAGTTTCAGGCATTCTAATCAATCGAAATGAACATGAAATCAACTGAGAATAACACCAGCCACATTTATTTATAAAGCACATATGTTTATATATGAAAGTAGCTCAAAGTACTTTACAATAATTACATCTAAATATAGTTACAAAATTGAAGGAAAATTTTAAGAACAGTTATTTGGAGCAGCAAAAAATCATAATGTCCAGCTAATAACAAATTATGGTCACATCTCCAGTGTGTGGGAAATGAAGTTTACTGTCAAGAGTTTTTTAATAGAAAGGCACAAACAACACAGGATGGTGTGCACTCCGAGAGCCCATCTTATGTAAAAGACCTTGAGGTCTTGACACTAAATGGTCAACAAATAAAAGGGCATTCATAGCTGGCTGGGTTACAGTATACTGTATATAGTGTCCTGTGTAGTGTACAAGTCAAGTGAGGTTATTCTTCACTTGCCGTCTTCTTCTTCTTTCTTGAATGCCTCTTCTTGCCTGCACTCAAACTCTTCCTCTGGTCCTTGCTTAATTGATTATTTTCTATTTCAACAAACCTACCAAAATTCCCAGAATGTGAATAATTGATTGAGTGATTGATTTTGCTTAATGAATTCATTATCATTTACGTCTTTGACGCCTTTGATGTTAATATTTAATTAGTCACTCCGATCTGATAAGGCTCCCACTTTTCTCAGAGCTTCGATCGTTATTAGGCTTCTTGGAGGAGGAGTGGATCTTAGAGCTTCTTCTGGATGTCCAGCTCCAAGGCGCTGTGAACATTAGTTTCCAGGCCCAAAAAAACTGCTCTCTTCCTCACAGCCTCCTTCCAATAGAGACAGTAGAGAACCATGGGACTATTTTAAAGGTGGGGGTAGCGTCTGGTCCCCTTCCAGATAGACATCCTGTGCCGGCTTAGACATTCATTGCTTGATTGATCAGATTCTTCTGAGTTCAGCATGCTGCAAGTGAACGTCCTTTCATGTGCCACTTTATCTGTAGATGTGTCCTGTCGTCCGTGACTTTCACTGCGTTCATGTGTAATGGAACCTTTTGTAATTCCCACTGGTGATATCTTACCTTCCTACTTTTATCACTTATGTAAATTTCCAGTCATATTTTTAGGAGCCATAAGAAGCCACTATTGATTTGGTCACACAAAAATCATTTAAAAATCTTTAATAATTGCATATATGTAATATGTAGTGATGAGTGAACTCCACTGTGCTTACTTCACCACGTGTTTGGAGAAATCACGCCAATGCTCAGGTGAAACTCGATGATTCGATGGGAAAGGACTAACTAAACTAGATTTGACAGGACTATAATGGTGCAATCATCTTAAAAGTGTCTCTGAGGGCTAGGAAAACATCTGCCAACTATACTGGACCAATTATTGTGGGCAAAAAGGTGGCCTGAGCTGTGCGACAGCAGTGCCAACCACTGCACCACCATGCCTCAGTGATATCAAAGAAGAAAGTACTCAGTCATGAGATGTACAAACATAGATTTCGTCAAAACAAATCAGAAATGCTGGAATCGTAGTCAAAAGTCAGAAAAAATATGTATGTCTTTAAAGGTAGTAAATTCAAAGTGGCATGTAGTGATTGAAGCCAGGGGCTCGTTCTGTTGTTTGAAGTCACGATGAAGACTCTCCAAACTGTTTGTGCTAATACTTTACACTTTTTATTCTATCAGAAAGACAGACAAAAACATCTTGTAAATAGTGATAAATCTTTCGGCATTATTATTAGTTCATAAAATCTCCTGTGTTTTGGTGGGGGGTGTCGGGTTCCTTCAATGTTTGTTTTCACTCTTGCTGTGCCGCGTGGCTAATTGCACATTTCCTTCTCTTATATTGACGTGGAAGATCGACCTGCACATTTGGCTGTAAGTACAGATAGAGTCTGTAATGCAAATAAATCAGCATCATCAAGTCAAGTACTTCATTCATGTCTTGGAGTCGGTGATTACAGGACCTGCGCACGGAGACAGCTTAAAAAAAGAGCCTGCACAGAGAAACTGGGAGAGGCAGAACCGTGAGGGAGAAGGCAGTATTGGGTATCCAAGCTGGCGTGAGGAAGAGGAGGCCGATGAGCTGCAATCCAAAGGGGGGGTTGGCAAGAGGAATGGCATTCCCAGAAAGGGCTTGCTGATTGTCTATGGATGAGTGGAGGATGATGGTAAAAATCTCAAAGACTCTGAGTGGAGGGTAGTGGAAAACTGAAGGCCAGTCGACTCAGCGTGTTCCAGCAAAATGTTGGAGGAGGCAGTGGGAATGACTGCCAGAAATGGGGGCGGCAGTTGCTGATGGCTTAGACCAGGGGTGTCCACACTTTTGCGGCTTGTGAGCTACTTCTAAAATGACCAGATCGAAATGATCTACCTACATTAAAAATGCTATAATGAGTATACTTTATACATAAAATGTATGTTGTCGTACCTTAACTGAATAACCTTTATGGCACAATAACAATTCAATACATTTATGGTCACTTCTCTATTCGGATTTAATAATCGTCATGTGGGAAAAGGCTGACTCGCATAAATAAGTAGAGCCGAATAATGCAGTCAAGGAGTTTTTGAATTCAGCCGAGTGAAAAATGACGGCTGTCCGATTAACTGCGATTTTAGTTCCCTCTCCTTTCTCTTTCTCAGATCGCTTTTTGGAAGGAAGTCAGTTTCGTAGTTTTTATGAACAGTTCGAAAATGCCTTTCCACATTTTCCTCCTTTGGAATAGCAATGATAGATTGACAGATCAGACAAATGCACTTCGATTGTGACATTGTGAGAAAAAATTCCTCTTCTAATTCCACATCCAGCCCATACCCTCCCCAAACAAGTTTTTTAAAATCCCTTCTTTAGTCGATATAAATTGGAAGGCTAACTAGATCACAGCCGGAGTTTTGCAGTAGCACGCACGTTTGATCGTGCGTGCGGGATGACTAGTGTGTTAGAAAAAAAGAGATCTTGGACTGGCCGCCCTGTATGTCAATCAAGTGGCAAATGCCATAGGGAGGATATATGATAGACTAACGCTTAAAAAAAATTTTTTTTAATGCAACGCGATTTACCTGCACTACCTTTGCGATCTACCGGTCGATCGCGAGCGACGCATTGGGCACCCCTGGCTCAGACCATTATGGTGAGATGGAGAGACAATGAATGTAAGATGCGCTAGACTTGAAGAGAGAGTGAGCAGAAAGTACTGTATGGTTTTCTTCTGTTTTTATTTGTAGATTATTTATGAATTGATTTTTAGCTCACGGATAGGCACCATTTTTATGGATTATTTATTGAACTGTTTATTGAAGATGATTAATTGCACTGCACTTGTGTTGAACACTTCATTCTTTCTTTCATATGTAAGCACAAATGCACTGTGGGTGGAGTGGTGGCTCTGAGGCCAATGATCTACGCCTGCAATTGGAAAGCTGCTGGTTCAAACCCTGAAAACGGCAGAAGTGATTCTGTTCCATTGGGCCCTTGAGCACCTTAATCCTAGGTTTGACGTTAATTTGTTGGTCCTCCAAATTACAGGGAATAAATTGGGGGTTGGTGGTAGGATTGACTTGTGGGGTGCTGAGGTGTCACCCGTACTAATCTGGGATCCTGAGATGGTTTGTCATGTGGTGGGTGCAGCAATGCGCTCTATTCAGTTCATGCTCCCAGCCTCCTTCACCTTCCATCACCTCTTGCTGACTGCTTGTGTCTTCATTTGCCCAGCTCATCTCTGGTTACATTATCGGCAATTCTCGGCTAAAGTTGCAAAAGGACGTGGAGCCAACCTGGACCGTCTCACCTTCCACTTTAATATTCACTTGGGTTGGTACAGCTGGCTTTCGTAGTCCTACCAAATCTAGTGCTTGTGTACCACTGAAAGCCTAGCACGATGGGCCATGCCCAGTTTGTCCCACAGTCCCTTTCAGTACAGTGTGTATTCCAACTCCATTACTGCTAGTTTGGAATGACGTGTGAACAATTAGGCTTGTAAGAGAGTAAACCATGACAAGCGAGAGTCGTCACCATTTCATCGTAGCGACTGGGGTTTTGTGTGTTAAATGGCAGTGTTTTCAGCATGCAACCATAGGGTTGAGCACATTTAGTAACAGTAAGCAGAGAGAGTTTAGGAAATCTGCCAATGTGGGTCAAGTGACCATTGCCTAAAGTTTGTCCATAAGAGCTTCCTTTTAGCAATTTAAGAAAACATTTGGGACATTTTGTGTTTCCAGAGTATACTTTAGTGTCTCTGTGATTGAATAAAATGGTATCTGCTCATCAGTTTCATGTTGTTTGCCCTGCAGGTGCCTTATAATGATTAATGCAGTTAAAGGTACTTTATAAAAGGTTACAAAAACGTTTTAACCAGTGAGATCCCCAGCTGAAGGTATCTCTTTGTACTTAAAAGATTCTAATCCTGCTCCCTAGTTGTTTGACAGTTGTTTTAGGTTTCCTCCCTGTTTTTTCTTTACCTTAGATATCATGATGAAGGTCTCATTGCCCTCAGACAGGCACTTAACAGACCTCCAGCCCAGGACCCTACCACAAACACCCTCACCAGACTTTTCACCAGGTCAGTGGACTTGCCATGGGTAAGTAGAATGGGACCAAGCTATGCCAACATCTTCATCAGCTAAGTGTTGGAGTGTTTCTATGGCTTGCTACGGGATCTGTTGAACATATACAGTATATCCACAATTCTGCTGGTACTGCCTCTACTCCAGAAGCCACCTATTGGAATTCATCATTGATTTTATTTGTTTCCTCCATTCTCTCCTAGATTTACAGTTGGCGTTGCCACCACTAGTTTACCATTTTTAGATATCAAACTTTCTATCAGCTTTCCAGGATGTAAAATGTCAGTTTATTACAAATTAGTAAACTGACCCACACAGTTACCTTCTCTACATCTCCTTCCATCCCTGGCATTCTAAAAACTCTCTGCCTCTTTCACAGTTCCATAGACTCCACCGCCTCTGCAGTGATGAGGTTGACTTCTGTAATGAAGCACTTAAAGTGAGGATATTTTTTTTTTTTATTGATAGAGCATATGAGGTGTGATCAAAAAATCCTGTGAATGTTTTAAAAAAGACGTTTATTGCAGTAAAAGATTTACGACTACTGTCAACCTTAAAATACTCTCCTCCACTTCGAATGCACTTATCCCAACGCTCCTGCCAGTTTGCGAAGCAGTTCTGGAAGATTTTTTTCGAGAGAGTCTTTAGTTGGTCTGTTGTGGCTGCCTGGATGTCCTCAATGGATTGAAATCGTTTGCCTTCCATGGTCATTTTCAATTTAGGGAACAGCCGGAAGTTACACGGTGCCAGATCCTGCGAATAAGCTCGATGCAGACACAGCGTAATGTTTTTATTCGACAGAAATTGTCGTAGTAGAAGGGATGTGTGACAAGGAGCGTTGTCATGATGAAGAATGAAACCATTTTAACATTTACCTCGGTTATCGATGTGGAAGGACGTCCTGATCTTTTGTTTTCAACCAAGTCAGATCCATTATGAAAATCAATCAAACCACTTGTAAACAGTCTTAATTGATCGGTGCAGTGTCACCATAAACCGATTTTAACATCTGATGGCTTTCCTGAGCTTTTTGCAATTTGAAATAAAATGTCATGTTAATGTGTTGCTCGATATCCATTATTAACGACAAACTTGAAAAACACGCTTGAACTAACAGTGACTCACAAGCGACTGACAGTATCAAACAAACAAAGTATGAAACTTGTCACAAACTCTGCTCTAGGATGGACATATCAGGACCTGCATTGAATTGTTTTGTGTTGCTCTTGGATGGTGCTCTGCATCATGATTCGCCATACTTTTTGATCACCCCTTGTGGATACCCTTCTCATGTTGTGGTCAAGACCCTCAATCAAGCCAGGAGCAGTCCTTGTACCATCCACCCTAAGATGATCCCCAAATAATGAGCCATGCATCCCTCTTGTCCTCCCATTCCACCCCAACACTATCTCTCCAACAGATCATCAAGCAAAATCTCCCCATTTTGTAGACTGATCGTTAAACTGGAGTCATCTTTCCTAACCATCTCTTCATCTCCTTCTATTGACCTCTTAATCAATATAAACTTCTCATCCACAGCTTATGCCACAGAGGAGATCCACAGTCTTTACCAGGCCCATGGAATTGTAACGAGAGATGCTGTTTCACCAACAGCTCCTTATAATTCTAAAAAGTTGATTCTGTTCATCTGGACATAGTTTTTTTTCCAATATGTTTCATCACTCATCCAACTGACTTCCTCAGTCTCAGTTGACTACAGGTTTCTCCAACCTTATAAACCGTACCTTGGCCTAATGACTGAACTAGCACCATTGACTAACAATGGGCCGTGTGATCAATGATATGCAAATTGTCCATTGATCAATGGCTATGAGTATCATTCACAGAGAGTTGGGGAATGGTTGCAATCACAGCATTGTAAGATGGTGAAAGATGTACCCTTAGGCCCCTTCCTCGGTTCAGAGATGGTCGTTCCTTTTTCACATAAATGGCTTCCTTAACTCCTTGCTCAAGCCAGTGTTCCTCACTGTCCAGGATGTGCACATTTTCATCACTGAAAGAGTGACCACTGTCCTGTAGATGTAAATAGACTGTGGAGTCCTGGCCTGACGAGGTAGCTCTTCTGTGTTGTGCCATCTGCTTTGCCAGTGGTTGTTTGGTTTCCCCAATGTATGATTCACGGCAATCCTCTGGGCACTTAACTGCATAAACTATTTTACTCTGTCTGTGCCGGGGCACCCGATCCTTGGGGTGGACCAATTTTTGCCATAGTATGTTTTGGGGTTTGAAAGCCACCGAGACCTGGGGCCTCATGTATAAACGATGTGCATGCACAAAAATGTTGTGTAAGAATGTTTCCACACTCAAATCGCAATGTATAAAACCTAAACTTGGTATAAAGCCACGCACATTTCCACGGTAGCTCATACCCTGGTGTACGCAAGTTCTCCGCTTGGTTTTGCAAACTGGCGGCACCCAGCGTCAAAGCAGTGCTACTGTTCCAGTGTGGTTTCCCTTTCTTTTTTAGATCCACATCCCTGACGCAGCTTTATAAATACACTGAAATTAACCGCATACTCCATCCATCCATCCATTTTCCAACCCGCTGAATCCAAACACAGGGTCACAGGGGTCTGCTGGAGCCAATCCCAGCCAACACAAGGCACAAGGCAGGAACCAATCCCGGGCAGGGTGCCAACCCACTGCAGGACACGCACAAACACACCCACACACCAAGTACACACTAGGGCCAATTTAGAATCACCAATTAACCGCATACTGTTTATTAGTTTAATTAATCTGATTGTAATTAACCTGTAACAATATAATGGTCCACGGAATGGTCAAACTATTCCAAATACCATAGCTGCTTTAGCGTTGTTACTCTCACTGCACCTTCTTCTTCTTCTTTCAGCTGCTCCTATTAGGGGTTGCCACATCGGATCATCTTTTTCCATATTACTCCCACAGCACCACTCAGAGTATTTATATCACTGTATCTGAGTGGGGAATCACAGATCTACAGCAGCTGATCGGAAAGAAAATTATCAGTATACAGCATCAAGCACACGCTGCCTCAGCCATGCTGTCTATTGAACTGCTCTCACACGGCAAACGCTTCAGAGCCTTTCCTCGCGGTTCAGAAACAATTTCATACCAAGAACTCTAAACACACTCAATCAGTCCATCAAGTGCTCCTTGTAGAACTGTTTGTATTTATAAGTACAATCACCTCACTGTAAACTTGCGATACAGTTATAATATTGCACAACCTGAGCTACTTTATAAAGTGCGTATTTACATATGATGTCGATGTTATTTTTAAGATGAAATGCAGCAAAATATTTTTATTATATTATACAGATAAAACTTTAACTTAACTTAAATAATCTATATTGTTAATAATTAAACATGTGAGGACATGGTGGTGCAGCTCTAGTGAGGAGCTGGTGCTCCGTTCACGGGTTGTTCCTGCCTCACGCTATATTCTTGCTAGGACTGGCGCGACACTGGAAGGATAGAATAATTAAACACGTACTACAAAGATATTTCAATGTTCCTTAAAAGTTTTGAAGAATCGGCGTTCTAAGCTTACAGATGGCTTAATGTCTATTACAGAGCTGATTGTGTAGCGATTGGGTATTTGGAGAAAGAAAAGGAAGGACAGGAATTGGGGGTTATTACGTTTGCAAGAGACAGTACTGCTGAAATAATTTATTTCATCGAAAGTCGCGCATGGCAGAGCATGCATCTTGCGTGAGGCCTGAACAATCACTGCGCCACCGTGTTCTCATGCTTAATAACATGCTTTAACTCCTATCAGCATGAAAATTATATCAAGTGTACATCCCAGTATTTTAATTATTCAGAGAGCTGTAATATCATGAATGTAATGGATTCTGTGTCCTGTCAGAGGAAGAGAAAGCCTGTTTAAGAAATACGTAGTGATTCACACACACAGAGCTCACAGAAGATCAAATACAAAACAAAGTATTTTTAACGTGCTATTTTAGTTACGATGGGATTTGAGAAACTAGTAAATTAAACAATTTTAAGATGAAGTTTATGATGTTCTACTTTAATGACAAAATAAACTACGAGATTAAAGTTGACATTTCAAGCTTTTTCCCCCACTGTGTCCCTATTTAATTTTTTTTTCTTTGTACCCTACTAAGCTTTCATATGACACTCAGACGGTGGGCTACGACTCCCCTTTTCACAGCGACTTTGATATCTGACTTCTTTTTTATTTCGGGCACTGTGCAACTTTGTGAACTTGAGCTTTCAAGTTTCTCCAACACTGTATGTCACTCAATCAACTTCCTTTTGTTGTTTATACCACTGTTTAAACCAACAAATAGTATGTCTTTCCTTGCCTCCACTTGGTATTCACTGAAATTCTTCTATTTACCCCCGTGCTTTTGCCATTTCCTTTTCACAAAACGCTGAGCTTAAAGGCTGTTTATGTTGATTTGCATATTCAAAGAGGCGTAATTCTGGAAGGAGTTTGGGTGGGGCAGCAGGCACGTGCATGTGCGTTACTTTTCACACTGACTGGGATTTATATGGCAGAAGAATGTGGAAGTTGGCGATTGCACAGATTTATGCATTTGGATTTTTTTGTGCGTACGAACATTTCCACTTTTGTCCTTACGCTATGTTATAGTGTGAACTCGTCGCACAGCATTATGCATGAAGCCCCTGGTGTTTTGAAAAAATGCATCTCAGTTGTTCCGATACTCTTGAAACATGAGGGATCACCAGGCAGCGGTTGTCCTTCCTTTCTCCTGGATTGCTTAGAGCATTCTTTAGGTATCTTCCCTGCTTTGACAAAAGTCCAGCTGGGATAACCACATTTACTCAGGGCCTTTTTGATATGATGTTCTTCTGCTTCCCTGGCCGCTGTTTCTGTGGGTATAGTGTTTGCTCTGTGTTGTAGAGTCCTCATAACACCTATTTTGTGCTCTAGCGGATGGTGAGAGTCAAACTTTAAATACTGATCCATATGCGTTGGTTTATTGTATCATCAGCTTTCAAATGTCCCCCATTGCTGATGGAAATCACAATCTAAGAAAGCTAGTCTGTCACGTTTCATGTCCTCCCTGGAGAACTGGATGTGTTTGTCCACTGAGTTGATGTGGTCAGTGAATTGTGGTACCTCCTGAGCCTTGATTTTCACCCAGGTGTCATCCACATACCTGAGCCAATGGATGTTCCAGGATAGGACAATAGTGCCCTCTTTTCCTCTTCTTCCATATACAAATTGGTCACAATAGGTGAAACTGAGGAACCCATGGTACACCCATGTTTCTGCCTGTAGTACTGGCCTTTGTATATGAAATATGTGGATTGAAGACATAGTTCCAAGAGCAGACACACTTGGTAGGTGCTGAGAATGGTCCTTTTTCTGAGTGTGGGGTCATCCTGTCATTTTATGGACCACCTCCACTCCTTCCGTAAGTGGAACGCAAGTGAATAGAGATGTAACAGCATACGAGACCATAGTTTCATCTGCCTCCATAATGACATCTCTCACCTTCTCCACAAAATACAAAGTGTTCTGAATATGGTTTTTTGAGCTGCCTACCAACAGGTTGAGGACAGTGGCCAGGAACTTTGAGATGTTATATGTAACCGAGTTGATCATACAGACAACGGTGCATCCTGTTTATGTATCTTCGGTAAACCATACAGACTTGGTGTAGCTTCCCCTGGGTATAATATGTGGTTTAGGTCCAGTCAATAGTGTTGTCATGCACTAACTGCATGAGACAATCTACCACCTTTTTCCTGTAACCACTACCTGGATCTCGTTTTAGGAGTTCATAAGTGTTTTCTCATGACAATCTGTCTGGTTTAGCACCATTGTGCACCTCCCCTTGTCTGCCGGAAGCATGATGATGTTGTCGTCCTTACTGAGTGCCATGAGAGCCTTCCTCTCCTCAATACTGATACTGGGTGCAGAGGGCTTAGCATTGCTGAGACATGCCGAAACTTTTATCTGCAGTTGCTCCACTTCCACATCTGCAATGTTGTTGTTTCTGATTGCTGACTCTGTGGCTGTGATCAGTTCCACTAGCGGGATTTGTTTTGGTGTGACAGCAAAGTTTAACCCTTTATCAAAGAAGTTTTTCTCTGCTTGGGTGAGTTGTCTGTCAGACAGATTCTTCACCCACTTGTCCACATCCTTGGTTTGTGTCTGGCATCCTTCTCTCTGTTGGCTATAGAGGACACGGCCTATCGTATGCTGATGCTTCTGGCACACCACAAGTAGATCAAACTTCCTCTGCTGCCTGGTCTTAGACTTTTCGTGCTGCGCTAGACAAGCCTTCTCAGTGAATTCAGTCATCTGTTGAAGTGTTTTCTCATCTAAAAGCGATGAAAGCCTTTGTTGGATGTGCTCTTCTTTAGATTGCAAAACATCAATAGTAAAATTAGTTTGTCTCACCCATTCATTTAGCATACTCTTCCTCCGACTGGACACAGAATCCTTTACATTCGTGATATTACAGCTCTCTGAATAACTAAAATACTGAGATGTATACGTGATATCATTTTCATGATGATAGGAGTTAAAGCACATTATTAAACATGGAAACACGGTGGCGCAGTGATTGTGTGCGACCTTCGAAGAAATAATTTATTGCAGCAGTATTCATGTGCGGCTCTAGGCTCGTGGCGGCCCTGGGCAAAAAAAGAATCAGTGGCCCCTTCACCCGCCGATGTCAATAGGGTATCTTATGCACGGCGGATGGCCACATCCGTTGTGGACACTGCTTAGGCGCCTCGTGCTCATGACACAAGCGTTTAACTTTTGTTGAAATTTGCCTCTGCGTTTTTAGCTGTGTCATTATTTTCTCTTTCTGTTTTATATTCAATATATATTGGCGTGGCCGCCCCTGCAGTCCTTGCTTTTCTTTCTCCAAGTAACCGATCGCCACACAATCAGCTCTGTAATAGACGTTAAGCCATCTGTATGCTTAGAGCGCCGATTCTTCAGAACATTTAAGGAACATTGAAATATCTTCGTAGTACATGTCTAATTATTCTATCCTTCACACCAGTCCCAGTGAAGAATATAGATTATTTAAATGAAGTTAAAGTTTTACCTGTATAATATAATAAACATATTTTGCTGCATTTCATCTTAAAAATTATATCGTCATCATATGTAAATACGTGCTTTATAAAGTGGCTCAGGTTGTGCAATATTATAACTGTAGTGCAAGTTTACAGTGGGGTGATTGTACTTATAAGTACAAACAGTTCTACAAGGAGCAATGATTGAGTGCATTTAAAGTTCTTGGGATGAAACTGTTTCTGAACCGCGAGGTCCGTACAGGAAAGGCTTTGAAACGTTTTGCCGTGGCTGAGGTAGCGTGTGCCTGATGCTGTATACCGATAATTCTCTTTCCGATCAGCTGCTGCTGTGATTCACACTCAAATGCAGTGATATAAATACTCTGAGTGGTGCAGTGAGAGTACTATGGAAAAAGATGATTCGCTGTGGCAACTCCTAATGGGAGCAGCTGAAAGAAAAAGAAGAAGAAGGTGCAGTGAGAGTAACAACGCTAAAGCAGTTATGGTATTTGGAATACTATGGCTATTCCCTGGACCATTATATTGTTACAGGTTAATTACAATCAGATGCGTTACACTAATAAACAATATGCGGTTAGTTTCAGTGTATTTATAAAGCCGTGTCAGGAAAATAAGGAGTAACCACACAGGAACAGTAGCATTGCTTTGACGCTGGGTGCCGCCAGTCTGCAAAACCAAGCGGAGAACTTGCGTACGACAAGGTATGAGGTACCGTGGAAAAGTGCGTGGCTTTACGCCAAGTGTAGGTTTTATACATCGCGATTTGAACGTGGAAAAGTTCTTACGCAACATTTCTGTGCGTACGCACCGTTTATACATGAGGCCCCAGGACTGGAGTTTGACACCCGTGATCTAAAGTTACGGAGGGAATGGCAACATGAAGAAGGTCGGGCAGATATGGAGGGGCGAGGTTATGAATGGCCTTAAATGTTAAAAGGCAGAATTTTAAAATCAATTTGAAACTTAATCGGGAGCTAATGAAGCTGCTGCAAGACCGGAGTAATATGGTGAATAGATGAGGTTCGAGTAATGATGCGAGCTGCAGAAGTCTGGACCAGCTGAAGCTTATGAAGAGATTTATTAGAGACACCAAAGAGGAGTGAATTGCAGTAGTCCAGCCGAGAAGTAACAAGACTGTGAACAAGAATGGCAGCGGTATGGGGAGTGAGGGAGGGGTGGATGCGATTAATATTACGTAGGTGGAAATAAGCAGACCGGGTGATGTTATTAATGTGAGATTGGAAAGATAGAGTACTGTCGAGGATGACACCCAGACTCTTAACCTGAGGTGATGGGGAAACAAAGGAGTTCTCAATAATAAGAGAAGGATTTTCGGCTTTGGATAATTATGACTTTGTACTAATAAGGAGAACCTCAGTTTTGTCACTGTTTAAGTAAATTTGAAGAAAACCGAGATTTAATTTCAGCAATGCAGTCAATAAGCGAAGATGGTGAAAAGCAGAGGTGGATTTACTAGCAAGGTAGCGCTGGGTGTCATCAGCATAACAGTGAAAATGAGTATTATATCTGGTCTGTATCTGCTTCCTCTGGTAAATTCAAAGTTAAGCTCAAATAAGGCATGTGGTACCACCCTGTTGCTAGCAGTCTTGTCTTCTTTTTCCTTCACAATGCCAAGAAAATGCCCCTTGAGGACAACAGAGCCACAGATGCCCACCCCTTCCAGAATGGCCAATATAAAAGGGAGACGTCCTAAGAAGGTGGCGACTTATTTGGACCTGAGAACTCGACTGTCAGGAAATCCTCCAAACATTTAGTTAGCAGAGAACGCCACCAGAGGGCGATACGAGCCTACTCCCTGTATTGTTTTGGTAGTGTCGTTGTGCACCTGTTAGTATTGTTAGTAGTTTTTTCATTAAACGGGGTTTGTCTGATTGGCACCCCAACTATTTTGGGACACGCTCTGCCTTCTCACTTGCCCCTTACAATACACCAGGTGCACATTACACCAGGGGTGTAGCACAGAACTCTGGGCTCCATACATAAGCAACCTCTGGGGGCCCCTTCCTCTCGAAAACAAACTTTTCATCCCAGGCTGCGAAGTACCCCAATCCCCAAAGCCCCTCGTTTGGACCTGGGTAATCATTACCCTTTCTCCCCCCACTACGACGCCCATGATTACATAAACATCACACAGCTTACATTACACATAAAGCTCACGTATACACTCGGCGCAGATCACATACACAGCACACAATACACACACAGAGCCCACTTTAAACACGGCACACATTGCGCACGCAGCGCAGATCCCACAGACCCACACCGGCCGAAATCTTCCCGTTGCGGAGAGGAGATCGCGCTACTAAAGCGCACCGCCAGGGGTCGCCTGTGCGCCCATGCGCGCTCCAACGCCGGCGCTCTAGCGCGTTGTTTTTCGCATTGATCCATTCTGCCGGGTACGTGATTTCTTTCCTAATGAAATGACGTCTCCAAACTGCAATAACACACTCGCATCCCACAGCAACAGGGGGACGCCGATGACCACACCCCCGATTTCAAAATCGCGGGCAGAGCAATCTGCAAAATAAAACGGCACATCGCTTGCGGAGATTACTGGAACAGGTTTATTATAATGCCCGGCGCCGGCTTTGCCATCTGAGAAGACTTTTTTTTTTCTCGTTTCGAGGTCTCTGCTAACATTCTGTGCTATCGGGGGACCTGGTTGGCCAATTTAAATCGTCTCACCAGTACGTTCTGCGGAGTGATCCAATGCCTTTTTTACTTTGTTACCTTTCTGGATGCGCAAATGGCTTCGGATCTGAGGGGCGCTCCTAACTCGCGTGAGCCACAGCTGGGGGTTTGTGCGGCGGACCGTCGGAGCGCATTGGGATGCCTCGCACGGACTGGCGCAGGTGTCAGAGGATGCTCCTTTCGCCCCAGCTGGAATATACCTGTCTTCCACCGAATGCTTGTGAAGGCTTTGATAGCGGTCGGAATGGCTTTATCTGTAATGCCACCTGCGCTGGCTATGGACGGTAAGTTCACGTTCGGTGTGCAACTGATGCGCAACCTGTCAGGTTTCACTGACTCGGCGTGCCGCCTCTTTGTCTGCAGTTGGATTTGCGGCATTTCTGAGGTGCGCTTGCTGCCCCTGCTTTTGGGCATCGATGAGTGGGTAACAACGCGTCCATTCAAGACAATGCGGAGAAAGGCGCTCTTTATGCGGTAACCGCTATATGTGAATCTGATGTATGTGTTTATTTATTCTGTCTGGCAAATGAAACAAAGCGCAAGCCCCGCTACATTTGGCGCCACTCGCGGTCGGATCTCTTAAAATGTGAATTAAAATTGAGAGGAAAAAAAAAAACCAAAAACTTTTTGGATGTATGGCTTTTAGCAGTGTGAATTTCAAAGTGAATAATAAAGACCCACCTTCGAAGCCCCCACCCCCACCCGGCGCTGCCCCCAAGTACGCCCCTTTTGATCACTCAGTGTAGAAATGCGGGTCATTTCCCCCCGAATTAGGATCGCGTTTCTCACTGCTGGTGACACGAAGAAGCCCGTGGCGCAGAAACAAACGCTTCTCAGAAACACATCGCGGAGGAAAAATGAACGGCGAATTACACAAATAAAATCAAAGATAAGTAGTAAAAGGCAGAAATATATCGGGAGTCTCACGTTCAGGTCTTTAGGGACATATGGGCTGCCATGTTTCATTCCAACCCATTTCTTAACCAGAAGTTAATTTTCGCTCTTTATTGAAGGAGGCGTCTCATTCGTAAATGTCAAAGCGTCTGATTTTTTTGTTTGGGCCGCGCAGTGCTGGTGCAACAAGGAGCCCGCCGTTCACACGTCAGGCCCTCCCTGTGCGCAGCTGGCATATTCACACGTCCATGTGGGGTTCCTCCCAGAATCCAGAGATGTGTAGGTTAGGTCGTAAATTGGCCAAGTGATGGACTGGCAGCCTGTCTAGGGATTGTTTCTGCCCAGCTTCTCTGCATATAATAAGTGGGCTTAGAAAAATGTAAAATCTTCTGGGCAACCAATTTGTTCTCTGTCAGTTGCCTTGAATAAAAGTGCCAGCTAAGCAAATCGATGTCAACATAAAGCCTGACTGGACTGGCGAGGTGGTGATGGCTTCCGTTAAATATTTTTTTTTATAATTTGCTTTGTTGAAAAGAGTGCTGTCATCAGGTGCCCATCTATGGACAGCAAACTTCACAAGGATCATTAGAATGGCACTCGCTCTTTGTGTCTCTGGGCGCAGTATGAATGTGCTTTTGGTTATTTCATGGAAGGAGAGGACATCATGTCATGCCTGGCAGAGTTCTTGTGCTCTCAGGTTACTGTACTCCATTTTTCACTTGGTCTTCCAGTGGTGGTAAATCAACTGCCACCAGTAACCAGTGGTAGGGCCAGCAGAATGAGGATCGATGTACATTTGGGGGGGTAATGCCTGGCGCCGAGGGGGACATAAAGTTTTACTCAAAGGTCACAAGAGCCTCATCTATCCAGCCATTCGTCCTTGAAACCTCTGGGCCTATCGCAGCAGAATTTCAGGAACAAGGGGGTCGCTTTGGAAATTGTAAGCATATTTTTGGTGGAAAAACCAGACTGAGAAATTGAGAAAATAAGCAAACTTGTGTTTTGGCTTTTTAGAGGTGGTCAAAGATGGAGTGGTCCTGAGTCTGCTAGATAATTCTGTCCTTTACAGAAGAGCATCTGCTCACCGTCCCTCAGCAAGTGACCAGCCCTTCCTCTCTGGCCTGCTGCTCATATTTGACTTCTACACTTCTTTGTTGTCGTCGTAAACTCAGGAAGATCTTTTGTCCCAATACATTTGTGTCTCCATGTCTCAGTGTTCAGATTGTCTCTAGTCAGTTTAATGTATGTGTGGACCAGGGGGCAATGCCCGCCCAGTGAAAAATCAATTTTAGCTTTTGTCGGAATTTAATCTGCCCCCCTATATGCAGATGCCCACCCTAGGGTGACATCTAAGTAAGGCCACTGCTGAGATCTTACTGTGGTGACTTGTGTGGCTGCCCAGCCATAGTAGCTGAGCTTTGGTTTGGTCAGAATTTCTCTCTTTTCAGGATATGTACGTCAGTGAAGTGTGGTGAGGACTCGTTTTATGTTTTTGTGGTCTGAAAGCTTTCCAGTTTACTTTATGTTTCATTTCTGTCAACCAATCGGCGTTACAGAGTTTGCCGGCACATTCAGTGTCACATCGCTATTTTTCTGTTCATGGCTGATCAAAAGCTTCAGTGCCCTGATGTGGCTCAGCTGGCAGAGTTTAGGACCAGGCCATTGAGGGAAGTGTGGAGTGGACTGGACAACGTAATGCTGTGTTTGCTGACAAAGCTGAAGTCCTGCACAGTGGAGTTGAACCTGCTGTTTGAGCCTGGGAAAGGCGCTATACGGGTCTATCTGTACATGTGTTTGTTTATGTAAAGAGGTTTTGTAAAAAGCCAAATATCCATCTGGGGACTAAATAAAATGATTATATCTATTATTATCTATTATATAGTGCCTTTTATTATCTATCTATCTATCTATCTATCTATCTATCTATCTATCTATCTATCTCTATCTATCTATTATATAGTGCCTTTATTATCTATCTATTATATAGTGCCTTTCATTATCTATCTATCTATCTATCTATCTATTATATAGTGCCTTTTATTATCTATCTATTATATAGTGCCTTTATTATCTATCTATCTATCTATCTATTATATAGTGCCTTTCATTATCTATCTATCTATCTATTATATAGTGCCTTTTATTATCTATCTATCTATTATATAGTGCCTTTTATTATCTATCTATCTATCTATATCTATCTATCTATCTATCTATCTATTATATAGTGCCTTTCATTATCTATCTATCTATCTATCTATTATATAGTGCATTTTATTATCTATCTATCTATCTATCTATCTATTATATAGTGCCTTTCATTATCTATCTATCTATTATATAGTGCATTTTATTATCTATCTATCTATCTATCTATCTATCTATCTATCTATCTATCTATTATATAGTGCCTTTCATTATCTATCTATCTATTATATAGTGCCTTTCATTATCTATCTATCTATTATATAGTGCATTTTATTATCTATCTATCTATCTATCTATCTATCTATCTATTATATAGTGCCTTTCATTATCTATCTATTATATAGTGCCTTTCATTATCTATCTATCTATCTATCTATTATATAGTGCCTTTCATTATCTATCTATCTAT
>JANRMT010062854.1:16228494-16273152 GCA_026402145.1 Polypterus bichir lapradei
TATCTATCTATCTATTATATAGTGCCTTTCATTATCTATCTATCTATTATATAGTGCATTCTATCTATCCAAACAGAATGTATTATTGTACTCAAGTCTGCATGTGTAACACTTGGAGTCTCCATATTGTGTCTCTTTTTCATTCAGGGAGTCACACCTGAGTTAACAGTCTGCCACTTCTGCTTGCATGCAATTTTTATCCTAGATGAGTAAATTGTAATTACCCAGCCTTGCATTTTGTGACCTTTAAAGAGATGGAGCCTACCCGATCCACACTGGATGTAAGGCAGGATTATGTAAGTTCTAGATTACGTGTTTGTGTATGGGGTTGGGTGTTGGCAGCATTGTAGATGGTATGCCAATCTATTCTTGTTATTAAAATGTATGAAGTGTCATTGGGGTGGCCCAGTAAAACCTTGGTCCAATGTGAAGAATGTACTTTCTCACAGTGTTATGGGTTTTACTTTCCTTATTTGTTTTCCCAAAGCCTTAAATTGTTCGTACTGTTTTTATTAATTATAGAATCTTGGTTGACGTGTCCCGAGTTTCGAGTACTTTGGCACCTCATCCAGGATTCGCTCCTGCCTGACCCACAGCTATCAGGGTGGGCCCTGTCTGTCTCTAAACAGGAACATTCCCTAAGTAAAGTGATGAACGTGTGACTGTGCCATTGACATGTGTCCCCTCCAGGGTTTGTTCTTTCCTGGTGTTTGCTGCTTTCAGGGTGGTCTGCAGCTCCCTGCTTTTAGAACAGATTGATGAACAGATAAATTGAGGCCATGCAGCAGACCTCCATGCCATCCAGGGTTTGCTCTTGCTTAACCTTCAGCTATGAGGCTGGACTTAGTCTCTCTTTGTCTCTCTTTCTGTGAAGATGATCATTCATAAAGTAAACTAGTGAGTGGGTGGCACTGCCATTGACTGCTGGCCAATCCCAGATATTCACCTTCATTACATTCAGTGCTTCTGGAAGTGGCTTTGTACCCCCATATTAATCCACATACGCATATATGGCAAATGCATGGATCCTTTTGGTGGGTGGTATGTTTGGGAGCTTACAGGGTGGGTGTCTACCCCAGCTTGTCCTAACATGGCACGTTGCCAGCCGCTCTTCTTTAAAAGTCCTGCGCTGTGCTGCTTGATGTTTCCCTCGACTTTCTTCAGATTTTCCCCCATCCAGTTCCGCCTCTCACTGCAGTGTGCACGGCGCCCTATCAATGAAGATGACTGAACCCCTCCACTGATGCCCGCCCCCCAAGCTAACTCCTTGACTTAATGAGACCCTCCGCTCCGCCACCATTGGATTTCTGGGGCCGGGCCAGCCTGCCTCGCGTGTGTCGCCGCGAACTCTGCTCCTGTCACGTTAGTCATCGGTGGGCGAAGGGCTGGACGTGGACACCTCGGCGACCCCTGCGTTTGTTTGCTGTTGTTTTTCTTGCTGGAATGTTGCGATTGTTTGCGCGATCTCCACTCTGGCGTAGTTTGCTAAGCAACGGCGGGGCCATCCGGGGCTGCGGGGCCAATCGGCGAGCGAGCTGTGAGCAAAAGTCCACGTTGACAAGCCGGTGTGACGAGTCCGTTAAGCTGTGCGTGTGGCTGGGGGGGCCAAAGCGCCTCTGGTGTTCATTAAGTGGTCGTTTACAGGACGCGCTGATAACGACGTTTAGGGGCGTCCAAGATGGCTTAACCACACGGGAGTGACCTGATGTGACACGTGGTCATCTGGTGGTGAGCTCAGGACTGAAGCCCAAGGGCGTTACGCGAGCCGGCGGTTCATCTTCGTGTGGCACTGCAGTCGGTGGCGCAGTGATTAGCGCCGGCACGTCACTGGACTCGTAGCGTTCGCTCCGTCTCACTCCAACTCATCCTGCTTACTTACTACTTGTGCTGGGTCAGTCAAACTGGAGTCGTGCTGGTGTGTGACCAGTGCAGGGGGGATTCCTGCCTCATTCCCCCTCCCTGCACCAGTGACCTGAAGTGGCAGATTACGACGTGCTTTATGTCCCCCGTCTTTAAATTCCGTTATGTCATTTTAGTGTCATTAAATTGACAGAACAGCCGATAGCAGGAATAGAATATTGGAGCTGCCGTTCGCACGCACACACACGGTGTCAGGGTGTCACCTTTTTAACAAGCTAGAAAAAGATGTCACAAAGGCATGTGGTCACTTGAAAAAAAGTAAGGAGTCTTTCTCCTCCTTGAAAGCAACATGACTGAAGAGCTGGGGGTCCCCATTATAATATTCAATGCCATCTAACAGCGGTTGGGGTCCGCACGCTTGTCATTTGTCACCTTTCTGATCGCCTTAATGTGACAAGGACTTGCTTCCCGGGTCCTCCCTGTGTGGAGTTTTCATGTTGTCCCGGTTGTCTGTGTGGGTTTCCCTCCAACTGTCCAAAGGCATGGCAGCACTAAACTGGCCCTAGTGTGTCTTTGGTGTGTGTGTGTTCACCTTGTAGTGGACTGGCACACTGACCAGGATTGTATCTACCTTGTGCCCTATGCCTGCTGTGTTAGGCTGCAGCCCCACACCACGACCCTTGTCAGGATTAAGTGGGTTAGAAAATGGCATGACGGGTCTCCATTTTTTCCATTTTTAGTGACAGGCCCCCCTAATAGCCATGGAGCCCTATGCAGCTCTTAAGCTCTCTTATGTCTCCTACAAAACTGGGCCCAAGCTCTGTTCATAACGGGACAGGCATGCAGGGGCTGAGGAGAACTCCGCTTCACATTGCATTTCCTGTGAATTAGCGTAAGTTAAGAAAGTGAAATGTCAGGTTTTAGAAGCTCGTTGTGTTCACATAAATGAGTTGCTGCCGGCCTATGGCACCAATGAATCTTGAGTGAAACCTGATCACACGTCGGCTGGATCTTATGAAAGACGCGTACATTAGCTTGATTTGCATTTCTAAATTGTCCCTGTTATGGCCTGGCACCCTGCACTCTTAAAAATAAAGATGCCAATGTGGTTGTTTAGACCAATGCCTTAAGAGAATCATTTTTGGTTCCCTAAAAGCAGCATTCATATGAAGGCTCAAGACAGAATCTTCATTTATGTACAGCAGAACCATAACAGATTTCATAAGTAAGCATAAACAGATGATAACAGATCTGAAGAATCAGAGTGGGTTCACAATTTTAAAAGGACTCTCGCTGCCTACAAGAACACAGGGTACGTTCCGGTTTTCATGGTCTCTCAGTATCCTGCTAGGTAGACTACTAGACATTAAAGGCTTCTGTTTTTGTCCACAGGCTACGAATCGTTTCAAAGCCCAAAGGACTAATTTCATATGCAAAGAACTCCTTCCAGATTCAAGTCATTCTTTGTCATGTATTGGTTATCCAAGAAACTACACGGCCCTTTTAGATGCCATTAAGGAGCCAATGTTTTGGAAGAGTTTATTCAGGCCTGATTGCCATCTTGCCTACTACGCTGCAGAGCAGGTGGTAATGGCTACCTGTGACCCTGAGCTGGATAAGCAGGCTTGAAAACAGTAAGAAGGGCATTTATTTCTGTAGCACATTTTCATTTAGAGCATGTAGCTCAAAGGAGTGTGAATACACGGAGAAAGGAACAAACTGGAATGGGTCTTCTGAGTTTGCTGTGGCTTCACTGAACGCAGGCTCAGCATGCACAACACGTTTTCAGGTAAAATACAAATGTTATAAATTACAACAAGAATACAGATTAGTTTAAACGAGTAGTCCATCCATACATTTTAACCAAGGAAAAAAATGTAATCTTATGTTTTCATGCAGAATGACAGAAAAACGTTTTATGAAGTAACAGAAGCCATCAGTGACCAATGCTGTACAACGAAGTGAAAAACATCGATGAAAAAAAGAAAGAAATTGCACGTGTCACATAATCCACACGTCTGTTCTCCAGTTGTGTGCTCAAAATGTGTAGAAAGCATGCATTTGTTGCTAAAATACTGTTGCATAAAATCAGCACACATTAGAAATAGGAAACGCTTTGCACGTGGGGCTGAGTTTTTCCCTGGAAGATTCGCCCGTCTCCCATCATGATATTGTGAGTGACGTCAGACTTCAGGGCTTTAGGATTTTGCATGTTTCTTTGACTAGGAGTTGTGGTTTTGTGTAACGGAGTTTCTCTCCATAGTTTCCACCTTGGTAATGACTCTGCTTGCTATTTCCCTAGTTCCCACTTACCTTTTCATTCAAAAGCTCTTGAGCATGTTGTAGCTTCCCAGCTCACCAGTTACTTAACATCTAATAATTTGATGAAACCCTTTCAGTCTGGTTTCAGGGTGCAGCACAGCTGTGAAACTGCTCTGCTTATGGCAGCAGACTCTGGACAAACCAGCATATTAATTCTGTTAGACCTCAGTGCAGCATTTGACACTCAGGTCAGACATGACATTCTACTGTCCAGAATGGAGAACATGCTGGGTATCTCTGGCACTGCCCTCCAGTGGTTCAAGTCCTATCTGACTGATAGGCAAGAGTTTGTTAGTCTTGGCAACAGCAGATCCAGCTCGGCACCAGTCACACAAGGAGCTCCTCAGGGCTCTGTCCTCGGCCCTCTTCTCTTCTGTATTTATATGCTACCCCTTGGCCATATTATTTGTAGCTATGGACTGGGCTATCATTTTTATGCAGATGATACTCAACTCTACTTCAATGTTAAAAGTGGAACTTCATCAGAGCTTTCTCAGCTCACAACCTGCCTCAGTGAAATTAAAACCTGGATGGAGCAGAACTCTTTAAAATTAAATTGCAACAAAACTGAACTCCTGCAAATTGGGACTAAAATACAACTTAATAAAATGAGCTCCTTCCCAGTCCATCTTGGCGGTGATCTCATCAGACCTGCCTCTACTGCAAAGAATCTTGGTGTCATTTTTGATTCCTCCCTTTCTTACTCCACCCACATAAATCACATCAAGAAACGTTCCTACTTTCACCTCCGTAACACATCCCGTGTTCGCGCCTTCCTCTCCTTTTCTAATGCTGAGAAACTTGTCCATGCTTTTATCACATCCCGCATTGATTATTGTAACTCGCTGCTGGCAGGTGTCCCTTCTAATCTTATATCACAGCTCCAGCTTATTCAAAACTCAGCTGCAAGAGTCCTTACTCGAACCAGCAGCAGCGAGCACATCACACCCATCCTGCTCCGTCTTCACTGGCTCCCTGTGTCTCACAGAATCGAATATAAAATCCTACTAATAACTTACAAAGCCTTAAATAACCTCGCGCCAAACTACATCAGTGACCTTCTCCATCACTATGTGCCTGCCCGCTCACTAAGGTCCTCTGATTCTGGTAATCTTGTTGTGCCCCACACTAATCTACACTCCATGGGTGACAGGGCCTTCAGCTGTATAGCGCCCAGACTCTGGAATGACCTACCGAAATTAATCAGATCAGATGACTCCATGAATTCTTTTAAAAAACAACTCAAAACTCATCTGTTCAGGAAGGCTTTTAGCTCTACTTAACTTCATTCCCCTTCTCTCAGTTTACCTCTCTGTCAAGATGCTCATGTAACCTGTGTGTGTGTGCGAGACCATCAATTATGATGTCTGTTAGACTTTTTTCTCTGAATTCACTGTCATAATCTCCTTTATTTATTTATTTGCTTTGTACTATGCTATATACTGTACAGTATAACCTGCCGTTCTTTCTTATATTCTGTAAGTTTCTTGAGCATGGGAAAGGCGCTATATAAATAAAATGTATGTATTATTGTTATTATTATTATTTCTGGCTTTGATTTCTGGTCCATTCATCTCCTGGTCGGCTATTTTTCTTCCCTGGTAGTACAGGACCACCTGAAGGGGCTCAGGTCTGGAGTCGCTGTTATAAATACGGAAATGCTCAGAACTTAGAAGTAATTCAAGTGATAATAATGGCACCAGTTATCCAGAATCTCACTTATTGTAGAGTAAGGTGATGAGTTGGGGACAGGAGAAGACCAAAGTAAAGAAAGAGGAATGGAAGGTGAGAAATCCGAGTTCAGGGTGCAGCCTGACTGCCTGGTAGAAAGGGGGGCCAAAGAAATGAGGAAGCCCTGGAGACGTAGCCCTGTTTGCTCTTCTTTTGTTTTTTTTTTTGGAAAGTTTTGCTTATCCTTTCTCCTGCACTTTATTTGGGTTAAATGTGATCAGTTTTGGCCTCTTGGCTTCATTCTGTGTTTGCGTTTTGGCCTCTTGGCTTCATTCTGGGTTTGACGCTGCTGCAAGATCCTCCACTCCAGTGCATGGTTCACGTATCCATTTGAAAAGCTGCATGGTCTCCTCTAAGCTCTGGCAAAATAAACAATAAAAAAGTGAAAATGCCAGCAGGTATACTTTGATCCCCCAAAGACTGTGAGGATAATCGTCATCCTGGTGAATGTGACAGAGATGAGACACTGATAGTGCTGGTTATTCGAGGACTGCAGGGAGGACAGAGAAATCAGCCTCCTAACTAATCGAGAAATTCAATTAACAGAAAGCACCGAGACAAAGAAATTAGCTGGAAAGGAAAATTGTAGGCAGAGCAGCCTGAGCTGACACTCCTGCGATGAGAGTCGTTGAATGTGTCCTTTAAACTCTAAGGTGGTCAGCGCCGGTCCCTGTCATCCAGGAGTGAGTCACCTAACATGGTCACTGCTTTCCCCTTATTGTCACGTTATGAATCCCCACTTCAAACTGTCTTCCGGGTCGTTGCACAAACTGTGTTGACCTTCCACTTTAAGTGATTCCCAGAGGCTGGCAGACGTTTCTCTGAAGCCGTTAACTCAATTGCAGTGAAGCTGAGAATGTGTGTGGTGAAGGCCTTTGTGTGGCAGTAGGCTGGAGCAGGTGTCGATCCTAGTTGGTCTCAGAAATGCATCTGATTATCTACAGACGGCTTTCCTACTGACCACTACTGGAGCCATAGCATGTTGTAGGATTCATTTTTGTAAACTGCAGCACATGACAAGAGTCATTGAGCGAGGTCACTTTAAAAACCTGGACCTTAGCCATTTTGAATCTCAAGTTGTGCTTCAGTGTGTAATGAACTCATTCCCTGTTTTCTTCACAGTTGTATCTGTAATGGAGATTGTTTTATTTTTGGCTCTGGAAATGTAAAAAGGCATCCATCAGTGAACTTGTCTTGCACGTGAAGGTAACAGCTGTTCCTTTTACCTTGAAGGCCTTACTGCTTTAGCTTCTTAGCTAAAACGACACACCTAATCCTTCATTTCACCCTTGCAGTGATAAGGTCAGATGGTATGCAGTGTGTTTCCCTTTTTCGAGATGATCAAGCGTGGCGATGTTTGGGAGTGAGCTGAGATAGCACTCAAAGACATCAGTCCATAGACATGGAAGGACCAACAACCCTAGGCATAAAAATGTTTTCAGAGTTCCTTACCAGTGGCAGTACAGGACTCCATAACCAGTTCAGGCCATGAGCTCTGGCTGGACGCGTGTCTGTATTTCCTTGACTAGAGTGTTGAGAAGCTCAGGTCTTTCCTTTTTTTCCTTTCTGCTGGTAAATGGTGGAGTGCAGTGTTTTGGCAGGTGTTCCTGGTTGTTCAGGTCTGCTCCCACCCTACCTCCATGGGCCCTTCCCTTTCCATGGGTTCCAATGCTCAGAGCTAACTTTCACACTACAGCACTGATAAGCTGACTGTGTTGCCATTGCAGTTTTTGGGAGAGAGCACATCCACTATGTGGCATGGTGCAGATATCTTCTCTGCTTTGTAGACTTACCTTCTTTTTCACTGAAAGGGTATAAATGTTAGATTGGGGTTCCCCAGTTCTCTATTTGAAATGCCTTCCAGGGTGATTCAATTAAAATGGCTATCCATGCAAATGCGAAGACATCAGCTAAGAAGGTAGTGACGAAACTTCCTTGTTAACTTCACCTCCACCCAGAGCTGGTCATACTTGGCTATTTTTTCTGTTGTAATTTTTCTTTTTATTCAGATTAGTTTTATTCATTTTTTTACATTTGCCAAGATGTCCTCTATAACAAGAGTATATACTTTGATTCAAATTTGAAATCGTTCCAGGTTAGAGTACTTATAAACCTGAAGAAAATGTCTGCTTCATATAAAAATAAATATGGATTTGAAAGTTTACCTCTCTACAAGAAAATCTCAGACATTCCATGACGAAGCTAGCTCTACAGGTCCATGTGAGCTTGTGACATACTTGACACCGGTAAAGCAAACGTCACATTACTCGTGTTCTAGTCGTTGGGATTCTCACACTCCCCGAGTGCAGCTGCTGATCTTGTCGCTGGACCATATCAGTTTACACGACTGAAAATCGCTGGATATGTCACATTACGCAACTGCATAACGACCTTTCAGTACAGCCATGCTCAACTCTTTTTGTAATGGCCTCCTGAGGGAGTCATGGCTATACAAAGCATTAACAGGTACGGCAAGTTCAACCACAATCGTAGTCTTTTTGTTATTCTTTTTTCAATTCTAGCATGGAACGTAAAAAACATGAGGCATCCGACAGATAATCTTCTCTTCTGTTTGTGAGGTCTGAAACATGCGTGTTTCTTATTCGTCGCCACTGTGTTATATGCGTTGTACTTCCCGATGACCGATGGCTGTCAGCGTTCATGCACACAGCGTCCACCACTACTTGTTTGATTTTACTGGAGCAAGTCAAGGACTGCTTACAGTGAGTCACTGGGTATGTCAGAATAGACAGCTGGCCTTTACGGGACGACTGCTGAAAATTACGTAAATGAAGGCTACGACTGAAAATCGGTGGAAAATCTAAACTGACACGGCCTTAATTTAGAGTGTGGATGTGCCATCTTGCCTTTTCACGTGTCTTGGTCTCCTTGTCCTACTGCTCCTCCTTCAGTTTTGGTAGGTATAATGGCCTTTTGGAAACAAATGGTGTGTCCACAAGGACAGTAAATTGAAAACAAACTGCTTTTATGATTTAAAGACTTCTATGTCATAGTTCTTATTGTTGTATCTTTTGGACATGTTTAGTTTCATGCATTACATGTTACAAATATACATATATGCTTATTTAAATATTTGCTGGTTTTGTTAACCACATGTGCCTCCATTTTGTCTCAAAATATGGCTCTTTTGCCACCACAGAAAATTTTGCCTTGTGATGCCATCTTCATGGGGGGATTTGAGATGGTGGCATCCAAGATTTCGGATTCAAGAAAAATCTTTCATGGTTTTACTTAGCCAAAAGGATGTTTGGGGATTTGCGTATTTGTTTTTTTTTTTTTTTTACTTTTGTTTTCGGGTTACATTGTAACGGCCGACCACTTATGCAGACCGGCCACTATACTACCAAGACTATTCCTTGGATAACCTGAGGCTTCTTGATCTAGTAACAAGCCGTACTCCTTACAAGTTGTACTTTTTCCCCACACGACAAAATAACAAGCAAACAGATGACAGGAATGTAAAATCAAACCCGGATATATTGTAAATGATAAAGACAAACAAATATTCAATAATATAAATATGTGCGCACAAAACACCACTATCCCAATGAGACCAGTAACTAAATATTATATAAAACACGAATATGCAAATAATTACAAAGAACTCTCCCTTGCCCCTAAACACTAAATAGAAACACAGAACACAAGCACAAGCACAGATTAGTTACTGTATACCCGGCAGTTGAAAATGTGGTGATAAATGAGTCCAAAATAAAGTCTGGCGGTATTGATACTGACTGTAGTGTTATTGTGCTCCTTCCCAAAAACAAAACGATCTCACTGTGAAAGTCCTGGCAATAGCTGGTATGAATCCGAACCCTGGGGTTTCTCGGCACTGGCTATCTTGATGATAATTCAGATGTTGAAAAAGCAAGCAGTGGAATGATGCAATGAACGGCAGTTATGAGTTGATAAGTGAACAGGTAAATTGCCTCCTTTCTCCTCTCGATTTCTCTCCTCTCTCTCTTTCTCTCTCTTTTCTCTTTTCCCTTTCGCTCCTCTTTTTTTAAATATGGAATGTCCCGGATGTATCTGGTGAGTTTAATAGGCAATTTCTGTCTCGGGGTTCTCTGTCATCCTTCCCCTTTTCACTTATGGGTACCACATTTACTGATGCACATATATACAGGATAGTAAATGGGACGATGAAAACAAAACGCAACTCAACACAGACATAAAACAAATACTTATTATGTAGCCCCGCTACAACATATTGGACTTTGTTGTTTGGGTTACTTGCTATCTCCTGGTCGTTACTTCAGCACATTTAGTCATTGATTCTTTTTTCATCTCCTGGTCCGTTTCAATATTTTTTCTTCATTTTTTTTTATTTGTGGCACAACAAGCAGGAGAGAAGAGCTCAAGAGCTTAGTTAGAGGGCCATTACGTTACATTCAGAGGCTTAATCCTTCAAGGAAAAGCAAGACAACTGGTTACACTAAACCAGAACAAACAGAAGAAATAAACAGGCGAGAGATCAGAGACATTGATCACACTTAGAATCCTTATCTCAGTCTTTTCATGAACAAGAATTTGGCTTATTTTCATCCAGACAATTCAACATTGATGTGTCACACATCTGACTTAAATGGCAGAAGAGTTGTGATGTGAAAAGCAATGCGGTGAAAACCATACAATAGCAACCAGCAACAACAGACGAGACAGTTGGACCTGGAAACATTAATGAAACAAAGTTGGAATATGAAGAGTCTCATATCACCACACAGAAAAATGCAGATGGAGACAGAAATTCAAGACAGTGGGGTACAGGAGATGTTACGCTATTTGTTGTAGCCTTTTTTAATAGTTTTTTACATGATAGTAATAAGAAATTCATTATATTTATTCTTTCTGTTTGTGTTCTGCGTTTCATGTCCAAAGCCAGTGACACCATCAGGATCTTACAGGCAGTCGTACCCTGGCTGTGCACACACATGGCCACACGTAATATCACAGCAGTCCTCAAGTTTTTATGACTAAACATTTGTTGGAAGCCTAAATAACTCAAAAGTACATTTTCTTGAACACTAATAAATGAACAGATTCTCTTTGGACTTTAAATTATGGTTTGAACATCCATTTTGTGGTTCAGAACTTAATTGTTTTTTCACTTTTCTGCCATGCATTTATATTAAACCTATTAGAACATTAGAACACTCTAGACAAGAACAGACCATTCAGCCCAACAAAGCTCGCCAGTCCTGTCCAGTTATTTCTTCTAAAAAAACATCAAGTCGAGTTTTGAAAGTCCCTAAAGTCTTACTGTCTACCACACTACTTGGTAGCTTATTCCAAGTGTCTATGGTTATTTGTGTAAGGAAAAACTAACTAATGTTTGTGTGAAATTTACCCTTAACAAGTTTCCAGCTGTATCCCCGTGTTCTTGATGAACTCATTTTAAATTAACAGTCTTGATCCACTGTGCTAATTCCCTTCATAATATTAAACATTTCAATCATGGCTCCTCTTAATCTTCTTTTGCTTAAACTGTATAGGCTCAGCTCTTTTAATCTTTCTTCATAATTCAACCCCTGTAACCCTGGAATCATCCTAGTCGCTCTTCTCTGGACCTTTTTGTAGCCTGGAGACCAAAACTGCACTCAGTACTCCAGATGAGGCCTGTTGTCCTAGTGAGTGGTTGATGTGTGTTTGCCCTGCGATGGATTGGCACCCTGACCAGGCTTTGTTCCTGCCTTGCGCCCTTTGCTAGCTAGGGTAGGCTGGCTACAGGGTTAGAAAATGACTGACTGACCTACTCTTTGTATGCATCAGTTTGTTAGTGGCTACATGAAGCTCTTGTCTGTTTTGTGCCTGCCATTGTTGCTGTTCAGATGGTGTAAAGTTGAGAGAAACCTGGCATACAATAGTTGATAAAACCTTTGCTCATATTAACAGTGCCCACTGGCAAAGAGGTAAGGTGCCATTATCATACTTGTCTTCATCTCCTCTAATGTCTACCGCTGTGATTTGACCCCATTTCAATTGAACACCCTTCCATTGAAGGTGTGTTTATTAGCAAGCAGTTCCTATTAAGGCAGACATAAAGCAACGGTAAACGGCTGAGGAGTCTGCTGAGTGTCTTTAGTTCTTGAATGGCAATGCGTGTATTCCAATTGTGTGTGCCCAATGAGAGAGCTGCACTAGAAATGTGTGTTTAGGAATAGCACTCCTTAGCAGGGTGCACTTTGAGGGTCTCTCTTGTTTTTGCAGAGCAGAACAATTACATCATAAAGGTGGATTATAGAGGGTTTCCATGGCAACCCATTTATTATCAGCTGCCCAGCTCTTTGTAACTTACTTGGGGCTCTGTGTAATCCGAATGGCATGTAGTGTTACTCATATATGCCTAACTTGGTAACCATTGCAGTCTTTTGATGGGCTTCTTCATGAGGATGGAAGTGTCCACAGTGTAGATATTGTTGGTGACATTTATTAGGTTCTCTAAAGCCTCCGTCACACTACATGACAGGAATTCTCATTTGCAGCCTTCATTTACCTAATCTCTGGAGTTTAGTCCACATGTGACAGACAGTTGTGTAATGTGGCATCTTCAGCGACTCACCTTCTGACAAAACTGAACTGGTTAGGGTTGGGCTTTAGTCACAGGGGTCAGCTCCTGTGTGTGCAGGAGGTGACAACCACTAAGTGCTCAGCCGGGAATACAATTTGACCACAAGGAAAGAAGGAAAGTGGCTGTTTTGGACTCATTAAAAGAGATAAGAGATGTATCTGTCCAATATCTTGTGTTTTTTTATACAACAACAAAATGGGAAAAAAGGAAAAAAAAATAGATGGGCTGAGATTGCATCTGAACTCACCAGATCTGGAAAACATTTGCAGAGCCACCGGTGGTGTCAGGCAGAATGTCGGTTGGTTGCACTCACAGCACTTTGGAAATCTACACAGTCGTGAGGCAGTCATAAAATTTGTCATACCCTGTGTGGTAGGTGTCTGTTCACACTTACAGGTAATCTAACCTAGGCACGTTAAAATATCCGACTACGCCACTCAGTTTTATTAAGAGACTGGGAACTCCTGAAATTTACCAATAATAGCACCCAGGTTTCTTTAAATTGGGTGGTGAGTAAACACACAATGAAAGACACAGCAGTAATTTCAGGAAAAGCAACAGTAACTTCTATTACACCAGACAATAATAAGTAAATTAAAAAGATAAATGAAAATAAACAAAATCTAACAATATCAGGTTCAAAATTCCTTTTTTTTTTAAAAAGGAAAGCACAGTCCACACTCTAAAAGTCCGTTAAAAACAAGAATCGGAGGATACAACCTTTAGTGGTGCAGAGTCCAGTTTGCGCACTGTGTTACCCCAACACTTAATCGTTCAACTGTCCACGGATGCAGTCTGTTCACCAGACACTCGTTTCCCAACAGAAGTTGTGTCAAAACATTGAATCCCTGTCAGCGTCTCTTCGTCGTTCCTTTTTTTCCCCACTCTGGGCTCCTTGTGTTGCTGGGACCTAGGCACGCCTCATTTCTCGTCTGCCAGCTTTGCTTGGTCCTTTCATGCGGCTTTCCTCTCTCGCTGGGCCCACAACTGGCGTCTCCTTGTGGAGCTGTCTCTTCCTTCCTGGAATTAAGTGTTGCCGTCCTTGTGCCTCACGTCGTGCCAGCCAGGTACCCTTGTCTGCCTACGAGCCCCTGTGCTCTGTCCAAGTGTCTTGGCAGCGTTCTCAGTGGACCGTCCCTCCTGCCTTCTCCTGCCCAGGAGTTTAAATCTCCTTCAGTCCCTGCCATTATCAGTTCTGGACAATCAGATTAAACAATGGCACATCTACATTTCCTGGGTTTAACAATTAATGAAAACACAAGTTAACAAAATGTATTGTTACCAATCATGAATAAGTACAGATATGCTGATTAGAAACTAATAGCGTCAGACATGTAATCTCCAAGTCAGGTAAATACACACATCCTCCAAGGAAGGAGCAGGTCTGTTATCACAACTTTGTATAGTTTGTATACTCAACCAGCCAGACCTCAAAGCAGTGACTCCTATGCCAGACAGCAATACCTACATCCTGCAGACAACCCTGACACAATCAGTAACTGGATTATCCAGGAAATCGAAAAACAAGGTCCCCTTCTGACACCTGCAACTCCTAGTCCTGTAATCTGCCATCCTCAAGGTGATGAGAATCAGAAGCTGCAGTCACTTAAACTCAAAGTCACGCAGTGCGCTGCCAGTTGAAGCGGTCCTCGTACGAGGAAAAAGCTGTAAATTCTTCAGTGTTTGTGTGTTTGCTTGTTTAGCAGTTGATAATCTACACACCATTACATCTCCATCTTTTTTTTTTTTTATAACTTTGCCCCCTGCTCGCTTTGCTTGCCAACCCCCGGGCCTGCGCTACTTTGCAGTTTTGTTGCTTGAATATGGGGATGCAAATGTACAATTTAAAAAGATTTTTATTTTCATGGGAATATTTACATATGCACAATAGAACTAACTATTTTACATTACAGCGAGTAATTAACCATATTAAAAAATAGCAAAACATAATCATTTGAAAGTAAATTATGTTTCATGTTGCGTTAGAGTTATTCGTTGAGTAATACGATTTCGTTCTGTTTGGCTTTGAATTTAACAGGTAAATACTTTTTAAACTTACAATAAAACCAGTAAAAACATTTTATTTATATTAAATTATTGTCTATCACATTGAATTTCGATTCTGTGTTTGGTCTTTCACCGTGACGACGCAACGTATAACTGTCCGTGACTGAATTTCATTTCTTTCTCTCTATTAAATGAAATGACTTTTTCGAATGTTTGGCTCTGAGATTTGTTAATTGTCTTTGCAAAAGCTATTCTAACGAGAAACTGTTAACTTTTTAATACAAATGGCATATCAAGATCTCCTTTGTTGTCTAATGTTATCCTCGGAAGATTTACTATGTTACCTTTCTTGGATACATCCTTCTCTCTACAGTAATTCGTGTGGTGGAAGACTGGACAGTGTTAATGGTTTTAGATATTCTTTGGAATATTGTAAGTTGATGTTTTCATGTTCTGCACGATCACCACCAACTGTTTCAGCATAGTCTATCGATACGCATTTAACCATTTTGCTGTGTAACCGATTGACACTTTTGGCGTTAATTCATTTGATTTCTTGCCACTAGGATTGCCCGTGTACTCATTTTTTCTGTTGATAACCCTCGTGATGAAGTTCTTCAATAAGATTTGGACATAATACATCTTCTTTAATTGGGAACATAAAGTGAGGAAAACATTAAAATTTATAAGAGCTGAGAGAACAGGAATTGTGTCTGACAAAAGAATTCACACGAATGAGAGGTAAGAGTACAGTGTGCGTGATCGAATATGGTTGAGAGGAGCGTGTGACTTGAAAAAATCTCATGGCCAAAGTCTCGTCTCGTGGGAAGATTGTTTTATATAATAGAGAGATGAGTACAACTAGTGGCACTCATTCTTACTTCAAAGAGGTACAAGTTCATGCATCCGACTAAGGGGCCTCATGCCAGAGTTGTCGTACAATGCAATGGTAGAGCATTGGTAAAGTTGAGAATGGAGTGGAAATAGAAAAGTGTGGTGATAAGCTGCTCTTACTGTGCCAAGGTGAGTCCTTTAGTGCATAGCATTTTGAATTTTAATTGTATATAGGCGGTCCCAGCACAGTCAGGTCCTCACTATTCCTGGTTCAGGTGAGTGTGTTCTTCATTTAGTGTTACGCTTCATCGACTCAAATGCCCTACAGACATTCTTGGGAGACGTGTCTCCAAACCCAATATTGCTTCATTGTTTCTCTTTTGTAAACATTTTTTGAAATGTGAGGCAGTTCATTTATATTGTACAATTCAGAATTGAAAAAAAAAATTAAACATTTTTGCCTTTTTGAACAGCATCACTACATGGTGCAATGTGTTCTTTATTTTGTAATAAAATAATTGAAATGTGCTCAATTAGTATTGGGAAGTTGATCAGAGGTGTGATGCAGGCAGGTCGAACAGTAAACCAGGCGGCGCGTCGGCTTTTCTTTTGTGTTGTGTGACCCTGCAGACGCGGAGCTGAACGCAGCTGCTAGTGCTTGCTGTGTCACCGTCATGTAGGCAGAGGAGGCTTAGCGGGTCAGTCTGAACCTGAGCAGCAGTGTTGTGACTAAACGAGTTATCTGTGAGCAAACATTTGATTAGTGAAATGGAAACAAATGCTGCGTCAGACCCCTGCGATATTACCCTGCAGCATGGGGGTCCTGCTAGTGGAACCAAACTGGTTATGATGGAGGGCACACATCTCAGAGCTACTGGGACTGTGAGCTTATCCTGAACATGTTAGAGACCCCTCACTGTTTACAGTGCAAAAAGGTTTACATTGTTAATCTCTGAGAAATACTTTCTGTTACGCTTAATTTGAGGAATTGTAAGGAATAAATTAAGTAGAACATGAGGAAAAGCTTACTTGTCCATACAGTTTGTATATTTACTTAGCGCGTGAAGGGCTTCAAATAATAAATAAATAAATAGGTGAAGGTTAGTTCCACTCTTAAAAAAAGTTTGGAGAGGCAACATTTCAGATGTGACTAAATCAGGCTATACATGCTATGACCTGTAGGGGGCAGCACGGAGCACCCAAGCCCAAAACACAACAGTACTCCCACAAGTCCTGGGTTCAATTAATAATTTATTTTAACAAATATCTTCACACAGGTTATTTTTACGCACTCACACAAGCACAATTGTTTCTCCTTTCTCTCCTTCCACACCTCTAGATGAGCCAACTCCAGCTCAATTGGATGAGGTTAGGCGACTTCTTTTATGTTGGACCATGTTATGGCGGAAGCACATGCAAATCACATTGAAGCTTCACAAAACATGAAATTCTTCTGCCTGCAGTGCCCTCTCGTAGCACCCAAGGACCTTGACAGGGTGGTCACTCAGGTCTATGAATCCCATGGGTCCCTGTAGGTGTTCATACTAGGGCCATGCCAGAGGAGCACTGCCATCTATTGTACTGAAGAAGGAACTGCTCATGTCAGACAACCTTGCACAATCCATCCATTAATCTTCCACCTAGACTGGGCTAATAATCAAACATAATTTCAGTCGGGTTATGCCTCCATATAATGTGTCCATTCATTATGACCTCCCATCCAGGCCATGAATCGCCCTACAACCTAGTAGGGTTGCCAGTCCATTCCTTAGGGTACTTACAGTGCTGAAAGTTACAACCTGTAAGCTCTTTTATTTTTTTATTCTTGTTGGAAATAATGTTTATGTATTGGTAAAACATATATGTTGTGGAGGGTTGTCAGGGATTGAAATAATTCAGATGAGTCAAAGTAGCAGGGGCCAGTGAATGACTAGGAAGTGCGAGTGTGAGCAGTTCACACCAGTGAGAGCGGCAAAACAGAGTCAAGTAGATCTGTCACGGCCCATACGGACCTCCTGGCCAGAAGGTGGCAGCAAATGGAACTCCATCCAGGGATACGTCTTTCTGGAGTAAAAACAAAGAAGGCACACGTGAGGCCAGTCATTGTGTGTAATGAAAGATTTGAAATGCTCTGTGTGTGTGAAATAATTTCAGTTCAATTTAGTTTATTTTTGTATAAACTACAAAAAATAAACTAACACCGAGTTCAGGATCAGAGTGCTCAGAGTAAATGCAATTCTAAACTTTCCAGAATCCTATTTATATAATGAATACATATTCAGTATCAAGATATGTGGGCGCTGGTTAAATTAGTAATCTGTACTGTGAGGGAATCCAGTAAAGAACGTGACAGGCGGCCTCGACCATTTCCAGGAACAGAGGAGAGGGCATCTGTGAGGCACTACCTCCCCTGGGACGCTAGAGGGCAGCCCTTCTTGGTGGCTGTGGCACCATGGATTCCCGCAGGGCACGCTGGGACTTGGGGTTTGGTACAGCCCTGTGGGGGCTGCCAGGGGGAGCTGCAGAACCATATAATGGATTTCCACCTCACCTGGGAGTGATTCCAAGTAATCCTGATGAACCACCTGGAGCACTCCCAGGTGCTGAATAAAAGGAGCCACCTCACAACAGTCTGAGAGCCAGAGTTGGGAAGATGTGGACGAAGCTTTCTGGGAGAGGAGTGGAGGTGGCAGAGAAGAAGAAGAAGAAGAAAGAAGGGATTAAGCAGTGTGTGCTTGTCTGCATTGAGGTGGGGAGTGAGGGAAAAGCACTGCCCCACAAGAAATAAGCATGTGTTGCTTTGGACTTGGGCCTCTGTGCCTGTCTGTGTCCAGGTTTGGAGAGCTGTATGCCCCAGTATTCCACAAGAACAAGGACCTCCTCTTCATTCACTTTGTCGGCTGCATTATTGAATGTGACTGTATTGTTATCTTTTAATAATATTGTACCCAGGATGTGCCATTGTCCACTACTCCTTTAGACTGCAGCAGAAAAAGTGGGACTGTGTTAGCCTTTAAAGGATTTTCAGAGTCTCCTGAGAGACCTGGGGCCTCATGTATAAACGGTGTGTATGCACAGAAATGTTGCATAAGAACATTTCCACGTTCAAATCTCGATGTATAAAACCTAAGCTTGGCGTAAAGCCACACACATTTCCACGGTAGCTCATACCCTGGTGTACGCAAGTTCTCTGCTTGGTTTTGCAAACTGGCGGCATCCAGCATCAAAGCAGTGCTACTGTTCCAGTGTGATTTCCCTTTCTTTTTCCGATGCACATCCCTAATGTGGCTTTATAAATACACTGAAATTAACTGCATATTGTTTATTAGTTTAAGGCATCTGATTGTAATTAACCTGTAACAATATAATGGTCCACGGAATGGTCAAACTATTCCAAATACCATAGCTGCTTTAGCGTTGTTACTCTCACTGCACCTTCTTCTTCTTTCAGCTGCTCCTGTTAGGGGTTGCCACAGCGGATTATCTTTTTCCATATTACTCTCACTGCACCACTTGGAGTATTTATATCACTGCATTTGAGTGTGAATTACAGCAGCAGCTGATCGGAAAGAGAATTATCGGTATACAGCCACAAGCACATGCTGCCTCAGCCATTCGCTATTTGAACTGGTCTCATCCGACCAACTGTGCACTGTGCGACTTTGTGAACTTGAGCTTTCGAGTTTCTCCGACACGCTAGGTCACTCGATCAACTTCCTTTTGCACAGTGCATTACTTTTCACGCTGACCGGGATTTATGTAGCGGAAGAACGTGGAAGTTGGCGAACGCACAGATTTACGCATCTGGATTTCTTTTGTGCGTAAGTACATTTCCGCTTTTGTGCTTACAGTATGTCATTTTATAGTGCAAATTCTACACACGCCGTTATGCATGAGGCCCCCTGACCTTTTGAAGGCTGCAGAAAGTACAAGTGAACTCAAGGGGTAAACAAGTTTTAGTCTGACGATTCCTAAGAGTTTTCTTTTTAAAGGCTCAATAAGCCAGAGAACTAAATGATTCTGGAAGGCATAAAGAAGACACCAGGATCTTGGGAGAATCTTAAAGACTGAGAGGACGGGTCAAGACCTTGGGACTTGGAAGTGGGCAGGTGGGACAGCCACCCACCATTTTAGGTGGAGACAGGGACAAAGAGGCAGCACATTTTAACCATTCACTCCTTCGTACTTTTGTTTTCTTTATTTTTTTCACCTTATAAAATACGTTTCTTATTTTGATAATTTGGACATTTGTTTTAAGTGATTCCAGAGAGGTGTTCCCCATTTTACTAACTGGCTCATAAATCTGTTAATATGAGGACAATCCACATGTAGTATTAATTATTGTGACAGGTAGATGATTGTGAAGTGAAGATCACTGATGTCCCACATTGATATATTTCTACAGTGCCATTAAAGACCATAAGTATGAATCTTCTAAATTGGCGGAGTGGTGGCTCTGAGGCTAAGGATTTGCGCTGGCATCTCAAAGGTTGCCAGTTCAAATCTTGTTACTGCTAGAAGGGATTGTACTCCATTGGGCCATTGAGCAATGTCTTTAACCTGAGAATTGCTCCAGGGGGGCTGTACAATGGCTGCCCCCTGTGCTCCTACCCCCAAAAGGCATGCAAGTAGACAATTTCCACCTTGAGGATTAACAAAGCATATCAAATCATATCACATTTGAAAAGAGGTGTGACTTATTGTGTACTGTGTTCAGTTTCCTTATCGGTATAATGAACTACATGATACCATCTCATGGCAGCATAATAAGTCACCCATGAGTCCAAAGTGAAGTTCTATGTGTGATTTGGCAAATCTTCTTTATTATTACTGGATATTTAATTCTCATTTCATCTCTTCTCATTTTCTTAAACTGCTTTTTCTGGTGAAGGTCACAGTGGCCGGCAGGGCAAGCAGGTCCATTCAGACATGCCTTTCCACAGCTATAGATTCCAGCTCTTGCTGGTAAATTCCTAGGCGTTCCCAAGCTAATCAAGACATATAATCCCACAAGCATGTTCTGAGTCACATGCAGGGTCCTTATGCCTAGAGAAGCTCAAGGGGGAGCCACCTGGTGGGCATCCTTACGCCATGCTCAAACCACTTCAACTGGTTGCTCTTGATCCAGAGGAGCAGTGACTGTACTCTGAGGCTCTCCCAAATCGCTGAGTTTCAGCCCAGCCACCCTGCATTCCTTTGGTCATTTATCACAGCTCGTGACCATAGGTGAGGACGGGGATGTAAATTGATTTCACCAGCATGGACTGGTACAGCACCTGGAAAACAGCTACCACCACTTCAATCCACCTGTTGCTGTCATGTTCCCCTTTCCAATCACTCATGAACAACATCCCAAGATACTCAAACTCCTCCACTAAGGCAGTTGTCACCTCCTCACCTGGAGAGAGCAATCCACTCTTTTCTGAGAGAGAACCACGACCTCAGACTTGGAGGTGCTGATCCTCAGCTCAGCCGCTTCACACTTGGCAACAAATCGTTTGAGTTTGGTGCCAAAGGTCACTTTCAGATAAGTCAGAGGACAACATACATTACTATACAATACAATACAACATATCTTTTTATATAGCGCTCTTCACTGAGTGCAGTCGCAGAGCGTTGTGAACAATTCTTAGTTAAAATGCAAGTATAGATTATTCTCATTACTAAAATCAGAACTGGTACACATATAAATGAAGATTTGTTAAAACACTCAAAGACCAAGATGGAAACTGATTAAACCTAAGTGGAAACCAACAATATCTGTCCATTAATTACTTGATGATCTCCAGGCAGTTGATAATGCTGGAGATTAAAATTGTAAAAGAGAAAGTCAAAAAGTCCTGAAGATCTCAGCTCACTGCCCACCTACCCTTCACTGAGTTTTCTATAGTGGCAGCCACCCAATTTAATGCCAGAATCTTTCCATCTGATGATTCTAACATTTCTTTATCTGACATGACTTTTCCACCAAGTACCACATCCAAATACTGAGGAGAGACCACAGAATAGAAAGGAATTTGAAACGGTTTAAAAATATTGTGATGCTTATCTCTCTATTGTAATAAAAAAAAATTTTGAGACATGATCTTCTTGGAAGACACTTTGATGTCCTGCGAGAGACACTTTAACGTCCTGCGGGACAAGACAGTAGGACAATAGGACAGCTGCTATACAGGCTATTAAATGACCGATGCACAGCGCGACCAGCAGAACACGCAACTCGGCAGCAGCAGCAAGACAGCAGCTGATCTGACCGCATCTCCTTAGCGTGTGTTCAGCCCCCCACATCACAACGCGAAATGGCTGCCGCTTGGTGAGCCCCGGGGTGGGAGGGGATGGTCAAATAAAGCGAGCAGGGGGCAAAGCCCCGTAGTATTTCTATACAAATGACTAACAAACAGAAACATTATCTGCATAACACAACAATGTCACTCCTGGCATCCCCAGCTGGACAACCTCACATCCTCAGCTGTGCCTTAATATCTTGATGATAGAAATTACAAACCAGATTGGTGATGAGACGTAGCCTTGATGGAGCCCAACATCAACAGTGGAGGTTCAATTTGAATTTGCTTTATTTTTAGTCAGCCTTTACGTATATCATGCCATCCCTCTTCTGGACCTTTTATTTCTCCTGCTTGAGGTAGGAATCCAGAATCTTGGCAGACCTGGGCACTTTGCAGGGCACCTACAGACATGGCTGTGCATACAGACATCTTCAACATCAACAGTGAACAAAGTCGACTTAACGCCAAGAATCTCAAGTGACAATTCTGAGTAAAAACACTAAATTGAAAGCAGGCTCTTTGTTAGAAGTTACACTTACAACAGTCTTCCAAAATCAGCAACAGTAATGCAGTTTCAGGACACAGCATGAAATAAATTGCAGAGATTCTGTTCTTATTTTTAATGTAACGACACACATGGGGATCGCAGTAGTGAAGACTGCCATGGGGTCCATGTGGCACACAGTGTGAAAAAACCAAACGTGGATGTTGCAAAGATTTGCTTCCTTCCATATCGCTGTCCTGCAGTTCTTCAGAGGCTGCGGCAACACAACTGACAGTAGGCGGGTAAAAGTGTGGGGGAAAGAAAACAAAACGTTCAATCTGTGAGCATGGCGTGACTCGCAAAAGAAAAGGAATGAAAAGAAAAAAAACAGAATGTTCTGTTGTTTTCTTCCAGAGATCTCAATAAGTGAGTGTCGTGAGCCTCCAGCTTTATTTTCGGACGTGCTACATCCTTAATCCGTCCTTCTTTTTCATAGTAATAACCATCACAAAGCACTTTTAAACAAAGACAGATAAGATGGAAAGTCAACCTCCTGTACAGACAGTGGCAATAAGATGGCACCGGGGCCAGCGCGCAGAAGGACAGCTCAGCATAAGGCTATGATTTGAACTCTTTCTGAGCAAAGTCATTAATTACTTACAGTAATGTCAATTATTTCCTTAACACGATTCATTGACTGATGATGAGTAGGAGTCTTCAACAATAAGATCCTCACTGACATTTAGACAATATGCCTTATTATCATTTATTATTTCACTTTTGCGTTATATCGATTTGCTCGTTTTTGTAGAGCAGCTAAACTCTGTTTGCTTGAGAGAGGTGTGTGAACATATTGGAGGGAAAGCTCAGGGCTTTGCTGCGCCGAGTAAGTAGATTTGCTTTTATTTGCCTGTGATTCTTTATCTGCTGAGTGGCTTAAGTGACAACAAAATCCAAGATTGTGCCTGTTAATACTTTATATAATATTTTGTAAGTCCTGAAAGAAAAAGAATAATCTTATCTTTGGCTTCTGAGGTTTTAAGTCTCTTTAGATTGCTGTTGAAGAGAGTGAAGATAGTACCATGCTGTCTGTCTGCGGTATCCTGGCTTGACCTTCATAGTCTTGGTGTCCCGCTATGACTGGTGACAATGACATTCCTCGTTCTGTGAGCTCCTAATCTACGCTCTGTGGGGTGTCTCCTGGCACTAATTCAGTGGATGTTCAATTTGAATTTGTTTTATTTTCAGCTAGCCTTTATGAATATCATGTCATCCCTCTTATGGATCTATTAGTTCTCCTGCTTGAGGTAGGAATCCAGAATCCTGGCAGACTTGGGCACTTTACAGGGCACTGACAGACATGGCTGTGCATACAGACACCGTCATAATGTATTGTGAGGGACACCCTAAAGGTGTAAGGCAGATGTGTGTAAGACAGGTTTATCTCTCCCAGGATGCTTGATGGCAGCGAGCATAGACTTGGAGCCCTGTATGGGTACCTGCAAGGCATGCTGGGTGTTATAGTCCTGGGGCCACAGCCTTGTTGGCTCCTGTGGGGCCCACTCCAGGGGGAGCTGTGGGGTTTGGTGTGACCCAACATTTGTGCGATAGACATATGTGCGCCGACAAAATAGTGACGATTAAAACGCGCTGTCAAAATCGCGCCGACAAAATCGCGAAAGTTTCATTAAATATGAATTACTAGTTTAAAGCATATATAATAATGTTTATTTTAGAAGTCAATATTATGAGACGTGGCATGCCATCAGCACGGCACGCAGATAGTCCTTAAGATCACGCCCTGCATATGTAGGAAGAATTGCAGCAAGGGCGTCCCACTCTCTTGGCCTCTCTCGCGATTTTGTCGTGGCGATTTTGTCGGCGCTCATTTGTCCGTCGCGGTTTTGTCGGGGCGCATATGTCTATCGCGCTTTTGTCGGTGAACTGGGGTTTGGGAGTCCCTACTCCACAGGGCTCGAACCTCACCCAGAAGGGCTTTTGAGCTAAAGTGTCATATCACCAGAAACACTCACAGGGATTAGAAAAAAAGGCGCTGCCTGCCTCACATCAAGGAGCCAGAGTCAGGTGGAAGGTGGATAAGTCTTGTGAGGAGTAGTGGAGGAGGCAGGGACCACTGAGATAAGGAAAAAAAGTGTTGTGCTTTATTGCACTTGTGGTTGTGGAGGTGGGAAACGCTTGTGAGAAGAGTTTTCCCACTATAAAAGATTCTTTGTGCTTTTAGCTTGTTTCCAGAGCCTGCTTGTGATGGGTGTTTAGGGAGCTGAAGCACCCCCTGGTGCCCACAGTATGCAGATGTAGGAAATGACCAGGCTTCATCCCAACACAGCAAAATGCTTATTAACAAAGATGAAGTTTTAAAAATAAGCCTCCCTGTGTTAGTGACAGCCTCTAAATGACCCGTCATGTTGAACAGAAAGGGGTCAACCAGCAACGAGGTGTGATAAACACAATCAAACTATATATTGTAATAAAATATAAGGATAACTGCTTTGTATAAGATGTCCTCACCTCGACTAGTTCACTTTTTCATTTTCCCCCAAGGTACATTACTTTGTTCATGCACAGCTCGGTATGGTTGTTCACCTCATTCATTTCCCATTTCTGTTGACTGTGCTTGTGTGTACAACATTATGAATTTCTCAAAATATGGGATGATAGTAGAAAACAAGCAGAATGCTGCTGGCACCTAATAAAAAAGCCCAAAAAGGCCCATTAAGCCCAATCCGCCCAGTTCCTCTGGTCCCACTTTCCCCTGGGCTCACATTGCCCAGCAAGCCTGCAGAGTGGTGCGACCGTTAACCACCCTGACATTTGTTATGACATGCGGAGTCCCGAGGATTATTGTGAACAAAAACCAAGTAGGAAATGATGGAGAAATGAGAACTGAGAAATGAGACCAGAATAGTCAGAATGCCGTAAAAGACAAAACAAGATGAATGACCAGAATGAAGGGGCAAAACAAAAATCAAAAGTCATATTCAGAAGAGGGTTGTAACCAAGACACAAAATCCTGATGCTAGGGCGTACTTGAATGTAAATCTATCGCTATGAAGATTGAAAAGCTTTTTTTATCAATTGAGGGCTAACTTCAAAGGTAACACTTTATAATAACTGCACACTATGAGGCATTAGTTAAGCATGACTAAATACTTTGTTCATCATTTAGAAAGCATCGCTTCCACATTAATTGGCATTAGCAACCACTTTATAAATGCCATTATAAATGCTTTAGTACTGATCACAAAGCATATTTATAATGTCTTTGATAACTGCATTTACGATGCTTTATTAATGATCAATTAACTAATAATTAATATTTTTCAAAGAATCAGTACTAAAGCATTTATAATTGCATTTATAAAGTGGTTGCTAATGCCAATTAATGTGGAAGCGATGCTTTCTAAATGATGAACAAAGTATTTAGTCATGCTTAACTAATGCTTCATAGTGTGCAGTTATTATAAAGTGTTACCACTTCAATGCGAATACCACACGGTTATCATTGTAGCTTCTGTTATGCTATCAACATGCCAGTTGTGGTCATGTGACCTTCAAAACAGCATTGCATAAACAGAGAAAACTAAGATGTTAATAAAAATTAACTTTTAGATAAGAAACAATATTTGAAGATAATGAAATAAGCGGAACACTCATGATTAAAACCATAAAAATAGACTAACAATGCATGTATAAACAAACATGAATAGGAAGACATTACTACTTGAGCGGAATCTCATTTCCTGCACACATTATCACTTGTCCCCAGCACCTAATTGCCAGTGGATTGTTTTACGTGTTGTTATTCCTCAGGCTGGACCACATTCTTAGCCACACCTCCCATCATTCATTGCAGCGGCTGTTGCCAGGCAACATCTATTATGACAATCTCACCTGATGCCAGTTCTGTCATTAGTCAGTATTTTTGAGCAGCTTATCATTTCCAGTTTGTGAGTCATCTTGCTAATGTTTTGTGTGTCTCAATTCTTCACTTTGACATTTTGACTTTGTACTGTTCTTTATAGGCAGACCTTTTTAGTATAACACTCTGTTCATATTGGTGGAAAATGAATGAATGAAGGAATGATTTGTGCTATGATCATCTTTTGCCAGCTCTTCAGGTCAGCATAGCTAGACAAAACCTCATCATCTAACAAAAATCGAGATTTGAGGATCTTCAAAAGTACTCATACTGTAACCATACAACTTTGTTATTAGTCCATATCAACTGTTTTATGTGTGAAGAAAAGCTTTCTAACATTTGTGTGATGTCTACCTTTAACCAACTTCAACGTGCGCCCCTCTCTATTCTAGGTGAGGAACACATTTTTAAGTAACACCTACATGAATTCTCCTCCTAATTCTGAACATGTTTATCATGTCTCCTCTTAATCAACACTTGCTTACCCTGAAAAGATTCGACCCCTTCAGTCTTACCTCATTCCTACAGTCCTGGAATCAGTCTACCTTTTTAGATGTCTTCATCATCGTTTTGTGTTTTGAGATGAAAACTGCATAGATTCTTTCCAGATGAGGCCTCACAAGTGTATTATATCTCTCTCCCTGTTTTTATTAACCCCTTTTTTTTGATGCATAGACCATCAATCAGTGTTCTCCAGGCATCTCAGTCCTGGCCCAGTCACTCCAGCTATCCCCAGGTGTATCTCATCGTCTTAGCATCTGCCATGTCATGCCTCCAGCAGTTTCTTGGTTGGTCTCTTTTTTCTGTTTTTTTGGGATTTCCATGTTATAGTTTGTCTGGTGATACTAGGAGCTGGTTTTGCAGATGGTGTGGTCTTTCCTCCTCTATTCCTTCTCTATTATCTTGAACACTGCTACAGTTCTTGATTGCCAGTAGTATCAGGCCAGCATATCTGGAGGACCTTTGAAAGACAAGTCTTGATAAAGGTCCAGGTTTTCTTAGAGGTGGTAACAGTAGTCCTCCATGTCTCTAGAATAGGACTGACATCATGTTAATATTGAAGAGCCTGATCTTAATTGCAAGGGACCAGGTGCCTGGTGCTGAAAACATTCCTTAGTTGAAGGAAAGCTGCCTTTGCCTTGCCAATCTTGACTCCGATGTCAGCGTCTGTTCACTCCTGCTTGTCAACGACACTACCAGGATAAGCGAAGCTCTCCACCTACTCTAGTGCATCATCTTCCAGCATGATGGGGGTTGAGTTGGCAACATATACCCAGAGAAACTTGATCTTCCCTCCGTGGATTTGGAGGCCTGGTGGAGCTGATTTGTCTGAAGTAATGTTGGCCTTTTTGTACATCTGTTGGTGTGTGTGAGTAAGAAGGTCCAGGTCATCTGTGAAGTCTTTGTCATTTAAGCTGTGTCCAAGGTGTCCACTTCTGTGCTGGGTATGTCTTTATGAGAAGTTTGTTGTATATTTTAAAAATAACTGCTGTAGATTTTTTTTGTAGAAAAACCATCCTATACAGCCCATCACCCCTTTAGCATTCTTAATCACTTCTATATGATGTCTGTATGTGGAAAATGATGAGTCCACTGCAAGTCCATCTCCTAAGGTGTACTTTTATTTACTTCTTATACGTAACACTTTACATTCATGCACATTCAATTTCATCTTCCACATAACTGCCCTGTTTGCATTATTCTAGTCATTCTTTGTTACCTGCCATTCCACTTAGGTTAGTGTCCTTGGCAAATGATCACTAATACATGTGGTGGCTCAATACTGAGACATCACTGAACTTGTAAAAATGTCCTTGAATCCTAATTCTTTGCTTTTTGTGTTTGATCCCATTTTGTATCCATTGGGACCTTGAAGTCCCACTTCTTTTACTTTGATCACAAGCCTCTCATGAGATACCTTGTCAGAATCAAAATTCATAATAACATATCCAGCCTTTTAATCAAATGCACTTGTTACTTCCTCATAGAATTCCACCATGTTAGACAAACAAGCTCTTTCTTGACCTTTACTCCATAATTAGTGCTTGATCTTTTTTTCTTATATAATTCATTAATTTCCCCATGATACGCATTAGTTGTCTTGGCCCATTGTTACTTGGATTGGCTCAATCAGCTTTTGTAAAATGGAGAAATTGCAAGCGTCTAATGTTTAGGAATTCCCACAATGTGAGTTAAGAGTTTACAGATGTACTGTAATCATTAACTAATCAATAACTCCTTAACAGTTCCTGTAGCTACTAGGACAACTTTTTCACATGTCAGAACTTCAGAAGAATATTAAGAGCATTTCTTATTTCCTTTTCTGTGTATTTTAATTTTCCTCCTTGTTGAACTCTTTTTTTGCTAAAAGGAGATCTTTAGGTTGACTTTTACATTTTCTGCAATGTAATGATCGGGGCAACAGAGAGGGGTAGTGAAAGTTTTGAGGTGACCAGGTAAGGATCACCATGGCAGCTCTTGTACGCTGATGATCTCGTATTGATGGCAAGAAATGAAGTAGAATCTTAGGAGAAGACATTGAAAGGGAAAGTTGGGTTTGAAGCAAAAAACCTCAAGATAAAGTCAAGGGAAACCAGGGAGTTGATGTGGCAAATGAGCAGGAGGTGTGGGAGAGGCGAGTACATGGCAGTGTGGCATGTGGGGTGAAGGTGATGAGTGAAACTCTGCTGTCAGAAGTGGGTGTATAAAGTAGCCTGCAGATGGTGGAGAGCAAGACCAATGCTGAGTTAGAGAGCAAGACTTGGTGTGGAGGCAATAGATGTTGTGGTGAGGATGACTGGAGGAAGACATGGATGGAGTGGATGAATTGGATGAGGCCAAGAAGACGTGCTTGGAGGTGGAGTCAGGTAATATAAGAAAATGAATGATTTCACTAAAGTATGCCCAAGACCGTGGAGAGTGAAGGAAACCTGCAAAATTGTCTTTAAACCAATAGTGATTATACGTAATATACTTAGAACCTGCTCACTGCTCCTTGACTTTCTCCAGCTGTTCATCCCTCCTTTTCATACCATTTCTTCTACATTGTTGTCAGCAACCTTATGCCTGATGTAATCCTCAGCTACAAACCGTACGGGAAAGATGAGTGCTCTGGAGGTGGTGAAAGCCAGAAATGGGATGAAGTTAACCTGCAGCAATTTGACATACAGTATATAATATTTTCAGGCCTTCATTGAGAAGCTAAAATCCTTCAACTGTTCCATCTGCTGGTGCCCAGTCTGTGCTTCTGCACTCGCTGCAGGTTTGCTGTAAGCAGAGGGCTGTCGTCTGTCACAGGCATCTGCTGCCCCACGGGCTTCCAGTGCTACCACCGAGGCCTCCTTTCTTGTTACAAGAGCACAGAATTGTGCCCAGTTTCTTGCCATAATTTCCAGCTCTGAAAGGTCTTTTGTTGAAGGCTCCATTATTCATTTTATATTTCTCAAATGTACTCATTTGTCTCACCTTCTGGTTCTTGCTTTCAGATTGTTTCGGGACTTCATAGCATTCCTCCTTTTCGTACCAGAGTGAACTGCAGAATAAGTTGTTTCTGGTTTGCCTCAGAAATGAGAGAACAGGTTCATTAGGAAGTGATTAATTGCTTCAGCGCACCATCCGTTGAAGACCAACTCACTGGGAGGTAAAGTGGCACTTCATGGTCAGGGGCTCGCTGGAATATTAATAGGACCTTGCTCTGAGCTTCATTAGTACTCACCCAAAATTCAAAATTCCCCTGCCATTTGTTTTAATTTTTATAGGCAAGAGGGATCTGTGCTTTTCTGGGCTTTCATTTAGCTATTCAAAGGTTTGAGTGTCACAATGGTTAGCGTACACAGGAAGGTTTGTAAACCCTTTGGAGTTTTCTCTATTTCTGAATGAGAAGGCCTTAAGTCCTAAACCTAGATAAAGAAACCTAGTTAAACAAATGACTCAAAACATTATAACTTGCTAATTTATTTATTGAGGAAAATGATCCAAGGTAACATATTTATGTATGAAAAAGTAAATGAACTTCTAGAACTATTAGTGCCTGGAAAGGTGGCCTTGGAGTCAGTTGTTTCAATCAAAGGGGTGACAATCAGGTGTGAGCGTGGGAGGCTCTTCCCTATTTAAATCTGAGTCATCACTATAAAAGTCTGATCTTCACCACAAAGATCTGTGAACGTGTGTCATGACTCGATCAAAAGAGATTTCTGGGCACCTCAGAAAAATGTTGCCAATGCTCACGAGGCTGGATAAGGCTTCACAACCATTTCTAAAGAGTTTGGACTCCACCAGTCCATTGCCAGACAGAACACAAATGTTACCCTCCCCAGAAGTCATCCACTAACTAACAACTATAACTCCAAGAGCAAGGTGTGTAGCATTCTAGGATGTCACAAAGAAGCCCAGGGTAACATCTAAGGATCTGAAGGACTCTGTTACATTTGCTGTCATCTTTGGTCATAAGTCCACCATCAGGAGAACACTGAACACCAAAGGTGTGCATGACAGGCTTGCAAGAAGGAGGGCACCACTCTTCATGAAGAATATTGTTGCCTTTCTAAAGTTTGCTAAAGACAACACAGATAAGCCATTAGGCTAATTACTGTAGAAGAATGCTCTGCGGACAGATGAATCCAAAACAGAAGTTTTTGGCTTGAATGAGAAGTGTTATGTTTGGTGAAAAGCAAATACTGCATTCCAGCATACAAACCTTATCCCACAAGGTGGTGGTGGTGGTATTATAGCTTGGGCCTGCCATTGTTGGCAGAACCATGAATTCTGCATTGTAGCAGCAAAATCTACAAAAAAAATTGTGACTGGTCTCTCCTAGACTTTCTCGTATATTCAGATATGGGGATGGATGTTTGAGGAGTAAACTGCAAGACAATGATTATATTTTTATATTACATACATCAACCATCAACAACAAATCAAACCAAATTAATAATATATTTAACAATTATTATAAAAGTAAAGTTGAATAAATCAAACTCTGCAGCTGCATGGATAAAAGGTAAATTACCACTTCTGGTTAATGGAAATAGCCCAAAAGTTGATAGAAATCTATGTTTTGTACCTAATACTTGTAAGCAAAATTTGGTTGACCATGGTGAAAGCGTACTCACGTTATTGTGTTTACATACACACACACACACAGAGAGACAGAATTCCAAAAATTGTATTTTTGGACTCAGGGAGGGATTCATCAAAATCTTGACATCGAATCTTTGGAAGATTCCAATTCTTTCCCTATACTTTGTAAAGGACAACGTAAAAAGTTAAGGTATCCAAGTCAAAGTCTAGAGCTTAATTCTACAAAAATGTTGTGGAAAGAAGTTCATGCAAGGAAGCCCAGCAACATCCCTGTGTTGAAGCAGATCTACAAAGAGGAATGGAATAAAATTCCTCCAAGCTGATGTGCAGGGCTGATAAGCAGTTACCGGAAATGTTTAGCTGAAGTTATTGCTGCACAAGGGGGGTCACACCAGGAACTGAAAGCAAACATTCACATACTTTTTTCACACACAAGTACTGTACATGAATACTTTCCTCAATACATAAATGAACGTTTTTGTGTTCTTTGTTTAATCGCAGTTTTCTTTATCTTGTTTTAGGACTTACTTAAAGATCTCATCATGTTTTAGGTCGTATTTACACAGAAATAGAAAAAATTCTAAAGAGCTCACAAACTTCCAGGCGCCACTGTGGCTGCTTCATGGATCCAGCGACTTGGGCTCCAGGCCTCCCTCAAAATCCAAGGTTGTGCAGGATAGACTGACTAGTAATCCTAAACTGGCATTTTATATGTGATAAGGGTTGGTTCATGCCATGTGCCAGGTGTTTGTGGGATAGACTCGAGCCCAACACAACCCTGAATTGCATTAAGAGACTTTGAGACTGTCAGGTTTTGTTGTATACATAAGCCTGGAAGGGACGATAATCAAGTTTTGTAGCTGTGAAGTGAGAGGTGGTAACACCACCCCCACCTTCAAGGGGCTTAAGATTTACTAAAACACAGCCTCCATGTGGCACCATAAAGGCAAGTTAATGGACTGGGTGAAGCAATGAGATGCCATGCAGGTTAATAAATCAGTAATGTGCTAAAATATTCTGAATTGAATATGTTTGAAATGGTGCTTCTTTACACTCCTGACACACTGTACGAGGTGTGTGTGTGTCAAGTCTAGGTGTGGTTTGCTGGTTTAACTGATATTATTTAAATGTGCAATGCCATGCTGTACCCACAACAATATCTGAAACTACAATCTAATATCTCTGAAGAAGAAATAGATGAAGAACTTACACAGTTATTTCCTGTTGTTTTGGCAGGGTTTGCTTCCTCATAATTTTTGGACTACTTATTGGTTGTGTGCCCCTTGTTTGAGGTTTCATATTCTAAAGGTGTCCTCCTTTAGTCCAAAGGCATACAGTTACAGTGCCTTTAGAAAGCCTTCAGCCTCTTTCACTCTTTCCACATTTTCTTATGTTGCAGCCTTCTGCAAAAATCATTTTAATTCATTTTCTCCCTCATTAAGACCCCAGAATGACAAAGTGAAAACAGGATTAAAAATAAAACTGAAATATCACATTGACACAAGTATGCAGACTGTTTACTCAGTAGTTTGTTGAATCCCCTTTGGCAGTGAGTACAGCCTGGAGTCTTCTGGTGTATCACATGATAAGCGTGGCACACCAGGTTTAGGGATTTTCCGTATTTCTTCTCTGCAGATCCTATCAAGCTCTGTCAGGTTAGATGGAGATCATCAAGATGCTTAGCAGTTTTCAGGTCTCTCCAGAGATGTTCAAGTGGGTTAAAGTGCAGTCTCTGGCTGAGCCACTCTAGGAGACCCTTTGTGCTCAGGGTCTTTGTCCTGTTGGAAGGTAAACCTTCTGCCTGGTCTGAGGTCCAGACTGTTCTTGTTCAGGTTTCCATTAAGGATATCTTTGTACTTTGATCAAGTACAGCATTTCCTTCAACCCATTCAAGTCCCCCAGTCCCTGCCGCTGAAGGACAACCCCACCATGCTTCACCGTTGGAATGGTATTGCACAAATGATGAGTGGTGCCTTGTTTGCTCCAGACATGACGCTTAGATTTGAGGCCAGACAGCTTAGACCAGTCTGAGAGTTCTTTAGGTGCCTTTTTGTAAACTTCAAGCAAGCTTTCATGTGTTGTCTGGCCAGTCCATCATAAAGTCCAGAGTGTTGCAGTGTTGATTATCATTTTAGAAGTTTCTCCCATCTACATGCAGGTTCTGTTTCTGTGACTCACTCCAATAAAATCAAACATATTTGATTTTGTCTTTAATCATAGAGGTGGGCGCTTTGTATGCAGGAGAGCTGACAACCAATGAGTCCTCATGTGGAAGTACAAGGCATACAATTCAGTGATGAGGAATAAGGAATGCTGGTGTTTTTGATCTAATGGACGGAAGAGAAACTCGTCTGTCTGATGTCTCGCATTGTACACACCACAACAGAATAGATACAGAATGTCAAAAAGGGCAGAAATTGTGGCTAAAGAAATTGTGGCTACCTGTTACCCCTTCATAAAACACAGGCTCCACCTGGCAGCAAGCTATTTATTAGCCATCACAAAATAGGCCGAGCATGACTGTGCTAGAAAAATGATCAAGTAGTCACATGATTTGATTTGATTTGATTTGCCCGGTGTTTTTCAGTCGTGTAAAATGACATGGTCTAATGACAAGATCAGCAACTGCAGTTGGCAAATCTGATGTACTCAACAACTAGAAGTCACGTAATGTGACATTGGCTTTAAAGATGCCTTTCAGTCTGAGTGGTTGGTAAGACGTGTCATATTCAATTTAAGTAACCGTTTCAAACTCTGAGTCTCACTCATAGGCTGTGTGCCCTTTTATGAGGAATTTACCTTGTTTTGTGATTTTGAATTCCCCCCAGGTTGTAAGTTACTCTTTCTTACAGCAATTAAACAAACTTGCTGTCATCATGGAATCAATTCAGTGTTACTGTCCGCTTGTGTGGATATTCTGATCAGCTTGTCTTTGCATTGTCTCAACACAAGAATTTCTTTAGGGTGCTATATGGACTTGGTTTTATTCATCATGCTGGTTTATTTTGTTTTGATTGAAACAAAGAAACTTACTAAGCAAACTTCTAGACCAAGTCCCAGTCTCTTTAATGTGTCAGTCCATTTTCTTGGTTTAACAGGGGTACATGGAGCTAAAAGTGATTTTAGAAGGTGGATGGCGGAAATGGGCAGCAACTCCATATAGGACATCACCCAGCTGAGAATCAAGAGGGAGGTGGTAACACCACCCACTATACCATCATCCCACTACCAGCAATGGGTTTAAAATTACTAAAAATAATTTAGAGATTTAGTAAATGGAAAAAGAAGCAGTATAACATTGATTCTGTGTCACCAGCTGAAGAAAATGGCCACAAAATCGCAAATCTGGGGCCTGAAAAATAAATGTGAATAATTTACCTCTACTGTGGTGGGATGGCACCCTGCCCAGGATTGGTTCCTGCCTTATGCCCTGTGTTGGTTGGGATTGGCTCCAGCAGACCCCCGTGACCCTGTGTTCGGATTCAGCGGGTTGGAAAATGGATGGATGGAATTTACCTCTACATTTATCCATTTTGTAATTTGCTTCTTTCAGTTATAGGGCTAAGTGCACTGGAAGCCCATCAGGAGAGCACACCATTAACACACACTTATTCATGTGAGCCCAATTTAGAGTCACCAGTCAACCTAACATGAAAGACCTTGGCACGCCAGGGAATGTGTGGCGCCACACACATGGTGACCAGGCAGGGATTCTCCACCATCGCAAGAGCTGTGAGGGCATGCTGTGCCACCAGGCTGCTCTACAAAATAAGGAAGGGTCTAAAAAATACATTACAATGCATAGGTGTAGAGAGGGTATCAGTTTTATTTACACCTAAAAATGGAAAATTAGAAAAACTAAATGTGTAGCATATTGATAAATGTTGCTGTGTCATAGCTTTAGAATTTTAGTTTCAGATTCTTGTCAAGGTCTAATCTTTGTGGCTTTTGTATGTTCTACACATAGGATTTTGTGCTACATTGGCCTGGTAAAGGACCTGCATGTGCTATCAAGCCAAAACACTGTGGCCTGTCTTATATTTAATCAGCCAAGATGGGCACAGGTCAATCTTCAGATACTCGATGCTTACCTGCAGAGTAGTCAGTGGGTCACCAGCTGTGTACATGGAGACACTGGTGAGGTGCTACACTCCTTCTGTTCAACTCAGGTCTACCAGTGAACAACGTCTGCTGATGCCACCCCTGCATTGCATCAAATCTCAATCCAAATTCTTCTTAAATTGGTGGAATGAGCTGCCCGCCCCCATCCAAAACTGCTGGTTCTCTTTGATGTGTTTAAGAAGCGATTAAAAACCCTGCTGATTTGAGAATATCTGTCAGATTGTTAATGAATGTTTTTTGCTCAGTGGATATCTGTCATCTGTTAATTGATCATTTTTTTTCTTATGCTAGCTTTATAGCTCTTCACTTGTGGTCGTCATCTTTTGTAACCTGTCCTGCTTCATTAGGCAGATGTTATTTGATTATGTTGACCTCCTTTGTAGGTTGCTTTGGATAAAAGCATCAGCTAAACAAATAAATGTAAGTGCATTTTGATTGGCTGGAATTCTATCCAGGACTGCCACCTTCCTTGTGCCAACACCGCTGAGATGGACACAGACCGCTATGATGCTGAACTTGATAATGGATCGATAGACTGACTAATTTGTGTTTAATCCTCGGTTCCAGTAATCTTCCATCCATCACTGTCAACGTCACTTTTTGCATTTTCCTCTATATTAGGTAAAATCTATACAAGGCTGTCCTTATACATGAGATTTGAGCAGAAATGCTTTGTGGATGCTAGGGGTCGATGTTGCCCCGTGAAACCCACCAGCCAGACGTCCAAGACACTGTTGTAAAAAGCACCAAGAAGAATTTTAATATTTTTCTTCAGATACAGTGCACAAAGCACTACACTCGCCACAATTCTCCAATAATCAATACAATAATAACCAATAATCCTCCACTCCTCCCAGCAGCTCCGTTACTCTACCACCCAACTCCGGCTCCCTTTGCTGGTCTTCAGCAGTCCTTTAAGTAGTCCATTACCCAGAAGTATTCCTCCCAGGTTAAATGCCACATCATCCGTTCTCTAGTAGCCCGGAAGTACTGCAGGCTTCTGTCCTCGTGACTCTGAAGTACTTCTGGGTTGTCTTAACAGTAGGAGTCTCCAGGTTCTTTGTGAGCTCCCCCGGCAGTACCTACGGCACCCAACAGGGCTGAGGAAACGGACTCCATGTCCCAAGATGCCTTGAGGGAATCTGGGGAACCGTTGCCATCCAGGGGAGCTGCCACCTAGTGTCCCAGGGGATGCAGTGCCCTGTAAAGGCTGCCTTCCTCCATTCTTCTTTTCCAGGGACGTCCCGGCCGGACTGAACCGCTGGCTGTCCCTCACAGCGTAAAGATTCTTCTGAGTTGGTGTTACTTGAAATGATTAAAAATCTACAGTAGTTTCTTTTGCAAATTCTTTTCATTTAGTAATCATACTGTTTGATGGTGAATAAATAGCTTTTTAGGTTATCTGTTTTCTAGATGACTTGTATGCAGTACAGAGTTTTCCAAATGTAGTTCTTAAGTTGCTTTTCAATATTGTAGCGACCCGTGGGTGAGTCTTAAAGTTTTTCAGAGCCAAACTCTGCCGTGCACCTCTCCCAAACTGTCGGCTAGCGGACTGCCAGCGCTATGCACGCAGCTACAACCAGCTCTTTAAGTAGCGAGCACTCGTGTCCCATACACCGCACGACTCCGAGTGTCTCGGCAAGAATTGCTGAGATGAAATCTTAGCAAATACACAGCTCTGTCCTGTTGTATCTCTTTATTAGAGTAGATAGTCAGAAAACAAAGCTCAAACTCATTGCATAGCCATTGCCAAGGTCATTAACGAAACCATCTTTCTCCTTGATGGTAACTATTTACAGTTTTAACATCCCCAGACGGCAATAACCCAACCCACCCCACCAGTTGAGCACAAACACATACAATAATTACAACAGGAAAAAAATAATTCGATTACATAATTAATTAACACAACAATAAGCTTTTCATAAATTACCCATAATGCATCATGCCACCAGCGCTGGCTGCCGGGTTACTACAATATGTTGTCCTGCTTGTTGTAGTTTTTGTACATAGTGCAATAGTCTATTGTCAGTTGTAGGTCTGTGTACACATTGTTCAAATTATTCAATTTTGTATGACTGTAGATCATTTGATATTTAACTTGGCATCTGCCACAATTATATTTCCGCTGAGATGTTTATTCGTCTTCTTTATTCAATGAAGTAACGCTGGTTTCAGTCACTTATATTTGCTTGTTAAATAAGCCTCTCAACGACATATACCCACTACTGTGAGATGACAGCCTTTAACCAGTGCTTGTTAAGTAAATGATGGATACAATGTATATAATCAGGGCTGGTCAGAACTCTCTGAACAAAAAAGGTTTTTATTAAGACTGCAATTAGTTGGGCAGAGTGTTTGTGAATGGAGTAGCGGTGACACCGACTCCTGTCCTGCTCATTCAAAGAGTGGCTAAACTGAGCTGAGCGTCTACACCAGTGCCTAGCAGTTACAGGCCTTCATATTTCTTAGCATGACAGAGAACAGCAGGGGGAGCAGGCAACAAAAAAGACCACTGAACAGCAAACTTTAAAACTGGAAGTGGGATGAAGGGCCATCACAGTAACACAACGAGCCAGAACATTTCAGATACGTTACAGAATGATCAATGTTTTTTAGATTGTTTTAGCTATTTAAGATTCTGGGTTCCAGAGTTAGTCTCCAAAGTTAGTTTTTTCAGCAGACCAATGATCCCCACATGCCCAGAATAACTTCAGGACCAGATGTTCAATGTCCTCCAGTGCCCGAGTCAGTGTTTGGATTTCATTGCAACTGAGAATTTGTCACAGTGTTTGAAAAAAGTGGTGTACAAGCGTCATGGGACCGAGCTGAACAGCGTAGAGCAGGGGCTTCACAAGTTCAGTCACTTGGGCCGCCACTTGACCTGAAGGTTTTAATTTCAGGCAGCTTCACAAATGAATCATTTGTTTAGTCTCATTACAGCTTAAAACATGACATGATTGAGTCATTAGTTTGCCAGCAATAGCTATAGACAGGTGGCAATGGAGGAAAGGAAACCAAAAACTCCAGAAAGCAAAATCCTGCAGAAAATAAACCCCCAGGTGCAGGATGTCTGAGAGGAATTTTATGAGGTAGTGTAAAAATGTTTTCTTGGCCCCTTTCCTGCACCATTCGCCATCATGTTTTTATCCACTATGGTTTTAAGCATAAGGTCAAAAAAGGTATACAAGGTGAGAGGGGGTTAGAACTGGGCGTTTTATTGATTTGCTACATTTGAGGCCTTATAACCCTCAGACCTACGTGGTAAAGAGTGAAATGAGGGGTCAGAGGGAAGAATGCATATTTGAATATCTTTATATGCTACAAGGCATATCAGAAGAAAAATAAATGCCTTTAATTTATACTTCAAATTCTACAATGCATTTAAGACAAAGGAATTCTAAATCAAAAGCAAACAACAGGCTTAGTATTTACTTAGAAATTAGCTTTTATTAACTTTTTGTGACAAGTTTCTAATTACAGCATCCAAATAGATTATTCTGACAATGTTTGATTCAGTACTCATTAATTCTTAATCGGCTTGGGTATTCTAAAGCTACTGTTACTATTACAAGTGTTGCTAAGCTGACACAAACGTTTGGAAACATGTCATCAAGTCTTTATTCTGTTAATATGTTCAACAGATCTCATGGTTTTAACTGGTGTGGACGTTAGAGGCGCTGTTGCCCCGTTAAACCCACCAGACAGACATCCAGGACACACGTTTAAAAGCACCAAGAAGAATTTTAATAATTTTCTTAAATAAAGTGCACAAATCACTGCACACTCCACAATTTTCAAATCAATAATAATAATAAACAATTATCAATAATCACAATTCTCCTCTCCACCCAGCAGCTCTGTCACTCTACCACCCAATTCTGGCTCCCCTTGCTGGGTTTCTCAAAGTCCTTTAATAGTCCATGACCCAGAAGTGTTCCTTCTCCGGGTCAAACGCCACATCCCCCTTCCTAAAGTTGCCCGGAAGTACTGCGGGCTTCCGTCCTCGTGACTCCGAAGTACTTCCGGATTGTCATAACAGTAGTAGTCCCCAGGTTCTTGGTGAACTCCCCCTGGCGGCACCCACTGCAACCAACAGGGCTGAGGAAACGGACTCCATGTCCCAGGATGCTTTGAGGGAATCTGGGGAATCGTTGCCGTCCAGGGGAGCTGCCTCCTAGCGTCCTGGAGGATGCAGTGCCCTGAAAAGGCTTCCTTCCTCCACTCTTTTCTTTCAGGGACATCCCGGCTGAACTGAACCTCCAGCCGTCCATCCCACTGTACATTTCCAAAGTTTGCCTTATGTGCTGAGGGCAAATGTTACAGTGGTGCTCTGCTTCCCTTGATGCTCTAAGCACATGCTTATTTTACTTAATGGTTAATCCAACCATGGAAGTAAGCAAAGGAAATAATAAGTAATGATAATTAATGCTCACAGCCATCAGTTATATTACACATCTGAACGGCTATCGTAAGCATTGGATGAACAGCTGACCTATCTATGCTAAGCCAGCTTTGACATAAAATAATTTCAGGATGCACAATAATCATCTTTCATTTTTCAAAACAGATTGTAACAATATTTATGGAAAAGCCATACTAAAAAAGTGTGAATTTAGCATCTTTTTGCAATGCTTTGCAGTGCTTGCTTTGTGCAACTCTATTGGTAAAACATTTTTCTTGCATAAAAACAAAAAGCTGCCCATCCAGTCCCTTTCATGCTTCTTTCAAGGTATTTTGAGGTAGAGTGTATGGAGACAGGCATTCTGAAGGACATGAAAGTTAAAAGCCTTGTGTACAATTAAAAGAGATTCTGGAAGCCATTGACTTGGTGACAAACTGCATGTTATGTTTTTTAGATACTTACCTTTTGATTAGAACACGTGTAGCTGCACTTTGAACAAGTTGTAGCTTATGTATCTGTCCTTGAAGGAATACTCTACTGCAAAATAATATTTTTTGATATGTTCGTTACCCCATGTAGTTTGTAGTGACAGGAGAGAAACATTTTTAACCTCCTGTATTCATGGAATAAGTACAAAACAAAGTCTCTTGCAGAACGGGACCCAATGATGAACAACTCCGGACAACACCAAAAAATCTCACGTTACTTGAGTCGCAAAATACATACATCAGGTCATCTAGTCATATGCTCACAATGTGCAGAACGCATGATTTTTTTTTTGCTAAAATACTGTTACATAAATATCTCTGGAAAATGAAAGTAGTTCACAAACTGGAAGCCCCTTCAAACTAGGCCATGCTTTTGAACTGAAGAAACTCATCTCATACATTGACTGCCAGAGCCATATTCACCTGGCTGATTGATTTCTAAGAAGTGACAATGGCAATGAAATTCCTGCTCCCATGTAGCACTCAGTGTTGTTTGCACTAATGTCTGCACCGTTCGTTGCTAGCCATCCACATTTGGATACAATTAAGGGAGCAAACAATACATAAAAGGGTACATTATACAGAAATTAGCAAAGGAAACTCCAGCAATTAAAGTTATAGCAAAGAATACAAATATTTATGAATTTCCTAGAAATATTTGTAAGTCAGATAACCAAACAATGAGATCAAAATAATGCACAGAACAGAGCAAGGCAACAGAAATCGTTAAGGTACCAACCCTTTAATAAGCAAACTGGAAAAAAACCAAAAAGGTGCACTGCAGCAGAACAGAAAAGATGGCTGACTGAAAATGGAGTTCTTGGTGTCTAGAATCTCGTAAAGAAGCTCATTAAGTATTGGCTACTGGTTGTGAATGAGATGCCATGTTTCAAAGTTGTCTAATTTATGGTGGCTCAACCAAGTGGGGTAGGGCCAGCTCTGGGAATAATGGCCGGGTTTTGTTGCCCTCACTGGATGCCTTCTTGGGACTGTGGGTGAAAGAGATGATACCATTAGCAACAGCGCCTCCTCTCATCCTGGAGTGGTATTGCTTACCTCAGCCATTGCAAATGTGTGACAGCAGTTGTTGGGGAAACAGAAAGCACAGTCTGTGTTTTGTAAATGTTTGAAAGAACAACATTAATGTCACTGACGTTATACATTTATTCAGGAATAAAAAGTGAACATGAAGTCCTTTGATAATAAGTTGTAGAACTGGTATTGCTTTCTTCTGGTTTTAATTAATTACTACATTTCATGGTGATTAATTAACCTCCCTAGCATTTGACCCGAGAGTTACTCGGGTTGTGAAAACAGAGCTAACAGCGTGTCACTCAGGCAACTGCATAGACATGTCTCGTGTAAGCATTATATACGCGGATTACTCAGGCTGAAAAAATGCCAAGCGTTACTCGGGCAACAGTGTAGGCGTGTCTTCTCCTAGCCTCATAGTGGCTAGTTTTTCGGTAGTCCAGGTGTTGCACACTCTTGACAGTGATACGAACAGTGAGTCTCTCATCAGCAGTGATGACAAAGTGAATCTGTCTTCAGGCAGTGAGATTAAAATAGACAGTGAAACCAAAAGTGATTCTGACGCTCATGTTTGGGTTTCTGTCGACCTGTTTCAGGTTAACAAGAACCACCTTATTTTGATTTTGTGGGTCAGCCAGGAATAAAAGTGAACGTTGACAGCTAAGATCCATTTACTTACCTGAAGTTATTTCTTGATGACGACATGATCGAAAGAATTGTTGTTGAGATGAACCGTTATGCTGAACAGTGTCTAGTAAATGACCGTACACCTAAGCAGTTTTCCCATTCAAAGATATACCACACAAAAGATATATTTTGACTGTATATATGGTATTGTTATTATTATTATAATTTGTAGCATTATTATACTTTTTACACTTCTGACTTGTAAAACTTGATGTTTTACAGTAGAAAGATGAGATTTAATAAAAATTTTAAAGCCAAAGAACGCAATGCTTTTTACATGTTTTTTTGAGAAAAAATGTAACACTACTGCCTTAGTGGAGTTAATTTTTAAGTATGATAAACGAAAAAACTAAATAATTAAACCCATTATAAAAACGATGTGCACTTAAGTGAAGAATCAAACAAAGTAACTGAGCAGACGCTGCTGTGACACATCTGAAGACACTTGACACTTTGAGAGCTTAGCCTGTTGACGGATTGGACCGTCTGGCTGCTTTGGGCCACCATGCCTGGACAGGCCATTGCTCAGTCTGTGCCTACTGTAACTCAGTTTTTGCCTCCATCGTAAACAAAGGCAGGGCTTCACATATGAATTCCATTGTAGGACTGTTAGATGCACGTCATTAAGAGTCATTACAAAAGAAATATCACAAAGCAACTGTTTCTAGCAACGAAAGCGAGGATGAAGGCAGTTGAGCTTGCTCCCTAAGCAAAGCAGCCTGGAACAGCACTACTGTGCAAATATTTGTCAGCAGCTCTGTGAAGTTAATTAATACCGTGTCAGCCAAGCAGCTCCGATTACATAAATCTCAGTGTGATCCTGCTGCAGCGTACACTCTATTTGGAAGGGCTCAAATTGCTGTGTTTGTGGCACAGGCTCCATAAGGAAATATCTTCTGTTTTCAGTTGATGTTTCCTCTGTACAATATATTCTGTTCACCTAAGCAAGCCAACATTAAGAAGACAAAATATTCTATGCTTAAAGTGCACAACAGGCAGCATGTAGTAGTGGTGCAGAACTTTAGACCACAAGGCTGCTGATTCCATTTCTGTCTCTGTCACTTAACCTGCTTGTACATAATATCTGTAAATGGCTGTAACATATCATCATCTTGGGAGTAACACTCACTGTAAGAAACTGAATAACAGAACTTATCAATAAACACAAGGGGTGCTCACAGATGATCATTTCTTATGTAGCAACATGGCAGGCACACAGAAGAGGCTTCTGTTAGTTTATTAAGAGGCCTTCTTGAGTTTCTTGTTGCTGAATGTTTCGCTCTAAGAATGTTATTGTGGTGTGTTGGTCAGCTTGCCTGGCTTATGTGAAGCTGGGACTGAAAGTTCTGCTGTTTCCAATATACCGTAAAATGTGAAAAAGCAAAAAGTATGCCAGCCACAGTCATTCTTGAGTTTGTTACACATGAGATGGCTGGCCTTTAGCTGGTCGTTTATTAGCTGCTTAGACTTCTACTTTGTCTTCTATGATACCAAGTCTTTGAGGGGATGTCCGATGCTTTGTGAAATGCTGTTGTTGGTTCAGATTTCAGTTGAGCTTTGCTTGCAGTGGTATTTGCTGCTCGGTCTGTCCACGTTCATGGTGTGGTGTAGTCTTCCTCAAGCATTTTCAGTGTTAGGCTCGTGTACTCTGCAACCTCATAGGGAGAAGGGTGGGTCCTCTGCGGAAACCTTGTATGGTTTAGGTTGTTTAGATGCTGTGATTCTCAACCTCTACCAGACACTGGCACAGAACTTGGCTTGGAGAAGCTGATCTTAGAGCAAATAGTTTAAATGAACCTTGCTGTGGAACAAAGAAAAGAAAAGAAAATCCTCTGCTCATAAATGTGGATTTACATTTAAATAGCAAATAGAACAATACAGAGGCTGCTGATGAAGAAACATTAAACAGAACTGTCACTAGATAACATCAGCAAAGCATTAGAGCAAGCACGCTGTGTGCCTGAAGTGTGTGTGTCCTGAAATGTGACTGTTATGTGGGATGCTAGCAACAAGTACATAGTGGTGTGGCTTTCGTTTACAAATTGCATATCCTTGAGTAAGAAAAGAAACAAACAGTTGGGGCATCATAAGGTGAACACCGTGGATTTAATGACAAAACAAAAAAACAAAAAATTTCATAATTGTGTCTTTTCAGATGGGACTCTAGATGGTGGAGGAACCCCTTAAAAGAAAGCCAAAGCAGAAGAGGCGGGCTCAGGGGTTCGTAACCTGGAAGTGATGTCACTGGCGTTGCCAGTCATCAAATCTGTTAGGGAGAAAGGAGGAGAAGCATTAGGCAATGGCACCAACCCTCAAGTCAGGGTGGTATTACTATTTAACAAGCCCTCAAGTTGCCTCCCAAGCGCATGTGTGTGACAGCATGTTTAATATGATTTGCCATTTTATGATATTCATATTGTAACCAATAGCATTAGAACATTCGAACTATTGTGACAAGAACAGGCTGTTCGGACCAACAGGCTCATCCATCCTAAAATCTGTACCAGAGTAAGATCTGAGTGTACAACCAGCACTGCAGCACTAGTGAGACCCTCTGCTTACCATCGTTCCTCCCCCACACTATGTGACTCTTCAATTCCACTTGGGGGAGTAAATGCTAACATTCCTCAAAGTTATTGTCTGCTTTTACATGCATTTTTATTACTATTTAATTTAATATTGTTTTTTGTATCAGTATACTGCTGCTGGATTATGTGAATTTCCCCTTGGGATTAATAAAGTATCTATCTATCTATCTATCTATCTATCTATCTATCTATCTATCTAT
>JANRMT010062854.1:16294317-16347875 GCA_026402145.1 Polypterus bichir lapradei
GAGATCCTTAACAAATAATTATTGGCATATTTTCCCTCAGTTTAAAAAGGTTAAATTTTCTTCTTAATAAAAATTTTAAGGCACTACTTCGCCGCTGCGAAGCGCGGGTATTTTGCTAGTATATATATATATACAGTACTTGATAAAGTTCTGATTGTAATGGTTTTGTTAAATGGCCAATATGCTGTGACGCTGAGGCTGCTGAGGGGCCCATATAGTACTGTTTTATACTGGACCATGAAATGTGTGGTGACGGTGCCCCTGAGTCACAGGATACTATGACAGATTGTATAGTGCCCTCTAGAGGCCTTGGGGACTCCATTTAAACAAAATAGAAGTTACAAGATTTTTGTAAGATTCAGTTTTCTACTGAATATAAACTGTGATGCCACCAGAGTTTCCTTTACAATACCAATGTAGTATATAATTAAAGTAATGGAGGCAATGACAGATTTAGGATCAGAGTTTTTGAAAGCAGTTTCAGGTTTACTTTAGATGTCGAGACTAAAGGATATTCCTGAAAAGAAATTAATGGAAAGTTTAACCATCTTGCATGGAACTTCAAGGTTGCATTTGCCATATCGTGTTTGTGCATTACCAGTCATGTGATTGCCATTGGTGTTGTGTATGACATTGCTATGATGGCTAGGATGGTTTAGTCTGCAAGGTTTTGCATATTTTAAAACCAAAACTCTTGCGAGGGATTTAATTATATAAGAAAGGAAAATAAAGAACTTAGTACTTTGATTTTGAATTTCAGCCACAAGTTTGGGGTAACATTTTGAATTTTGGCGCTCTTCCTAGTCTTCACTGTTTACCCATTTACTGCCAACTTTTTGGCTAGCCCCCTTTGTGTACTTTCCTGGTCTGTTAAGGTTATATCTCACAACACACAGGTCAGGTCAGGTTGGGGAGCATGCATTGGTACAGTGCATTGCTGCACCCACTACACGACAAAACACCTCAGGACCCTGGTTGGCAACCCCCCAGGCAGACACGTAATCCAGTCCCACCCTCCAGAAATGTCCATCTGTCTGCATCAGCCAGGTGTGACAGGGCTGTCCCCCTCGGTCTGTTCCAAGCACTCGGGTCCTCAACAATGAGGACCCAGTGAACCAGACCACCCTCAGGGAGTTGCGACACATGGCCATAGTGTTGTAACTGACCCTCCCTCACAATGCAGGTAGTGTGCCTCATTCGCGACTCTGTGAGCAGCCACTCAATCGACACAAAGTCAAACCAGTGGTATTCAAGGATTCTCCAAAGAGACACAGTGCTAAAGGAGTCCAGTCTTCATCTCAGGTCACTGGATAGCGTCTGTGTCTCGCAGCCATATAGCAAGACAGGAAGCACCAGGACTCTAAAGCCACACAGACTGTCTGCAATGTGCCTTCCTGTGCACTGCTCTCACAGTTTTGAAAAAGAAGACCCTCGGAAAGAGGGAAACAGCTTCTAATGTATACCCCTTTTCTGAAATATTTTATTTTTCTTTAGTTCTTTCATTTTAATGGTGGCCTAATAATAGGTGGCATAGTGGCATACATTTCTACCAGGTTCTGCGTTCAAATCTCAGCCTGCTGTCTGTCTGTGTGGAGTCCAAATATTCTCTCCATGTCAGTGGACCCTGGTCTACATCTCAAAGGTTTGCACCTCTGGTTACTTGGTGTATCCAAACTGGCAAGATGTGATGTGATTGTGAGTGGTTGTGTGACAGCGTGTTTCCTAGACTGGTTTAGATTTTGTCTGCTGCCCAATGCTGCTGGGATAGGCTCTGGCCTCCTTCAATTTTACATTTGATTGAGCTTGGTTAAAAAATGGATGACATTCTATTAATGTTCTTGATTTTGAGGAAATCTTATTCCCATCTTAGCTCCTTTAAACTTATCTTGATTATATAGGATAGTCTGAATTTTTTCTGCACTCTTCCACCATTATTTGCTTCAGATAACACTCCATGGTTGCTACTGGTTGCCCTGGTGCTCTCCTGCCACACAAGAGTCACACTAGTCTAAACAGTGATGAAATGGGTGAAGGGCTATCATCCGATAGGCTCTCACAATGAGCCTCACGCTGCAGGGCTTGCCTAAGGGCAGCTCTTTATCTGCAAGGGCACGTGCTGTTGACAGGAATTCTCAAACCCCATAGTTACACTTTTATGTTTTAGTAACCAGAAGTACCAAAGTGAACAAGCAAGTTCCATTTCTCCATTGTTGCAAACTGCCCAAAGTACTCTGATTACAAGAGACCTGTTTGTCCGTAGACTGCCAATACGGCCATGCCAATAAAGAATAAGACAAAGCCTCTGAACACAGATAAGCTGGCACGATATAGTGCTCTTATTTTTCTGGACCACTTACTGTATTCCCTTACAAGGTTATGGGAAGTTGAAGCCTATCCCGACAGTCTGAAATGCAAGACAAGATCTAACCCTGGGTGGGGAGACAGGGCGCCCTCAAGCTTGCGCACAAACTCTCTCATCACTGGTCACTGGTCGTTAGGAGTGCATTTAGGACTGAAGCCACAAAGCCTTTCTTTACACAAAGGGTAATGGGAATCTGAAACAAACTACCGAGCCATGTAGCTGAAGCAGAAACCTTGACAACCTTTGGGAAGTGCCTGGATGAGATATTGGGACAGTTTAGCTAAACAAACGAGCCTGACAGACTGAAAGGCCTCCTCTCGCTTGTCAGATTTCTTACATTCTAAGAACCAATGGAGAACATGTAGCCTTCAAAAGACAGTGATTTGGCTGAAAGTTGAACCCCAGCTGCTAGAACTGTGGGGCTGCCATCCTGGGCCCAGTGATCCAGCACTTCTTGCCATTACATGGATCACAAAGAACTCTGTGACACGTTAAGAGATCCGTGTGTGCGCTCTCCCTGTATTACCAGCATCACCCCACCTGGTGGGATTGTTACAGTTCAGTTCTCTTAATACGACTCCCACTGACTGCGGTGTATTTGTCCATAAAGAAGATGTGACCTGATTAAACGTAAGGCCTGTTCTTCTATATCGCATTTGTTATTTTCACAACAGGGTGTCTTTGTGACAAGATTAAAAGAAGAAGCAAAAACAGTCTTGCCAGCAATTCGCCAATAAATTCTTTCTTTTTTTTCTTTTTGTTTTTTGCTCTCACTCTAATTCTATTATATTTTGGTGGCGGGTGCATGAGATAAACTGTTAATCTAGTACTTTTTTGTGACACAGCATCTATTGGAAGTTTGTGTGTGCTCCACCTTTATAGAATTTGAGTTGAAAAATACTGTCCTTTAAAGGGCTGATTTTTTCTTTTATTTCTACTGCTGAGTTACACTTCAAATGAGAAGGTATTATTGTATTTATGAAACAAAGACTGCGTGGGTGACCATTAGAAGCATGTTACCTGCACTTACATTTACTATGGTGCCATTTCCTTTATCAGTCTTTACTTTATATAATGCCACTGACAGAAGAAATCATCTCAGGGCTAAAACGGTCACAATGTTGTATAAAATTCAATAATTTAACATTATGAATAGGATTATACATTTGTATAATTCAACAAATCCAAATCCTATTATGTGATATCATCTACTGTTAAATTCTACTCCATACTCGTAATATTTTATTGTATTGAGGATTACTTGTGTTCTGATCTGTGTATTGTATTGTATTGACCCCCTTCTTTTTGACACCCATTGCATGCCTAACCTGTCTGGAAAGGGGTCTCTTTTTGATTTGCCTTTCCCAAGGTTTCTTCCATTTTTTCCCTGCAAGGGTTTTTTGGGAGCTTTTTCTTGTCTTATTAGCGAGTCAAGGCTGGGGGGCTGTCAAGAGGCAGGGCCTGTTAAAGCCCATTACGGCACTTCTTGTGTGATTTTGGGATATACAAAAATAAATTGTATTGTATTGCATTGTATTGTATGGTATTTTTATCCAAGGCCAGTCAATCAGTCACTCAGTCATGTTCTAACACTCTTAGTCCTGATCAGGGTTGGAGTTGAGGGCACGAGGCAGGAACAAACCCTGGACAGGGTGCCAGTCCATCACAGAGTGAGCATATATGCACATTCCAACCACACACTAGGGCCAAATTGGTATTGCCAGCCCATCTCACCTGCATGTCTTTAGACTGTTTGAGGAGGACATGCAAACTCCATGCAGGGAGGACAAGGGGTGCATACCCTGGTCTCATTACTGCGAGGCATCAGCGTTACTACTGCGCCACCGTGCTGCCCCATTTTTATCCAAGTTAACTTATATATTACAACCATTTACAGATATCACTTTTACTTCAGGTTAGGTAGCTTGCTCAGAGTCACAGAGGACTTGAACCAGCACTGTTGGACTTTAAGTTCAGTACTAAAGCCATGCAGCACATTATGCGCTCACATAGTAGATGCAAGTAGATGCAGAAATCAGGAGGACCGTGACAGTACAACTGACAGTTTTTAAAGAATAAATATGAGGAGGAACTCTACAAACCCAGGATAGCTAGGGTGTAAAAGTAGCAAACACGGCACAAGGCAATGGTGACAGAGGAAGTATCTTGAAGAAAGTATACAGATGAAGCACAGAAATAAGCCTACAAGCATGGGTTGAAAGTCAAGGAAGACCACCGTATTGTGAACCTGTTCTTTTGATCTTATAATTAAGTCTTTGACTGTCTACCTGAAGAGCTCTCAGCCCACTTACCAGAGATTAAACCTTCTCTGAAATGTTTGTGTGACACCAAAGCTCCTCTTCACCTCTGGGTGCCTTCACTCAAAGACCTCCTTGTCCGAGGCACTGTATCTTTTCTCTGTGGGAACTTTTGTGTGCACTCCTAGTGACAATCACCATTGCATACACACCCACAGGAACCAAGACGGAGCAATGACAGACAAGAGCCTGTGCATTTCTTTAACACTTAGTCACTGTATGGGATACATACACACTTCTGCTGAATAGGATGACTTATAGCAGCACTAACAAACTGCATTTAACAGCCAAGCTCTTTTTTTAGGATCATTTCAATACCAGCATTACTTTAAAAGACTGATTAGCCCTGCTAAAACACTAGATACCAATTTCCAATTGTTTAATTAATACAGTAGAGTTTTTCTTTAAGTATTTAAGTATCCGAGTACACTTTACAGAAGGATTGATAGCAAACAAGGGCGGCACAGGCACCCAGGATGGCCCAGTGGCACAGTCCTTTTGCTGCTCTCTCTTGGTCTGTCCTGAATCTTAGTTGGGCACCTCACAATCTTACCGGCTGTTGTTAAGTCATAATGACACAAAACTGATCTCTCCGCTGCGGCAGTGAGTGTGTTTACATGCACACACATAACATAACATGTGAATAACAATGTTAAGGCCTAGTTTCTTAAAAATCCACATTCACATGGGCAAGTAATCTTCTGGAGACCTTATTTGTGAGGTCATTTAACTGTGCATAATAGAGTTAAACGTCATCATCAGCCAACCGTGAATCTGAAAATAAGCATGATGATGCTTGTGTTAGTTTTCTTGCTGTTTTGTAAATGTGTTTAGTTAACCTGACGCTTTATTTATAAGGTTCTGTTGCCGAATTGCCCACTCTGTTCTGCTTGGCTGTGCTTCTTGCCTTAAACCCAGTGCTGCTGGAATAATAATAACACAGGTAATTTTATTTCAATAAGATAAGTATTGCAAGAGGTTACTCATTACTTTAACCGGACAACATTACGCAAGTTACTATTAACACCGTTCTGCTCATGAGATTGTGTTGCTGAGTTTAGCCCTGTTCAGCTCATCAACACAAATATATTGATTTCTGAAATATTGAGTCAGATTATTTCTGCCAGCAAAAGGAAAAATATGATCGCCTGAACGTTTGCCTCTGGAAATGCATTTCATGGACGCTTCTACCTGTAGCTGCTGAACACGTGTGAAATGAAATACATGTGCAGGGTGACAGAATGTAATGGACTACAAAATCCGTAACATCCGTGTCCTGGTTAGGGGTTTACATGGCCACATAATCAGGTCTTTCGGAGAGAAATGTACCAGGTGTCTCAAAGGCCAATAACCCAATTGCTGTCACTGGAATAAGGGTTTACATAGCATTTTAGAAACCAGGTTTCTTTGAATAACCGGTTAATTGTGTTGCATGTAAACATGCCTAGTGTCTCTGCTGGTAAAAGTGATGAAATGAAATTAAAAGGACTGACTGAATTGTATTGTACATGGACTGAAAGACAAAGCAGAAACGTGAAGACCCAAAAATATAATCAGAGGCGTCATTGGGGTCAGCAGTCATTTTGCATAGAGATGTAATCAGAAAATGGCTTGTAAAAAATAACTGGCCAAAGGCAAAACTGGTAAGACAAGATAAAATAATATACGCCTGGACGAGAGAAAAAAAATTAGAAGTAGAAAATCAAAGAGAGAATGTCAGAAACCAAAATAGTGAATAGATGCAAAGCCAAAAAGTTAGATGTAAAACCTTAGTTGTAGGGAAGGGAAGAGTTCAAAACCAAAGATTTTTTTAATGTTCAAAAAATACGTTAGGTATTATGTTCTATTCAAAAAAATGTAGACTATGAATGTTCCGCACTTATAAGTCGTCACTCTGATAATGTCAATCTATGTGACTTCCAGCAACTCTATCTATAGACACTCAAGTGAACAGCACCCATAACCAAAACAAGATGGCGTTGTGGTAGAGCATGTTAACTTTTAAACATGATTATACAAGTATCAGTGTGACGACCAGATCCCCCGGTCACGAACACCCTGGAAACAAAATTCAAACTAAACAAAATAAAAATTAAATGGCAGAAAATGACAACAGGCACAAAGGTCAAAACTGAGAGCTTGAGAATCTTCCTTCAAAGCTGAAAAAATCACAATCATTGACTCTGATGTGAAGTTCTGGGCTACCTTATACTTCCTTTCCCCTAAATAACTGGATTCATTTTACAAGTCATTTTGAATTGAGTTTTGTTCAAACCTTCATAGTGTTCACTAAAAATGTAAAGATGTCCAAAACGCTGCTACCATCAACCATGTGACAGACAACCAGCATTGTAACCTAAAGCCACACATGCTTCACAGAGACTGGAAACAAAATGGTGCTATGACAATGTCACCTACGGGATGATAAAAATGAACATTGTTTTCGATTTGCTCGCCAACCCCTGTGCTTGCGCTAATCGCTGGCCTCTTTGCGGTTCTAGGGATGCAGATCTACAGTTTAAACAGATTTATATTTTCTTGGGAATTGTTACATATGCCTAATAGAACTAACTATTTTACATTACAGAGAGTAAGTAACCATATTAAAAAAGAGTAAAATGTAATCATTTGAAAGTAAATTATGTTTCATGTTGTGTTAGAGTTATTCGTTGAGTAATACGATTTTGTTCTTTTTGGCTTTAAAATTTACACCAAAATACTTTTTAAACTTACACTTTTACTGTAAAACTTCAGTAAAAACAATTTTTTGAATGAATTTTTTGTTAATATCACATTGAATTTTGTTTCCGTGTTTGGACTTTCATCGTGACAATGCAACGTATAACTGCCCGTGATTGAATTTTGTTTCTTTCTCTCTATTAAATAAAATGGCTTTTTCGAATGTTTGGCTCTGATATTTGTTAATTGTCTTTGCAAAAGCTATTCTAACGGGAAACTGTTAACATTTTAATACGAATGGAATATCAAGATCTCCTTTGTTGTCTAATGTTATCCGTGGAAGATTTACTACATTACCTTTCTTGGATTCATCCTTCTTTCTACAGTAATTCATGTGGTGGAAGACCAGACGGTGTTAATGGTTGTAGATATTCTACGGGATATTATAAGTTGATGTTTTCATCTTCCGAACGATCCCCACCAACTGTTTCAGCATAGTCTATTGCTACGCATTTAACCAATTTGCTGGATAACTCATCGACATTTTTGGCGTTAATTCGTTTGACTTCATCGTTTCTCAGTGCTAGGATTGCCCGTGTACTCATTTCTTCTGTTGATAATCCTTCATGATGAAATTCTTCAATACGATTTGGACATAATACGTCTTCTTTAACTGGGAACTTAAAGTGAGGGAAACGTTAAAATTTATAAGAGCTTAGAGAGCAGGAACTGTATCTGACAAAAGCATTCACACAAATGAGAGGTGAGAGTACCATGTGCGTGGTTGAATATAGTTGAGAGGAGGGTGTGACTTGAAAAAATTTCATGGCCAAAGTCTCGCGGGAAAAAATCTCTTCAAAAAAGTCTCGTCTCGTTGCAGGATTTTTTTTATATAATAGAGAGACAATAATACATCAGTATTAATTCTTGAATGAAAGAAAAAAATCCATAAAATTCCTAAGCCTACACCAACTGAGTAGACTCAGATTACTCTATAATATGTTTTGTGTTAATTATTATTTGTTAAAGCAAATGGTAAAATAAAACAATTTGTAGTCCTGCTGGTCAGTCCATTATCTTCCTGTTAGTATAGTCTCTTGATGTCGCTCCTTTCCTGCCTTCAGCTCCAGTTTGTTGTTTGTCCATTGCTACAGTGGAGCAGTCAACTCCCTCTTTATCATGTCTATTAAGTACACAAATGCATCCTCAAGCTGGGCCAAGTGGTCTTTTGGTGGGCATTTGTCTCTTATGTCCCTTCAACCTTTATGTAAAGCAATAAGGCCTGACAGCTTTGCCTGTTCCCACTGCACAAAAATTTAAATAGAAAATACTAGTGTGAGCTGTCTAGGCTAGCAGGCCAAGTTAGTATCGTGCAGTATAACTGAATTCAAAAGCAGGAACCATTGAAACTTGTAAGTGAGGGGAGAGCAATTAAAAAGCTAAAGAGAACCGTTGAGATTAAAACATTGAGACAGATGTCACACAAGTAGAGCAAAGAAGTCTGTTCCAGAAAGAACCACAAAGCTCAATGAGCGTAACGAGATTTTGGACCAGTAAGAAGCACAGCATCAGAAGATGTCAGCTGGTACAAGAAGGTATAGATGCCAACAAAGTGCCAGTCACTGACCATCTGGACTGGAGCCTAAGCACAATAAATCCACCCCAAGCTCTTAATAGGATATGTTTGATTATTTACTCTAGAGTTAAATCTCAAATCAGCCACCTGCATATTGACTCAAGAATGCCACTGCTGCCTGTTACTGACAGGTGGTCATCCTGAACCTCCCCTTTGCAGTTATTAGAAAATGGTCTCTTGTGCTGTTTCCTGAGTGACATTGATAGCTCCAGTACTTTTACTGCTCTGATTCTTCCTGCTGTTATTGACTCTCTACGTAGACTGGATTTTCAGAGATTTTCCTGTAAAGACAGCAGCGACTTTCCTTTTGTTTATGCTGTGATTTGTGAGTGAGTTGTGTGCCGGGGACTACGGCACCTGCAGAGTGGCCAGGAGGATTTTCCAGCACATTGTATAGTTAATATTCTGTAAAGCAGCCAACATGGAGAAGCAAATGATAGAAATGTATATAACAACAGGTAATTTTGTCTAATTAAATGAGAAAATCAAATTAGTGTAAGGAGTCAGTTTTGACTTGTTCATCCATTTTTTAAAATCTACTTACCATTATAGCATCGTATCTCAGCAGCGCTGGGCCAGCCCGCCCATTACAGCTTCACTGTAACTGCCCAAATGTGCACACACATGCATGTGCCGAAGCACCCAAGGAAATGCCACATCAGTGCCAAACCAAAATCAACAGAACAGCTTTAAACTCTGTGCCATCCTGCGGCCCACATCTGTGTTCTGTGGTTAGACATCTAGGTTAATTATAATAACATAATAACATAAAACTGGGGCATCTCAGATGTTTTAAAAGTACTGCATATGGTTTATTTTTACTTATGGAAACAGCATCCTTCAGGAAGGTTTTCATTTAAATAAAAATTAGTGAATGGTAACAACTGTTGAATGAGAATAAAAAATAAATCTATATGTAAGAATAAAGGTTGGAGTGGTGGAGCAGTGGCCCCAACATCCCGGGTGTGAACTCTGTGTCTGTTTCTTGTTTGTGTGCAGTTGTGCGCTCTTCCCGTGTCATTTTTCTCTCTGCAACATTTTGTCACTTTCTGCCATTGTTTTGGGGACTGCTGTGTCTCTGTATTGAATTTTGAATGTTTTAAGAAGAAAGTGAATTCACATGGTCACATCAGGACAAGTACTTCAAGTTGGCCTCTATTTATGTCCTGGTCACTACTGACGCAGGTGATGGAAACACAAAGGTACATTAGTTAGTGCTATTAAATCCACATGCCAGGAGACTCCGTTCAATTCAGTGTGTAGTTTGCATGTTCTTCTCATGTTTATATGTATTATTCTCCAAGTACTCTGGTTTTCTTCTAGATTGATCAAATGTGGGTGTTTGCAAGAAGGTGACCTGTGAAGGAAATGAATAATGACTGAAAAGCAGCTCAATAATGTATATGTGGGTCTGGACCTCTTCAGTTCCAGGATAAAACCTCTGGAGTTCCAGGGCCAGCTGATCACCCCCCATCCCCACCATCCCCCTTGCTGTAAATATAAATGCTATGGATCATGAAAAAGTCCATCCACACATCCATGATCAAATGTGTTATATTCAGTTTAAGGTTCAGAAGGGCTGGATTAAGACCTTTAGAAGCCCTATACACTTAAAAAATTTTGGTGCCACCATAACTATGAGCTGCACTCACTCTCAGTGGACAACTGAACAGGATAGCCAACATGACCAAGATGAGAGCGATCTTGTGAGCCTCGGTGGACCGTGTGGTAGTTACCAGATTCTAATTTTGTTGTATTTCCAAGATCAATACATATCATTAACCTCTATTATTACATTTTTATTATTGTATATATGTCATTTTTTTATTTAATGCGGGAGCCCCTTTTTGTGGAACTGGTTCAGTTGCACCATTTACAGTTTTGCACCATATGGTCCATAGTAAATCTGGTAATGGAAAATTTCTGTGCTGCCCCCCTTCCCTTGATGCCCCAAGCATGTGCTTATTTTGCTTGGTTAATCCAGCCCTGGGGTTCAGAAGTGGGGGATTTTGAAGTCTGTCTTGGTGGCATTGGATGCAAGATGGGAAATGTCTCTGAAGTGGATGTCAGTGTTGATGAAATGATTCCTTAATATTTCAGTGTTGTATACGAAGGCCCACTGTGCAGCATAATAAGGGAAATGGCACCCTCTAGAGCAGCTGCTCTCTCTTAAGACCTTCTACTCTAAGGCTTCAATGATTTAGGAAGTGGCTTGTATACGTAATCTACCAAATGGCTGTGCTTACTGTTGGTGGTCAGATTGTGCTATGCACCTTTGGAGTGGGTGTCAGCTCACAACAGTTTACACATATAACGAAAAAGACACCCACAAATATGAGGCCATAAACATGCAGTCACTTTTGCCATAGTGTGTATGTAAGCTAGCCAGCTAAATAACTGAGAAGAAGTTTCGAATTTCTGAACCCACTTAATCTAAATGAGAGGTGCAGAGAGCAGGAGCTTACCCTGGCAGCAACAGGAACAAGGCAGAAAAAATCCCTGGACAGGTAGCTGGCCCAACACAACTCTGTCCTCAAGACATTCCATAGAAATTGTGGACATATTGTATGAAATATTAACCAGAATAACACCACAGGCGTCCTCAGTAATACAGTACTTTGCTAAACATCAGTACTTTATGGAAATTTTGCCATTCTTACAATGGACTGTTGCCATTTAAAGCTTTATGCTAGTTTACATTTTATTGTCATACCCGATGTGCACAGACATTTAAGAAGGGGAAACATTTGTGAAACCACTCCTTTAAATCAAGGATGAGTTTGAAAGCAAAAAAAGCTTCTACTGGCCATCTAAATAAAGTGTGAGAGGCAGTGCACTACAATGGGCAATGAAATTGTAATTTTGACCCTTTCATTCATTTTTGTAACACACACTATATGGCCAAAGGTTGGTGACACTTGGCTATCACAGCTATATGAGTTTGTTGGACATCCCATTCCAAACCAAAACCTTGGGCATTAATATGGAGTTCCATTGCGCCTTTGCAGACATGAGAGCCTCCACTCTTCTGTGAAGGCTTTCCACAGATCTTGGAGTCTGTCTGTAGGAGACTGTGCCCTTTCAACCAAAAACATTTATGAGGTCAGGTAGTGCTGTTGGTCGAGAAGTTCTGGCTCACAATTGGCATTACAATTCATCCCAAAGGTGCTCAGTAGGGTTTGAGGTCAGGGATCTGTGCAGGCCACTCACGTTCCTGTGCAATAAACCCATCAAACCATGTATTTATGGACCTGCCTTTGAGCACAGGGGCACAGTCTTGCTGGAACAGAAAAGGGCTATCCCGAAACTTGCCACAAAGTTGGAATTGTACAGTTGTGTAAAATGTCTTTGTATGCTGTAGCATTAACAGTACTCTTCAATGGTACAAGAGGTCCAGCTGAAACCCTGAGAAACTGCCCCAGACCATTATACCTCCTTCAAACTTTACAGTAAGGACTATGCAGCGTGATGGTAGTATTCTCCTGGCACCCACCCAAATTGGTCTGTCAGACTGCCAGTTTGTTAAATGTGATTCATTATTCCAGAGAAGATGTTTCCACTGGTCTAGAGTCCAATGGTGGTTTGCTTTACACCACTCCAGCCAATGCTTACACTGCTTATAGGGCTCTTAGGCTTATGTGCAGCTGCTGAGCCATGGAAACCCATTTCATGAAGCTCTTGATGCACAGTTCTTGTGCCGATGTTGCTTCCAGAGGCAGTTTGAAACTCTACCAGTTTGAAAGTCTACCAGTTCATGGCTGAGATGTTGCTGCTCCAAGACGCTTCCACTTCATAATATTGGACTGAGGCAGATCTAGCTGAGCAGAAATTTCACATACTGACTTGTGGTAAATGTGGCGCGCTATAACTGTGCCACATTTAAAGTTTCTGAGCTCTTCAGAACGACCCATTCTGCTGCCAATGGAGGCTGTATGGCTATGTGCTTGAGTTTATGCTGACAACAACAACAACAACATTAATTTATGTAGCACATTTTCACACAAATGATGCAGCTCAAAGTGCTATACAAGATGAAGAAAAACAATAAAAATATAAAAATATAATTAGGCAATACTAATTAACAGTGAATAAAGTAAAGTCTGATAGCCAGGGAGGACAGAAAAAAAACAAAAAAAAAAGAACTCCAGAGGGCTGGAGAAAAAACAAAATCTGCAGGGGTTCTGAGGCCATGAGACCACTCAGCCCCCTCTAGGCAGTCTACCTAACATAAATGATCTCAATCAGTCCTCTTGGTTTTCAGACTTCACGAGGAACAATTAGACGATGATGGTCTTGTGGACCCCTGGCCTTAACAAAGAAACACCTGACCTCAGTTATTTGGAGGAGAGTCTGTGCACATACTTTTGACTTCATAGTTTACTTTACATCACCTTTGTTAAACTTGAATGGCTGCTAGGCAGAGGCCTTTCTTGCTGTGCCTACCATTATTGGTTCATGCAATTGTCTTATCGCATGGCCTTTGTGAGGGTCACCCAACCTATAAAATAAAAGGGAACTCTTTATGTTTATCTGCAGTTTTTCAAAGAAGATCAACAAAAGTAATCAAGAAGACCTGGGGAAAAATACTGAAGGAAATAGTGCTGTGTTTTAATCTGTCATTCTTTAACCAGGAGCAGCCACCTGGAGCAACCAACATTTTTTCAATCAACACTCAGAGGCCGACACAGTCCAGCGAATTTCATCAGGAAGTGGGTAGAAATGTTTACAGTACATAAGTAATTCAGAATTACAGCAACCGCATGTTCTCTCAGTCCTACTAAAAGGTAAATTGTTGCCTTATCCATAAATTTTAATGTATCAGTCTTTAGGTGATTTTACTTCACAAAAACATGCAAGAAGGTTTCTTTTACCAGTGCCACCTACTGGGTGCATTAGTTCATGAAACAAACAGAAGAATTTCTGTCAAACACTAGCATATGAGAAGAGAATCCTCCTTGCAAAGTCCTGGTATACAAATTGTCCATTGAGTTCATTGAGAAACACTATACTGAAGGCGCACAGCGCCCTTTAATGGCTCCCCTTCCATAGCACTTTAGCAGATTTCATTACATATGGTATCTAGCTCATGACATGTCACACTGTCATAAAGTAAATGATGTTCTCAAACCTGCTAAATTCAGTACAAGGTGGTGGCAGGCTGGAGCCAATCCTGTCATCTTTGGTTGCAAAGTAGAAGGCGACTCTGGATGGGGCACTCAACCACACTTAAGCAGTACCAGTTTGGTATTGTAAATTAATCTAACTGGCAGACCTTTGAGGGTGAGGGAGGAAAAACTGGATACCCAGAGGGAAACTCACCCAAACTCAGCACAGACCAAGTGTGGGATTTGACCCCAAGATGCTGCATCCACTAGACAGCAATGCTTAAAACTGTCCCCACCATTCTGCCCGTGAAACACTGTAAATAACTGGCTAGCAGTCAATCAGTCTTTGAAACAGAAACAGTTTTTTGTATATATCTCTTTAATATGCAGAACAGTTGCATTTGCTACTTGAATATAATATTAATTTGAAAGTGTTTTGTACTAATATCTTGTGTGCTGCACATTTAAATTATATTTCTAGAAAACACCACCTAGCTGAAGCTGCCTGTGAAGCGTCTTTCACCTGCTATGCTCTTTTGTGCTGTTTGCTGCCGTGTGTCTCCCGAGGATGGAGGCAAGTCCACTCGTTGTCCTTGGTGCTCAATGGTGCATATCAAGTAGCAGTTGCTGCAGGATTCCAGGGCTGCCGCTGAAAATGGAATCTGAATGAGCTGACGGCTGGAAATGTGGCTATGCTTGGTATTGTGCAGAGGGCTGTCAGGTGCCAAGTGAGTGTAGCAGTCTCAATTAATCAGCGCCTCTGGTGATCAGGCGAATCCACTCAGAATCATTATGGGGCACTGCAGCATCACAACTACAAACAAAAAGAGAGGAGGCTTTTTAGAGTAATGAAACAAGCAAAAAACAATGAACAAAAATTAAAACCCAAAATGTCAGTCACATTGTATCTCATGCTTTTTGCAAACGGCTTTGCTTAGCTAATCAATGCATGGCACATGTACGACAATACATAAGACAGCGTAAAGGTTGGGAGAACCCAAAAGCAAACCCCATATAACTGAAATGAAAATAAACACATTAAACAGATGCAAACCCAAATTGTGAGTGCTCTAAGATGTCGGATTCTCCTGCTTTGAGGACTTCCAGCAGGCAGAGGCTTGTCCAGGTGGTCGGACACCGGTAGTGATGTCAGCTATGGTAATGCCATCAATCTTCTGTGTCAGCAAAATGGAGGAAGAGACATTAGTACATAGTGTCAACCCCTGGTTTTACCATTGTCACACACATGCAATTGGGAGGAAGCTAAAGGGCCTGAATAATAGTAGCACCACGCCAGACCAGGGGGTGGCGAGCTGCACTGACTTTTTCTCTCAATCCTCTGCAGTCCGTTCATGGAAAATCCTGCTAGGTTCTGGCGCCATTGATGAAATTACTTCCAACACTGGCGCCAATGATGACATCACTTCCGGTACCAATGCCATCGATGACATCACTTCCAGTCTCCAAAGAAGTCACCTGCGGGTCCCACCAACATCACTTCCGATTCTGGTTCCGATGACGTCACTTCCTGTCAAGACCTTTAATGCCACCATATAACCTAACACAGAGTCACGGGGCTCTGCTGGAGCCAATCCCAGCCAACACAGGGCGCAAGGCAGAAACAAATCACCGGGCAGGGCGCCAGCCCACCGCAGGGCACACACACACCAAGCACACACCAGGGACAATTTAGAATCACCAATGCACCTAACCTGCATGTCTTTGGACTGTGGGAGGAAACCCACACAGACACGGGGAGAACATGCAAACTCTATGCAGGGAGGAAGCTAACCCAGGTCTCCTAACTACGAGGCAGCAGTGCTACCCACTGCACCACCGTGCCACCATGTTGAGATAAGTGATAGATATATTCAATTTCTTTTGTTGTCTGATTGTCAGATCATCTTGAACATGAATGATATTGGATCAGTCAAATGCAATGCTTTTTATGTAATTATTTATTCCCCGTTGGTTGTTAAATTTGAATCATAATATTAATGTGTGTTTCTTAGCATATTTAGGCTGCTATTGTTCTATTGCTGCATTAGATAATCTGGACTGCAGTCCCTTACATGGCTGTATGTGATGTAAGCCCCTGCTCCCAGTGCTGCCAGAGCAAACCTCCTCTTCCTGTGACTCTGTATCATGGCAAGTGAGTTATGGGTAAATGAACCCAGCACAGTTTTAGGCTTTGAGAATGGGAAAAAAGATGACACTGGTCAGTCCCACTATTGGGTTGGCATATGTCATACATTCTTTTCATGTACACAATTAAACCGCCCTTTTGTTTATATGTTATTTTGTTTAAGAAGCTCTTATTTGATACCACTGTTATATCTGATTATAAAGATGATGACATGTGTATCTCATAGCGGAACCTTATCTGTGTAAACCAAAATACAACATATAGAGGCTGAAACAGAGTGAAGACTAGAAAACAAAAAAGACAGGGAGAGGGAAATCTACAGCTTATAACTATAAGAGCGGCTCAAGGCAGTGGTTCATTTAAGGAAAATATCAAATATAGATAAGGCCTACTGAGGTCAAATGTCTTTACCACGGAGAGTCTAAATTACTGCTGCCATTGCTGGAAAACAGACACATGTGGTGGTGAGAAGTCTTTAGGTGATGGTTTCTGACATGCACCATTAAATAGCCCTCATCATTTAGAGCATTTTATTTCCATTTTGTGAAATTAAACTTGGAGAAGCGATTGTAGTTGCAGACACTTGCATCACTTTGTGATATTCAGTCTTAGCTTTATTTATTCTGCGTGTATTATTGTGTACAGTCTTATCTGCACATGGACAGCTGCTTTAAGCAAACAGATTTACGACAAGCTTAGCATAAGCAGACCAAACGGTTAAGCTACACCTGTGCCAATCACCAAAGCAGGCGCCGCTCACCACCCTGCTACTATTGGATGATGTCTTTTCCTCAGCTGCGAACTCCTGTAGGAATATGGCAGTCACTTAATGTACACCAGGCGCTCTTATCACTACACCTTGAATATATTTTTACACTGATTCCTGTGTTCATTATTTTCATTCACCAACACTACAGTTACTGCTAACTGTATTGTTTGTATGAGTGTTCACTATACCTTGACTGAATCAAACAGTATAAAATTAATATTATTGCAAAGCAACATTAATAAAACTGCAAAAGTAGGCAATATATTTCAAAGGAGGCTTTAAAGGTTAAGCGTATTTGAAAAAAAGAGTTTCATTCAAAATACTTATACAGAAAATTAAGGCAATGGAAGATTTAAAGTCTGGGTGCAGAGTTGCTTCATATTGGTGTTCAGCCTGCAGAGGTCCTTATAATTTCTTTGGGCTCTTCTCCTCCTTCTCTCTCCTGCTCTGCTCTTTTGGCCTATCTGTCTGTCTGTTTGTCTGACTGACTGTCCACCCTTCCGTCCATCCATCCATACTTCCTTTCTTCCTTCCTCATTAGAAATCTGCCCAGCATGCATCCAAACTTAAAGGCTTAACTTCACCTCGAATAATCAATCAGTGTTTGCCTTGTCCACTCTGATTCTAATTGCCCCAGGTCTAATTAATTAACAATTTATTTAAGGTTCTAAAAAAATGATCTAAAAGATACAAGGTTCAAGTCAGAAAAGACACAGAATTTAAAATCAATCTATAACAGTTGTTTAAAAATATACACAGAGTGTGATTAAAATGGGATAAAAGAGTCCGAAGTTAAAAAGTCCAAGGAGACTTTGGTCAAAAGGTGTAGGTTTTCTAATTGCTGGTTCTTTACTCAGATGTCCTTATTGCTGGCAGGTTAATCAGTGTCAGCTCACACAGTTCACATTTTGAGTTCTTTTTTCAGCCCATTTTCTTCTTTTATATACTGATTAAATGACAGTTCAGTATTGTGAGTTTTGAACATTAAAATGGCTTATTTTTATACCAGTACAACTCAACACAATTCATTTAGCTGTTATTAGAGAAGAGACGTTATTCCAGGACTGACAGTGCCTAAAATCTATACTAATAAAAGGCAAAGCCCTCACTGACTCACTCACTCACTGACTGACTGACTCATCACTAATTCTCCAACTTCCCGTGTAGGTAGAAGGCTGAAATTTGGCAGGCTCATTCCTTACAGCTTACTTACAAAAGTTAAGCAGGTTTCATTTCGAAATTCTACACGTAACGGTCATAACGGTCGACAACGTCCGCCATGTTGAACTTTCTTATTTATGGCCCCATCTTCACGAAATTTGGTAGGCGGCTTCCCTGCGCTAACCGAAACCGATGTACTTACTTATTTTGATGGTATGACGCCACTGTCGGTCGCCATATTGAACTTTCCAACGTCACCAATTTTCCAACTTCCCGTGTAGGTAGAAGAATGACCCCGTCTTCACGAAATTTGGTAGGTGGCTTCCCTGCGCTAACCAAAACCGATGTACGTACTTATTTCGGTGGTATGACGCCACTGTCGGCCGCAATATTGAACTTTTAACGGGAACCGATGTACGTACTTATTTCGTTGGTATGACACCACTGTTGGCCGCCATATTGAACTTTCCAACGTCACTAGTTCTCCAACTTCCCGTGTAGGTAGAAGGCTGAAATTTGGCAGGCTCATTCCTTACAGCTTACTTACAAAAGTTAAGCAGGTTTCATTTTGAAATTCTACGCGTAATGGTCATAACGGTCGACAACGTCCGCCATGTTGAACTTTCTTATTTATGGCCCCATCTTCACGAAATTTGGTAGGCGGCTTCCCTGCGCTAACCGAAACCGATGTACTTACTTATTTCGGTGGTATGATGCCACTGTCGGCCACCATATTGAACTTTTCAACAGTCTTTGTTACTTATGGGCCCATCTTCAAGAAATTTGGTACATGGGTTCCCAACGCTAACTGAATCCTACTTACGTACATATATACGTCCATAGCCTGCAGCTCAGTCACTGTGTGAGGTGAACTGTCACTTACTGAGTGGTTTCCATGCCCGGAGTTGGCACCTACCTTTTCCATTCTCTTTGTAACATATTGCACGGCCATATCAGGCTCACTCTTGATATCCGGAGGAACATTGTGTCTTATGTATTGAATGACTGGGACAGGTTCAAGGTGTGGACTGATGACGGTACAGGAGATAATTATACTACACAGGAGCACTAGAAGAGTGAAATGCTTAAGCCCTTCACCTATGGTTCTGCATGTGAGTTGATGGCTGCCGCTGAATTGTTCGGTTGTCGCTTTCAAGTGTACCGAAATGGCCAAATATTTTACACCTTTTGACAACCGCCAATGTCTCTTAAACATCTTACATTCACAGGTGACGATTTCAGTAGGGGACACTTTGATGTTTATGAGTGTTTAAACTCTCAAAAGCTGGATGTGATTTTATCGATGAAACCGGTTGTGTGCTTACAATGCTTGACAGATGCTGAATGTCACTTCAACACAACAAATCCTGCAAATACTATCGTAATTGAAACAAACCATGAAACTCAAACCGATTATGACAGCAGCAATCCAAGCTGTGAGATTTGAGACAAGATTACTGTTCACATGGCCAACTGTAAGTTACATGCTCAAGAGTAAGCTCAGCGCACAGCTTGGTCATGTTACAACCGGAGGGCCGAACTGACAACATGGTATACAAAGAGATCCTTAACAAATAATTATTGGCATATTTTCCCTCAGTTTAAAAGGTAAATTTTCTTCTTAATAAAAATTTTAAGGCAGTACTTCGCCGCTGCGAAGCGCGGGTATTTTGCTAGTCTATGATAAAAATGAACTCTTTCCCCTTGCAACTCTGAGTCAGATAAAGTGTGTGTGAAAATTAGTGCGTGGAGTGTCTTTTGTTAAATGACAATCTCCAGCTCTTATCCCAAATAGGTCAGATCTGATAAAAATCGGAAAACATCCGTTTAATAAATAATTCGTCTGGAACTGTGATTTGTAGCTGGTAAAGTAATATGATTAGGCTGTTTTATGAGCCTATTAATCCTTAAATTTAAAAATGGTTTTGCTAATCATTTACTACCATTGTTGTTATGCTACTAAATGCTGCATTATAAGTAACTTTGGGAACTTCACATGGTTATGCTCATATTGTTAGATTCCCCAAAATCACATTCTTATATTGTTTGATATTATGGTTATAGGGGCAGCATGGTGGCACAGTGGCAGCGCTGCTGCCTCACAGTAAGGAGACCTGGGTTCGCTTCCCAGGTCCTCCCAGCGTGGAGTTTGCATGTTCTCCCTGTGTCTGCATGGGTGTGCTCCGAGGTACCACCATGTATATATATATATATATATATATATATATATATATATACTAGCAAAATACCCGCGCTTCGCAGCGGAGAAGTAGTGTGTTAAAGAAGTTATGAAAAAGGAAACATTTTAAAAATAACGTAACATGATTGTCAATGTAATTGTTTTGTCAATATATACTGTACACACACACACACACACACACACAGACACACACACATATAAACATATACATATATACATATATACATATCTACACATACACATATCTATATATATACATATACACATCTACATATATATACATACTGTATATATACACATATCAACATATATATATACACATACATATACACACATACATACACACACACATATACATATATACATATACACATACATACATACAGATAAATATACATATATATACACACATACACACACATATATATACACATACATACATACATACACACACACATATATATATACACATATATATACATATCTACATATATATATATATATACACACACATACATACATATATATATATATATATATATATACATATATACATATATAAATACTGTATATAGCAAAATCCCCGAGCTTCACAGCGACAAAGTACTGCTTTTAAATTTTTATTAAGAAGAAAAGAAAACCTTTTTAAACTGAGGGAAAATATACCAATAACCATCTGTTAAGGATCTCTTTGTATACCACGTTGTCACTTCAGCACTCCGGTTGTAATATGACCAAGCTGTGCACTGAGCTGACTTTTGAGAATGCAACGTATACATTAGTTGTCCAGGAGAAAAGCAATGTTGCCTCAAATCAATGGCAACCTTTTGTAGGGTGTGTCCCTGAGACTTATTAATTGCCATCGTGAAGCAGAGCCTTACTGGAAATTTGAGGCATTTGAATTGAAATGGGAGATCAGAGGGTATAACAGTGATGCGAGGAATACATTCAGAGTGTGGCGCTCTGCTGTTTTTTTGTGTAGCTGCCTTCACACAGCTTCTCCGCTGCTTTATAAACGAACGCCATATAAGGCCGTCGTTTCTCCTTGCTTCGCGGTTCTGTAATGTTTTATTGTTCGTTTATTACGATTGTTATTGTTATTGTGTAGCTATTTGAGACTTGCTTTACTGTTCAGGTACCCATTTCCTTTATTTAATCCGTGGCTTGTACGCTATTTTTTGTTCGTTTATTACGATTATAGATATTTATTGATTCCCTTCTTTAGCTGACTGCCTGCTCATATAAGGCGCTCCGCTGATTTTTTGTGAAGCAGCCTTTACACAGCTTCTCCGCTGTTTTATAAACGAACGACATATAAGGCCATCCTCTTTCCTTGTTTTGCCAAGGAAGCTGCCTTTTTATTTAATCCATGGGTTCTCCGCTGTTTTATTGTTCGTTTATTACGATTGTTATAGTTCTCTTTATATAGCACGTTGTCAGTTCAGCACTCCGGTTGTAATATGACAAAGCTGCGCGAGCTCACTCTTGAGAATGCAACGTATAGTTGTCGAGAAGAAAAGCAATCTTGCCTGAAATCAATGGCAACCTTTTGTAGGGTCTGTCCCTGAGACTTATTACTTGTCATCGCGAAGCAGAGCCTTACTGGAAACTGGAGGCATCTGAATTGAAATGGGAGATCAGAGGGTATAACGGGGATGCGAGTGTGGAGAAACTCTAGAGACAGCGTGTGTATTAACTTGTGGATTTTTCTGTGAGTGTTTGGTGGCAGCGTGACGAAGTTGCTTCCGCAAGACTGCGTTAGCTGTGGAGCTCAGCTCGGAGCATATTCTTTTCCTACCTTGTCAATTGTGTAATGCGTTTTTTGAACAGGTTTGATGCATGGAAATGATCACTCGTACTGCGTTCAGTTAGTTCACGTGAGCTGCTCTCTTGTGTGATGTTGCGATGTCCACGGCTTTATTTAATGTTAGCTAAGACCCGGCACTTAAAAGTTTCTTGCTACAGCAATTTTAACTCCGTTACAAAGTGATCCAAAGTCTCGTTTATATCTCGTGTCTTCTCATTAAACTTGTATTTCGCGAATAAAGTATTCGACGAAGGCATGACAAACGGCAGCGGGCGCGTGTCCATAAACTTAATTTAAACTTACGGTTTACACCGTGCTTTGTTTCTGCAGTAGCTGCACTTATGAATAAGCTTGTATGCGTTTTTCTTCAGCGCTTTTTGGGAGCTCTTCCTTCTTTTCTATGTACTGCATTCACAGTCAGTTCACATGATTACGTGGGAGGCGTGATGATGTGACACGCAGCTCCGCCCCCCACGGCCATCAAGCTAAAGTCCATTACAGTATATGGAGAAAAATAGCTTCCAGTTATGACCATTACGCGTAGAATTTCGAAATGAAACCTGCCCAACTTTTGTAAGTAAGCTGTAAGGAATGAGCCTGCCAAATTTCAGCCTTCTACCTACACGGGAAGTTGGAGAATTAGTGATGAGTGAGTGAGTCAGTAAGGGCTTTGCCTTTTATTAGTATAGATATATTTAATCTTTTCAGCTTGACCCTTTTTAGGTCAGTGAAGGTTGAAAAACCTGCTTCTTGAGTTTGACGCCAGACTATTTGTGTTACTAAGCCTGTATTTGAAACTTGCAGCCTAGTGTGTATGTGTGTATATTCAGAGTATGTCATGCATACAGAGGAGTGAAGCATATTTTATTTTCCATTCTTTAGCTGTTTTATTCTTTCAAGTTAAGAGTATGCTTTTTCTGTAAGGCACTTGAGGCACATGGTTCTGTTTGTACCGGGCTATACTAATGTCATTACATTTAATGTATCGAAAACAGTCCTAAGCCTCAGTCTACACCTTTGATCAGTGTGGACTGTTTTGACCAGAACACTTCCATCGTGCTTATTGGCTAGCAGGCAGTTTACAACACAACCCATGACAAAGAACTGTGTAAACATTGTGTTGCTCCTGATCAATTACTTCCATTCATAACCACGTAAGTCTTATACATTTGATCCATTGATAGACAAACAGCTATCAAAAAAGCAAATGGAAGGATTGGAACGTGAAATTGCCTTGATAGAACTGAAAGAAGCTTTAATGTCAGCGCAAAATGGAAAGACATCTGGGGCCTCATGCATAACGCTGTGCGAAGAAATCACACTATAACATGGAGTATGGACAAAAGCCGAAAAGTGCTTTATGCACAAAAAATTCAGATGCATAAATCTGTGCGAACGGCAACTTCCATGTTCTTCTGCTACATAAATCCCGGTCAGCGTGAAAAGTAATGCACGTGCACGTGCCTGCTGTCCCGCCCCGTCTCCTCCCAGAATTACACCTCTTTGAATATGCAAATCAATATAAATAGCCCTTAAGCTCAGTGTTCTGTGAAAAGGCAATGGCAAAAGCACGGGGGGAAATAGAAGAATTTCAGCGAATACCAAGTGGAGGCAAGGAAAGACGTACTATTTGTGGTATAACAACAAAAAGAAGTTGATCGAGTGACATAGAGTGTCGGAGAAACTTGAAAGCTCAAGTTCACAAAGCCGCACAGTGCCCGAAATAAAAAAGAAGTTGTCAGATATCAGAGTAGCCGTGAAAAGGTGAGTCGTAGCCCACAGTCTGAGTGTCATATGAAAGCTTATTAGGGTACAGAGAAAAAAAAATATTCACACAGTGGGAAAAAAGCACGAAATGTCAACTTTAAGCTCTAAATTTCCACTTTAATCACATAGTTTATATTGTCATTAAAGTAGAACATCATAAACTTCATCTTAAAATCGTTTACTTTACTAGTTTCTCGAATCCCATCGTAACTAAAGTAGCACGTTAAATGCTTTGTTTTGTATGTGTTCTTCTATGTGCTCTGTGTGAGAATCACTACGTGCTTCTTAAACGGGCTTTCTCTTCCTCCGACAGGATACAGAATACACTACATTTGTGATATTACAGTGCTCTGAATAATTAAAATACTGAGATGTATATTTGATGTCATTTTCATGATGATAGGAGTTAAAGCATGTTATTAAACATGGTAACACAGTGGCGCAGTGATTGTTCATGCCTCATGCAAGATGCTTGCTGCACTGCGCGACCTTTGATGAAATAATTTATTGCAGCAGTACTGTCTCTTTCAAACGTACTAACCTCCAATTCCTGTCCTTCCTTTTCTTTCTCCAAGTAACCAATTGCCACACAATCAGCTCTGTAATAAATGTTAAACCATCTGTAAGCTTAGAACGCCGATTCTTCAAAACTTTTAGGAAACATTGAAATATCGTGTTTAATTATTCTATCCATCTATCCTTCCCTTGACGCCCAGACCCAGCAAGAATACAGCGTGAGGCAGGAACAATCTGTGAACGGAGCGCAAGCTCCTCACTAGTGCTGCGGCACCGTGTCCTCACATGTTTAATTATTAATAATATAGATTTAAATGAAGTTAAAGTTTATCTGTATAATATAATAAACATATTTTGCTGTATTTCATCTTAAAAATTATATTGTCATCATATGTAATTACGCGCTTTATAAAGTGGCTCAGGTTGTGCAATATTATAACTGTATCACAAGTTTACAGTGAGGTGATTGTACTTATAAGTACAAAGCGTTCTACAAGGAGCACTTGATGGACTGATTAAGTGCGTTTATAGTTCTTAGGATGAAACTGTTTCTGAACTGCGAGGAAAGGTTCTGAAGCGTTTGCCGTATGAGAGCAGTTCAATAAACAGCATGGCTGAGGCAGTGTGTGCAAGATGCTGTATACCGATAATTGTCTTTCCAGACAGCTGCTGTAGATCTGTGATTCCCCACTCAGATACAGTGATATAAATACTCTGAGTGCTGCAGTGAGAGTAATATGGAAAAAGATGATCCGCTGTGGCAACCCCTAATGGGAGCAGCTGAAAGAAGAAGAAGAAAAAGGTGCAGTGAGAGTAACAACGCTAAAGCAGCTATGGTATTTAGAATAGTTTGGCCATTCCGTGGACCACTATGTTGTTACAGGTTAATTACAATCAGATGCATTAAACTAATAAACAGTATGCGGTTAATTTCAGTGTATCTATAAAGCCATGTCAGGGATGTGGATCTAAAAAAGAAAGGGAAACCTCACTAGAACAGTAGCACTGCTTTGACGCTGGGTGCCGCTAGTTTGCAAAACCGAGCGGAGAACTTGCGTACACCAGGGTTGGAGCTACCATGAAAATGTGTGTGACTTTACGGCAAGTTTAGGTTTTATACATTGCGATTTGAACGTGGAAACGGGAGTGCGCAACATTTTTGTGCGTACACACCGTTTAAACATGAGGCCCCTGGAGTGGATGGGTTACCTAAAGAATTTGATTTGCTTTTTGGGAGACAGGATATCGGAGGTCTAGATTTGCCAGGGAGTGGAGGAGTGAGGCTGAAGGTATCCCAATATGCAGATGACATTTTACTATTTCTTATGGATGATAGGGATTTGTGTAAGATTTGTGAAATCTTTCAGATGTTAAAGGAAGCAACAGGTTCCACTTTAAATAGAAACAAATCAGTTATGATGTATTTTGGTAAATGGAAAGAAAGGAGAGATGCTCTTTTACAGGAGAGGAGAGACGCAACATTTACAGGAAAGGAAGTGACAAAAGAAATTGGAAAGAAAAAATAAAATGATTGAACGAAGATTAAATTTGTGGAAAAGGAAGGAATTTGACTTACATACTGTCCTCGTGCATGTATCTGGGAACAGTGTTTCCTTTGCCTCATTATTTAGGGGTTAAGGTAAAATCAATGTTTTGATTTGTATGGGGATGCAAGTATGAGAGGATAAAGTGATTTGACATGCAAAGGAATGTGGAAAAGGGAAGTAGGGATATAATAGATATTCAATTAAAGACAGATAGTGTATTTTATACATCATTGTGCAAGGCTTTACATTCAGATTTTGAACATAAAACTCAATAATTTGTACAATTATAGTTCACATTAGTAATGAGAATGCTGACAGTGTGGATAAATGTGACACCAAAGACAAGGATGTTACAAATATGCAGCAAAACTGAAAATGAAATACAAGGAATTTGCAGATGTAACTTTGTGTTGCTAACACAAAGAATTGTATAAGGCAGTCAGGAAAACAATGGAGGAAAGGCAGAGTCTGATAACAAAGTGTGAAATGGGGGTCTGGAAAGTGGTACAACCAAAAAAGATGGAAAATAATTTAAAAGATTTAAACTGGATGATTGTATGGAGTAGATTAAGTGTTAGGGAATCGATGTACAGACAGGGGCTGACACACAAGCACATGGCCAAGAACAGACTGTGACCAGGTGGAGGCAGTCAGACATGTGTTCTGGGGATGCAGGTGGACACAACAAGTGTGGGAAAATGTAAAGCAATTATCGATAACAGTAATGGAGTCAATTTGCATATTGTATGAGTTAATTCTGAAAGTGAGGGGATTAGATAGAAATGGAAGTTCAAGGGAGGCCTTCTTGATAATGGCTTATTATTAGCATTAAAAACAAGTATATATGGGATGCAAGAGGCATTATGATAAGGAGGGGTGTAAACAGAGATGTGCAATGGGTGAATAGAATTTGGAAAATGAGATGGAAAGGAAAATAAGACATATTGAGAGATGGGGATTTTCCGCTGCTAAATAGAGATAGAAGGGCTAGTGGTTATTGGGGAATGATTTAATATAACATTTAAAATGAATAAAGATTTAAAAGGAATTAAAATTAAGTAGAAACATATATAGGATAGTTTTGGGGAAGAGAGGGTAAAGAAAAATATTTAGTTTTGTTAATTTTGTTCCATTGTGAAATGATATTGATGTGGATTGTAATCTGTACTGTGTAAATAAATATATTTTTACAAAAAAAAAAATCTGAGTACATGGCATTGTCTGCACACACAGTGTCATGTCGTTGCTGATTGAACAGTCAGCTAGGTAGGAAAGAAAGTGCGGCTAATAAGCTGGCCACTTAGTGTTTAAAAATATGTCATAATATGGATGATATCATGTATTGATTTGGTGCCAACACATGGGCAGAGCAGGTAGTACAGATTTCATTAATGTCAAGAGAAGTCTGTAGCTCACTGCTGGTAGACAGAGGACACATGCACCAGCCAGATTATGGGGAGAGGAGCACAAAACAATTGTAGCAGGCTTTTGAAGACTTCGCTGACAGCAACTGGCATAATTAGGACAGCAATCATCTGAATCAGAAGGCCTCATTTAAATCTGCCCCCATGTACAATGTGGAAAAGTTGCAGCTAACAGTTTCCTTCTGCACTGCCAGACAAGGCTGGTCAAATGCGTTGGATTACTTTGGCTACGTTAGCTATGTGAACATTAATGGCCTGTCGCATTACCCTCAGGAAAGTGTTCTCCCCAAATCCACTGTAAATCCATTTTTAAATGCAAGTGCCAATAGGATCTTAGATGTAATTATGTCCTATATGAATCTGTCTTTTTGAATTGCTTTGGTGAATCAGAATTCCCATCTCTAATCTGAACATGAGTGAGATTTTTTTCTAATTAATTTCTTTTATCTCAAGACAAAACTGTAGAACAGACCGCAACTCAATGACACAATTGAAAATAACGTAGCAAGTGTAATGGCTTGCTTTGAAGGCCTGTACAAGACAGCTTTACGACTAGAGAGCCCCATCTAAAATGATTTTTTTTGCTTAGGCGAAAAGAGCAAAAAAAAAATCAAAAGGTCAAGCACAGGTCTGTCATGATTTTAGGATTACATCAACAGGTTTGTGCCAAGTTCTGAACAAATTCTGAGTTGATCCTCATAAAGAAGAACATCGATGAGACTGAGTGATACAAAGCAAGGGGTTGCAGAACTAATTGTTTAACAATTTCTGTAACGCAATGCACATTTCTAAGGTCGCTTTCAGAGGTTTCGAAGATAAAATGACTTAATTAAGTAAGCAGTAATTTCAGTATTTTTAGGGATGGGGTGGTTTGAGGTGATAGGAATGGGTGAAGAAGATTCCTGTGACAGTCATGCCTGAAATGGCACCACAACCTATATCAAATATGGATGAACTCGTACTTCATCTGTCTACAGGCATGGGCACGATATTGTCAGGTGAATGTTCTTGGGCTTTTAAACACATAAGCAGAAAACAATCCTAGATAACACACATCACAGGACTCGCACACACTGACGCGATGCCAGTTTAGAATCACCTGACATGCATGTGTTTGAGACGTGGGAGGAAAATTGTATCACTTAGAGGAGATGGTGTGCAGACATGGGCAGAACTGTGGCTGGTGGCAGGATTGAAATCCACTGCGTCACCACACCATCCACTATCGTGTGTGTGTGTTTACTAATAGCTCATTCTACTGAGGAAATCTACCATTTTCATAGTGCTCAGTTTTGCAGTGCTGTCGTCCCCTTTCCTTTTAATTTTTAAGCATGTTGCAGTTGTTCCCTAGATTGCTTCCTTTCACAATTTCTCTTAGATCATCTTGGCTGTGTGACATTTACAAATTAAGTTTCTAATCCAAATCATAGCCCCTCTGAGCTCTGCATCTGCATGGCTGCTTTTATGATTGAACATTTTAAAGGAAAGCATTCATTGTAGTTCTTTGTGTTTAATTGTATTCTGTGTGGTGATGATGAAATGTCTCTTTCTTTACCTGCTTTCACACATATGCGCTTTAATAGCACTGTCCTTGAGTTGTGAACAATTTCATGTTTCCTTGAATTAAAAAAAAATAAACCCTTTATATGGTAAAGCTGGGTAGGAATCTGATGCTAACTTGGCATTCAGCCGCTTTTACTTAGTCGGTCATCTCTGGAAAGGAAGGACAAAGCACACCAGGCTCTTCATGTAATCAACTATGGATAATTTTCACCATGTATACAGGCAGCAACCCATTAATACGTCTTTACTGACTATATGCTTACTACAAGTGCACTGTGTAGTGTGTGTTATATTGTAGATGGGTTTCATCCTCGTCCTTCTTCACATGTTCAAAACTTCTTAACTGTCGTTGGCTCACTCTCTTGTTGGAGACGGCTCATTCTGCACTTGAGTTTTCTTTCCACCTGCAAAGTTGGACAGAATTAGGTTAATTGATGACTCCATATTAGTCTTATACTATTATTTTATATTTGGCGTATGCCTTTATCCAAGGTGAATTAAAATGTTAGCATGCATTGCAATTGTTTCTACTCCTATTTTTCAAATAGGCGCATGGGAGATCCTTTAGGGCCACACAGCAAGACAGAAACAACTATTGTGAAGCTGCCACATACAATGCTGAAAAAATGGTGCAGGCCTTGCAAGAGCACAAGCCACACCAACACTTCACCCAGCTCTGGCTTCATAGGATAGGCTTCATCACCTCTGGGTAGCCTGGCTCCAAACTCAAAAGGCAAGCATACTACATTCACAGGCCCAAAAATGGGGCATATGCTTTTAAGTTAAGGTACTACTGTACATTTAATTATTTTTTTAAAGAGTTCAAAAGGCTCAAACTAAACAAATGTGGGCACAAAAAAAATCAAGGATCATAAAAGGCTTACCTAATCTGAAAAATCAAAAAGCAGAAAGAGTACCTTAATTCAAAAGTAGGGATCAGAAACAGAAAATCCAATAACAAGAGTAAAGGTAAACCACAAAACAAGAAAACAATGTCAATGCCAAAGTGACCATGATAACAGCTGCTTCTCCTTATATACCTTTGGAAGCAGTTCCTTAGCTGCAGCATCAGGTGGCCCTGCCCCTTTAGGTACAAATTAAAAGCAACATAACTAGAAGTACAAGGCACCACAAAACTAATAACTATTCATGAACACAAAAGTATCAATAAACTAAATATGAATCAAATCATAAACACCATAAAAAGGACAAAGACAGACTCAATAGTATTTACAAAATAATATGTAAAAGACAACAAAAATTAAACAAACAGAAAACATTTGAGCAAGAGCCAAGACAGCAAGTATGGAAGCTTCATCCTTGAAGTTTAAATCTCAGTGCCTTAGACGATACACAACACTGTCTAATTGTATGAGTGGGTGAAGATATATAAGTGGGCTATGTGATGACTGATATGCCATCCAGAGTTGGTTCCTGCCAGGACAGACTCTAGTCATCTAGACCCTTAACTGGATATGATGGGTCTGATGGATGGATAAGGGTTTATATTTTTCATGTTGACATGGAGAGTTAGAATAACTTCAGTGGTTGGCATCATTGTAAAGTAGCAAAGAATGAAATGTAAATGGAGCTTATGTCAAAATATATAACTGATGAACGCATATGTGCTGCATGGCAGACCCGTTTACTGTCCAGCATGTTTGAGTTCTACCGTATTAAATGACTCCTGCAGTCTGGAGAAGCAGACTTTCAGGCTTGAAGCAATTACATTTACTGAAGCTTGCTATTATTGGGCCAGGCCTGTCAGTGTACTCCACAGAAGCGAGTCGGCTGAAAGATGCAGTTTTTTTTCCATAGCAATTTGAGTTAAACAGCATGCAGGGCTTAGTGTTTTGACATGTGAATCCTTTACAGGCCATTGTAAGAATTTAGCAATGCTTCTGCTCTTTTCCTTTATAATTATACTCATCCTTTCTATTATATCACCAACTTATATTGTAGTAGCTGACATTACTGCCAGTTGCAGATGCGTCACATGCTCCCAACATGCAGCCGTTAATAAGATTTCAGTGAACTGACTCATTAAAATATCAAAGTTGCTTCTCCCATTGAAGCCTATCATGCCATGGTGTAGTACAATTATCTGGTGCACCTTGAGAATCTCTCTGCTTATTATGAGGAAGCGGCTTTTATTTTATATAGTGCCTTTTTAACAGTAAGCACAACCTTAGGGTAATTTTGGTAGTTTGAAGTAACTTTTTTTAGGGTCAGATGTTGGATAAGGAGTTTGAAACCAAAGGTTTCCAGTCCAACACCTTTATCACAATGTCACCTGGCCCACCTGGTTTGTATTATTTTAGCTTTTATGATTCATTGTATAGCTGCCTACCACATTTGACTAACTACAGTGTAAGTTTGCCTAAGATGAAAATGAAAGCTACTATGGCATCTCCCCAACCTGTCATGACCTTGATAATATGAAGTGAGATGGACTGTAATGCACCCACATATACATTTACAGATATATATCCATATTTGGACTGATATTGTGTGTCTGATTTCTTTTTTTTTTTTTACAGAAGCTCTTTAAATAACTAAATACACAAATAAGAAGATAAATAAATACATATACACACACACATACATTGGTCTGAACACACATCAAGAAAGCAAAAAAATTAAAAAGAAGGAAAATTTCTGACTTGACAGTTCCAGTCCCAGTGAGGCATTATGCAAGCGTTATGCATGCTGTTGTTATAAAGGAGCCCCAGCAGCATTTCTTGACATACTGTTACTGAATAATTTGTTAGCCAAAAATCAGAGTCAGGGAGAGGATGTACAGAATTGTCCATAGTAGCACAATGTTTTGTTTTAACTCTAACTTGAATTATTAATTAATTAATTGAAATGAATTTAGTACTCTTCAAATTATCTTATGGTACACAATTCTAAACAAACTAAGAAATATTAATCAGAATACAAAGTCAAACACATAACAAGTCATAGGCCATGAATGCCAAAGTTCATGGTAAAACATAATAACACAGATGAGGGAAACAAAAATGTGGAACACGTATCCAAGCAAAGACCGAAAAGTTGGGGAGCCATGGAATCTTCATGAAGTATGAGTCCAAGAACATTTAAATGTAGAAGACCAATGACAGATCCATCCACTCCTGGACATTTGACATCATAAGTCTGTGCTGGGCCGTCTAATATGATGACAGAATCTATCTATTGATTCCAAAGCACTTGGTGTCCCTGTGGTCTTTCCATGGGCAGGAAAACTGCTTGGCAGTAGAGCAGTGACACCAAGTGCCACAGGAGGACTTGAGAAGAGAAACAGAACAGAGGACGGATAGTAACAGTTCATAATTGTTATTGTATTATTTGTATTTTATACAAATGGCTAACAAAATGAGGATGCAGTGTGAACAGCTATTCTGTAGCTCTAGTCAGGGTATGCTAGATTAAAGTAGTGAGTCTTCAGGATTGGTTTAAGATTTGAGTCAGAACTGGCATCATTTATATTAGCAGGCAGACCATTGCACAGCTTTGGGACCCTGTAACTAACCTCACCTCCCCCTATTATTTTATTAATCCTTGAAATTTTCACTAGTCTAGCATCTTGAGATCTTAAAGTGCACTCCAGTCTCTAAGTAATGATAAGTCCAGATAAGTGAATAGGGCAGTGGCCATTTAAGGAATTTCAATGTTAAAAGTAGGAATTTGGTATCAGCGCTAAGCTTAGCTGGGAACCAGTGTAAGGACTTGAGAGCTTTAGTTAAGTGGTCATACTTTATAGTTCTTGTAATAATTTTTGCAGCAACATTTTGAGTTAAATGGTAGCTGCATAATGAACAGTTTGAACAGACTATGAATGATTTTCAGTAGTCAATCTTAAAAGAAATAAATGCATAAATTATTTTCTGAGTAGCCTGCATAATTAGAACCCATCTTAATTTTGTAATATTTTAAGATGGAATAAACAGGTTTTAGATAATTTTGTGATATGTGTTTAAAAAAATACTGGTATCAAAGATAATTCAGAATTTGTGTGCTAATTTAAGGTTTAGACAAAATGACTTAAAAAGTACCAGAATATTGGTGCAATCTACATCACTCCCTCCACAAAGCAACATTTCTGTTTTTACTGTATGCAGAGAATAGCAGTTCTCGTCCATCCACTCCTTAGTTGCTCTGACTCAATTCATTAAGGATACCATTGAAAAAACATCATTTGGTTTAAAAGAAAGGTATAGTTGGATATCACCTATGGATGAGTTAAAATGAACGCAAAGCTTTCTAATGAAAGTTCTTAATGGAAGTGTGTGAAGTGAAAACAGTAAGGGTCTGAATACTGAACCCTGTGGGACACCTTATTTAGCATATGAATATAATGATGGAGTACTGTCAGCACCTTTCTGTACATAACAAAATCGATTTGACAAATATGAACTAAACCAGGCAAGGGCAGTGCCAGAGAGTTTAACATAATTTTCCAGACCTTGTAACAGAATAGAGTAGTCAATTCTGTGAGGGGCTGTAGCAGTATAATTACCTGTAGCATTTCCTTCATCAAGGAAAATGTAAAAAGCACGATTGATGGACAAGCTCAGTGTTAGAGTAAGGTGCATACCAATCCCTTCGACGGAGTGGCTGCTGAATAATTAATGTTTGTAATATGCCTACAAGATGGATGGGTGAAAAGGCAGCATGTGACAGGAAGAAAAAGGAGTTGAAAGCAAATCCAGAAATCCAACTGACCACAAACAAATCTGTCAAGGCAAGTGTCTAAGTCTGTAGTGGAGATTTGTCTGTGAATCCTTTTTGGGAAACCACTTATTCAAATTTAGGAGCATGTTGGGCTTAATGCTACATGTGAAGCACACACACACACTTGTCAGGCAAGATGGGAGCAGTTTATGAAACTATACTCTTTTTAATAGGGAAAATAAATGGAAAAGGTAAAAACTCAAAAGACATAAGAAAAACAACGCTATGACTGTCACACCCTTATCAGATGTGTCCAGAAGAAAAGTCACATTCACATTAGTCATTTTATACCACGATCATTTACTAGTGTGTGTCAAATCAAATGTATGAAATTGTCACAATACAGATAACACCATTTTCACCTTATTATTATTATTATTATTATTATTATTATTTTACATACACTAGCATACATTTTAAATGCACCTACTGGCACCCGGTTTAACATAAATAACCAAAAAAGGCAAATTATATCCCAATAATAATCTTCAGCCTCAACTCCCTGCTTGCCCCAGTATCTCATTGTCTGTTACTGGCTCATTGATCTGCTGTATATGAAGGTAGACATGTGCATTTCAGAAGGAGCATGTTGGAGTAGAAGCTCTTGAAGTTCACCAGCTCCTGGATTTTCACTTCTTTGAATCTTTTTTCATTTTTGTACAGTAGTTCTTCCTTTAGGTAAACCTATCAGTTCCTCCAGTCACTCACTCACTCACTCACTCACTCACTCACTCACTCACTCACTCACTCACTCACTCACTCACTCATTCATTCATCATCCCATTTCCTAAAGCCTGTTTGGTAATGTTCCTGCTTGTTTTATCTAAAGCCTCCTGCTTGAGTAATGTCCGATGAATCAAGTGTACACACCAACTAATCTAAACAATGTAAATGGTTCTTCTCCATTAAGGAATCTGCCACATGAGAACATATCACAGCTCCCTTATAATATCAGGAAATCTGAAAGCTCCAGCAGAAACTAACAATTTGGGATTTAAATCACAATTTAGCACAACATTCTCATTCTGTTTAATCCAGATCAGGGAGGCTGGGGACTCGAGTCTGCCGTGTCCAAACTCCACACTGACAATGACCAGGTGGCAAATTCAAACACAGATGGCTGAATTTAAGTGGTAGCCATGCTAACATTGTGCTGCTCAGTTTTAAATGAGTTATTCATTATTTAATACAGTAAAATGGTAACACTTAAGGCTTATGTTACATTTATTAGTCACATACAGTTATAAGACCTTAAATGTACTTTTGGTCTTAATAACACTTTAAATGCATCAGTAAAGTGGTTATTCTTCTCTGTGCAGTGCAGAATATTAAGAGCTTCTGATATGCTGGTAAAATAACTCATGAATATAAGAGCTTCAATGGGTCTTATTAAGTATTAATTAAGGATTCATAATGTGCAACATTGAAAGACATATTATCATCCACTTAAGCCACCAAAAGAGAAGTTATTTTAATAGGCCACATTGCATGAAGATGAATAACCACTTTACTGATGCTTTGTAAGTGTTATTAAGGCCAAAAGAATCCTTTGTTGATGTCTTGTTACATAACTGTATATGACTAATGGATGCTTTACAGCTGCTATAGTACTCAAACTAAAGTGTTACCTCCTCTAAATGCTTTATTGCTGTTCTCTAAGCCATTGATTTTCAAGTCTAGTCCTGGGCCTTCCCTGGCTGCAGATTTGTCCCAACCAGGTTCTTCTTTTAATTGGACTCTTCCTTTAATCAAAAGCATTTTTTTCCCAGTTTCTTTGTTTTTTGTGTTACTTCAGAATGTCATACTGGTTATGTCAAATGTTCATAATAATAATTCTTTACATTTATATAGTATTTTTCTCACTACTCAAAGCACTTTACAGACTCCATGCAGGGAGGACCCAGGACGTCAACACCATGTTCATCCTTACTGCGAGGCAACAGCGCTATCACTGTGCCAAACTGGAATTTTTAACGGGTGAAGCAAGCATTTATGAGTGTTAGACAGGGATGAATTTCAGTCTTGTACATTACTTTAATATTTTGCTCTTTGTTATTGTTTGGGTTATTTAAGCCATCATTTGCTAATAAGCACACAAATGGGTGACACTGAAATAGTTACTACCCTCTAGCATTCACTGTCATCTGCTGCGGTGGCCACTTCTCATTATCACTTCAGATTCAATTAAAAGAACAAATTCATGGGAAAAATTAAGTAAAAATAAAATGGTAAAACAGAGTTTCATATTTATAGCTGTGGCAGACCAAATTCTTCATTTGCCACAGATATAAATCTCCCACTACTGCACTTTTCTGAATGTAAAATAAGAGAAGATCAGCTAAACAATGAGATTAGAAATTGTACAAATGACTCACTGATTGTGAAATTGGTTGGGATGAAAATCTGTAGCCAGGAGTGAATTTGAAAATCCCTGCTCTAAGGAGCCATAGCTTGTCCACAGCTTGAACCAACAACATCCACTGCAAGGCAGGGACCAAACCATCCATCAATTATCTAACATTTAGTGCAGTTCATGGCTGCGGTGAGTCTAGTCCAGTAGCATCAGACACGTGGCAGGGACCTACACAGGACTTGTAGTTATCAAATCTCTCTTACGTTTGGGATGTTCAAGGACGATGCAATATTTAAAGGAAGTCTACAAGAAAATGGACAACAGTTCAAATGGAACATGGGTTGTGATGCCGGTCGAGACTGAGCCCAAGTTCCTGGACTGTAAGATGGCAGTGCTAACCACTGTGCTGCTCTAAACACAATGCAGCACACCATCGTTTGATGGATTTACTGTGTCCTGTAGACCTGAACTGTCTATTATGTTGGTGCCTGTCATGATATTGCCTCTACTTTTTTTTTTAACTTGGGTTTTGAATTGTGTGAAATTCAGTTTTACTTTCATTTTCTAGCATTATTTTAATTCATGATTACTTATTTTATATATTTAGATATATTATATATTTGTCATTTTCTAGAAAACCCATGACACTATGACACTGGTACCCATTGTTATGAGGTATGCCCCAGAAGCCATGCTGTGCGACATCTTCTTTGTGATAACTCCTGTGGATAACCCCTGCTAAACAAAATTCTCAGTTTCTAGTTTATTTTGAACCTTAGGTAGTCAGGTATTTTGCTTTGTGTTTTCAAGAAGGAACCCTGCTTTTGACATGTTAATTCTTCATAAAGTATATCAAATTAAATCAAAATCTTTATTGTCATTGTAGCAATGAGACATTAGGTGCAAATTTCCAATGCAAAAAAAAAGGGAATAAAATAAGTACCAAAATAGTCCATAATAGCCGAACACTGTTTTCCATTCATACATACGTCATATTGCACTTCTCCCTTAGCCAATGTTGACTTAGAGCTGTATTGTAAACATGAAGGTGCACTCGGTCAGATTGACCACTTAGCAGCATTCAGCATGGTGATGGCTAAAGGATAGAAACTGTTTCTCAGTCTATTTGTCTTAATCTTTCTGGATCTGAAACATCTGCCTGAAGGCAGGCATTCAAACAATGCATGTCCTGGGTGTGATGGGTCCTGAAGAATTTTCTTGACATTCCGGAGACAACAGGAACTATGTAGTTCTTCTAGTGAGGGGAGAGGACGGCTGACTATCCGCTGGGCGACCTTAATGACTCTGTGGAGCTCTTTCCTCTGTGCTACTGTGCAGCTGGAGAACCACGCACAGAGACAGTAGACCAGGATGCTCTCTGCTGTGCAGTGGTAAAAGGACACCAGCAGTTTCTCAGGGATGTTATTCTTCCTGAGAACCCTAAGGAAGTAGAGTCTCTTTTGGGCCTTCTTCACTACCTCAACAGTGTGTGTTCCCCAGGTCAAGTCCTCCCTAATGGTGACTCCCACGAAGCGGAAGTTGGAGACCCTCTCCACACAGTCTCCGTTGATGATGAGTGCCTGGATGTTGTCTGCCTTCTTCCTGAAATCCACGATGAGCTCCTTGGTCTTGGCTGTATTTAGGAGCAAGTTGTTATTCCTACACCATGCTGTCAGCCGCTCCACCTCCTCCCTGAAGGCAGATTTATCCGCCCCAGAGATGAGTCCTACTACCGTGGTATCGTCAGCGAACTTAACAATGGTGTTACTGTGGTGGGCAGGAATGCAGTCATGGGTGTAGATGGTATAGAGCAGGGGGCTCAGCACACAGCCCTGTGGGGAGTAAGTGCTGAGACTGATGGGTATGCTGAAGTAGGGGCCCACTCTAAACTTGACCTTGGCAAATGTTCTACTAAACATGTACTCTTTCATTTCTCTTTACTTGTCTTTGTGGCCTTTCCTTCTGAAATCTAGCATCGCCATTTAGCACTTTCTTGACCCTCTTCGGTTTCTGCTGGGTTGTCTTTTCCAGCCTGCCCTGTGTCCTAATTGCAGCTGCCATTTTAGTGGACTTCACCAAAGATCTGGCACTGTCTTCTTGGTCATTGTCCTGTGATCTCAAGGGTAAACTTTTAATTTTCCCTTGGTAGATTTTGCCATATCTCACCAAGTTCTTCAAAGCCTGTGCTTGCTTGTTTTGAGTGGTGACCATGATGCCTCTGTGTTGTTCAACCACTTAGGTGGGAGTACAGATAGAGCTGATTATTCATTGATGTAAGCCCCATAACTCAAAAGTAGTACAGAAAAGGCAGAGTCATCGAATGGAAAGATTCTCTTATCAGATTGGACGTCCTATACAGATGGCTACTGCTGAACCTCTGCAGCGGGGCAGTGTTGTATTCCTTCTCCTGGTGAAATCATATTTTTTGGCACTACTTGAACTGTTGAAAGACATTTATCTGCATGCCTTCTTTGTACATTGTTTCAAAATTAAACCTTTAGACTGCTGAATGAGAATACAAATGAATTCATCAAGAGCAACTACTCATTCACTCGTTATCTTAGATAGTGTAAAGCATGCAAATTAATATTTGCTTACAAGATTAGTGTGATATTACTTTGCTCTGATGGCTCTAAATGCAATTTTTAATAGCATCTAAATTGAAGATAAGACTGAAATTGCTGAACGCAGCAGGCAACTCAGACTCCTGCGAGGCTTCAGTCCATCCATATGTAGAAAGGCTGAATTTTTTTTTTTTTCTGCCACTCAGCCATTCATACACATTATGCAGACTCCTGGGTAGAAGATGCCAGGCGTTTCACTAGCTTTAGCATTAATTTGGAGCTTAGCACCCACCTCTCATGATGCCACTGTTCCTACAAGTATGTCAGAGGAAGAGATAGAAGGGTGTTTTTTCCATGGAATTTCACAATAGTCATCCATGCAAGCCAGAATGCAGAATGGAAAAAAAAGGTCTGCTGGGCTCTTGAAGATCATAGGCTGGACGCCTGAAGTCATGGGCTAAAGCCCCAGAAGCCCCCCTGATGACACCTTGGGATGTGGCAATATTTTTCAAGAAGTACTGTAAATGCACTCACTCAATCAGTAACTATGGCATATTGGTGGAATTCAATGCTTAATCAATAAATACACTATATTGATAACCTTTCAGACTATGCTGCTGGCTTTTAAACCTTAATAAGCTTTGACTACGTCCACACTACCATATTTTCATTAAAAAAATGCAGATATTAGTCTTTGTTATCCCCTTTCATCCACACTACCCTAGCGTTTTTAAGTCCTGAATATGGAGACTTTTGGAAATGCCCTTCAGAGCCATATGCTTTTGGAAATGTTGGCTCTGCGTTGGGTCAAAACACATAGTTTTGAAAACGTAGACTCTAATTGCACTCTGATTTGTGCTTATTACGTGATTGTATCCTGCTGATTACACTGTCTCATCCCCTGATTGGCCACCATTCATAGAAGATTCTAACATAGCTGACATAGAGGATTTGCTTTCCATAGCGCTTGTTGTGTTGCTTACCTGTAAACATCTAGGTTTTGTTTTATACTGTTTGGATGCTGCATACATGTACAAACACAAATAATTTACAGTTCACTACAGTTTTACAATAAATCCTGTGTTCCGCAGCTTTACCATCCCTTCAAGGACTTTTCTGCTGATGTGTGCACGCCCAGTGTATGCGAACGTCTATGTCAAATATATTTTCAGTCTCTATAGCATGGGCAGAGATACTTTTGTACATGATGTGAAAATGCTAGTGCAGATGGAGATTGTTTTCTTTTAAAAACTCCATTTTTCGGGAGTATGGGTGTAGCCTTAAAACTCAGGAGCTTCGAGGTAGCAGTAGTAACCACTGTGCCACAGCGGCTGGCCCAAGCAGACGTAATTCTCCTGATATAACTATTATTTTCAACTTTTTCCATAATGTGATACACTTTACTGCACTTCTTTGATAAAAGCATCAGTAAATTGCTAATTTTGCTGTTTTTTTCATAAAGAAGCATGTTGTCCAATAGTATGAGTAGAAATCGATGGTCTTTTTATTAGAAAAGTAGACAAATGAAACTGAACTTATCATCATGCTGGCAAAGTAGTTATCCCATCTATGCACCTTTCTTCATTTTCCAATATGGTCACTGTCTGCCTGGAAGATGGCCGTTCTTTTTGTGTCTTTGTGGGTTTTCCTCCCAACCCTCCGATTTCGTCTCCCCCAAGCAAATTAGGCTGATTTGAAATTGTATCGAGGGCTGGGTTTGCAGTTTTTTGTATCATTTTTTTGTTTAGAATTTATTGTCACTTAAATGTATCCGGGTGACTGCATCCCTGGAGCTATTTTGTTTGTTGCCATGATGTTGCCTGTCACTGAGGTGTGGTTATGTTTGCATTGGGCTTGAGTGTGTCCTCCTGACGGCCTTCTTATAGAAGACCAGTTTATCTGGTCATTATTGTCACGTATACAGAGTACAGTGAAATTCTTACTTCTATGTGCTAATCCGCTTACCTTTAGTGTCCTAACATTGTGAGAAAATAAAGGAATGACTCGCCCATGGAAGAAAATTAAAGGTTTTGGTGTTGCTCATCTTCCTTGATCTCTATTGGTAAAGACTATTGGTTTTGTCAAGCCATTTTGCTGTGGTCACTACATTTTGAAACTTGCCTGTTTGACTTCCAATTGAGCTGTTACATTTAATCCTTGCTACTCTGAAACCCCCTGCTTTGAGCACATCTCTGCCCATATGCCAATGAGAGGAACATTGAATGGCAGACAAAACAATGCGGGACCAAGGAGCACAGTATCCCCTTTCATTTTTTTGATCTTTATTTCACATTATACAATTTCTTGTATTTGATAAAAACTTTTTGCATACCCCTTGGGGTCTGAGCACAGGTTAAGCCATTATACAGCTCCTCTGAAGCAAATACAGGTTAAGGGCCTTGCTCAAGAGCCCAGCAGAGTAGGATCTCATTTTGGCAGTAACGGTGATTTGAACCGGCAGCCTTCCGGATATCCGCACAGATCCTTAGCCTCAGAGCCACTACAGTAAGACAGCATCAGTGACTGAAATGAAGAGGTGACCGTTTTCGCTTGCTTAGGTAGCGATTGTGTTCTGCATAGATTGATTCTGTTGTACACAATTGTTATGTAGAAGTTTATTGTCTCATGAACAAAGTGTAGATAGAACAATGAAATTGTTAACTTGCATGTCTCCTCGGAACAGTTGCCAATAATACAATACCAGCACAAAAACACACACATACACACACTGTGGTAAATCAGAATCTGAATGCTCCAAGCACACTTTCGGTAGAAATATTGTCGGGGTGTTCTTGTCTCTTTCATTTTACAGAGAACGATGACTTAGATGATGCTTTTATCAAAGTGACAGCTGCATTAGTAAGGAAAGGCTTGCTTCATAATTGACAAAAGCAAGAGCACAAACCATCAGTATGATAGGTTGTTAATATTTGTCATCAATTCAAGAGTTTAAAGTCCACAGTATAGTGGTAATGCCATCTTCAGTCGCAGCCATGTTAAAAATAGCAGCTGTTTCTACTGCTGTCTTGTCCTGGGATAGTTCCTGCCTTATAATCTGTGCTGTCATCAGCAATCCAAAAGCCAGTAATGGAATAAATGGACTCATTAAAAGCGGTGCATGTATAGATGATTATTTAAACACAGGCCACACTGCTGGTTTATCGTTTCACAGTCATTGTACGTGAAAAGCAGTTTTGAGTAAAGGAAGCCAAATGCTGACTGCACAGAACGACCATCTGCCAAGATAGCATGCAGAAGAGGCAGACGCTGCAGGCTTTGGAAACAAAATGCAAAATACTGAATACTCAGTTAGCATATGGCTGGAGAGCAATGACAAATAGTCTTACAAATGAACTCATTTTCATTCCTATTTGATCATTTTCGAAGGCTGCTACAAGACATTGTACTTTCTCCTGTTTATGTGTACAGTTTTTACAGCTATAAGGTGCAGTCCACATCCAATATAAATGATTAACATATAACTTATGACGCCGGAATGGCAAGCTTGTTGTTCTGGGCAGATGTGACATTAAACACACTTTTATGTTAAGAGTTGTAATCAGTTTTTGAGTGTCTGTGAGATTCATTAATAGTAATGAAGCACATACACACAGAATAGGCTCCCACAAACGAACAGACATAAAGTGCACACATCCACACCAGTGTGTGGTTGTCCTTTCATATTTTGGTTTTGAATCTGCAGTTGTTGCACAGTTTTACACATTTGTGCTTCTATTATGAGGATATGTGAAAACATATTTCAGTGTGTGTTGCTTATAGCATGTGCACATCATCAAGAACAAGCCAGCATCACACAAATATTACGAGGTATACAGACATCTTCAGAGACAATTGTGGTAGTCATGATTGGAGTCAGACTTGTCATTATGCATGAGTGTGGATCTGCATAGTGGGAAAGTATAAATTGGCATAAAGAGAAGTTAATCTTTAAAAATGGCTCTGGGTATAGGTAAGCTAGAGTTGATGTCACATTCTGTGGTCCACAGTGTAAAAACTACAGTCTAGATATCAATTTGCATGAATACATTCAAATCTGCTTCATCCTAATCTGGCCAATGGCAGAATTGGACATTTTGAACTGCATTCCAGTCTGTCTCTTGGCATTCCCATGAATACAACCAAAACTACTCACAGTGGAACAGTACTGAGTTACTTATTAACACAACATGCTTCTCTTTGGGGAAAAGCCTTTAATATTTTAAGGCAAGTCCATGCAGACACAGCAGCACAGCAACAATGTATGAACACCTGCCTGATGGTGAGTGCACTCTTAAAAATAAAGGTGCCAGTATGGCACCTTTGCCATAGGGGAACCATTTTTAGTTTCCAAAAAAATCAATCAATGTGAAGACTCCAGAAAGAACCTCCATTAACTTAGATCCATTACAGGCTTCATGAATAATCATGAACAGAAAATAACTGATTTTTGAAACACCAATGGTTCACGCAAAGGACTCTCTCTACATATATTAACACAGACTAAGTCCAAGTTTTCTTAATCTGGGTAGCCTACAATACATAGAAGAATTAATTTTTTTCTACATATTAGAAAATTTTCAAAGCACAAAGAGCCAACTTCAAAGGCAAAGAACCCTTCCCAGAATCAAATGGTGCTTTGTCAGGAAGCATACAGCCCAGTAAAGAACCATAAGGTGCCATTAGAGAGTGCAGACGGAGATTTGAGCGCAGCTCACTGGAACTATAAGGAAGTACAGTAACACTAACCAAGCCATCGGTCTCTGTAAATCACAATTACGCAGGAAATCTTACCCCTCATGATGACAGGGAAAACCATCAGGAGACAACATTGGTAGTCTATTGGTAATGTCAGCTCTAATTCGGTTTAAAAGTTACTGCTGTTTACCAAGGTGATATCTGTATATTTTTATTTGACTGTAAAAGAGGGAACCCAAGATATGCAGTACCTTGAGGAGAGGTTTTGTGGATTCAGTTTGCTGTTTAGTTCTTCATTTATTTTTTACTAGGCTGACCCGCCTTTTAAGGCGACCAACTTTTAAGTTGACCACTTCTTAAGGCAATTCAATATGTAGATCAATTTGATATTTTTTATACAAACTCATTAATTTGGTTATATTGCATTTGAGCGGTATTACTTTAATACTCGTAGTTTCTGTTATTTTTGTGATGAAATTTAAACTTTTTTTCTATATTGAGGTCGCCCTTTTGAACCCCCCTGATATTTACTACGCGGTGAGGCATTTGTACTCCATCAACATTAATTATTTCCAGAGACATAATTTTGTCTGTTTTTCCAGCGCATCGCGCACAAAAGCAAGGGAACGATGGGAGCACCAGAACTCTGCTCACATCATGTCGCTTCGTACCGCAAGCTGCAAGTAGTAAGTCTATGATAAGCGGAATACCGCTACGCTTTCCACTCACGGGACGGAAGGACAATCCCGACCGCTTTTATATAGTAAGAAAGAAGAAGAAGATATCGCACAGTCTGGAGTAGAAAATCATCTTTTACCAGGAAAAAAGAAACTACAAATCCCATCGTGCATTGCAAAATGGACGGGGCGTGTGTGAAACTCCATGCTACTCGCACAGTCTGGAGTAGAAAATCATCTTTTACCTGGAAAAACGAAACTACAAATCCCATCGCGCATTGCAAAATGGACGGGGCGTGTGTGAAACTCCGTGCCTGCGTAGCACTCACGGGACGGAAGGACAATCCCGACCGCTTTTATATAGAAGGATAGTTTTCCAACACTTATGAAACATTGTACACCTTTTACAACCAAAGTGACAGTATGAAATCATCTTTCTTAAGTACAGTGCACTATGTTTTATCTCATGTTATGAGTAAGTATGCCTGTATTCATTGAAGAGCGTTATACACAAATAAACTGAATTGAGTTGAATATAGGACAATATGACGTGAGAATGCTGCATATACTTCCTTCACTGCTGCCAGTTTCAATTTCAGTTTTACTAACCATCTGTCACAAGTATATTGGGTTGTTTAAAGTTACCAGCCAATTCATTTAATTAACTGAAAGCATGAAAAAGGACACCTCTATAGCAAAATACACTCAGAGGCCGTTACAGCATATAATACATAACCATGGAAGAATTAGAACTGAGCAAATAATAACAAATTACATTTACAGAGCATTGTTTTCTAGCTACTCAAAGCACTTTACACAATGGATAGTCACTTCAACCACCACCAATGTGCAGCATCCACCTGGATGATGTGAGAGCAGCCATTATTGTGCCAACATGTTCACCACACATTAACTATTAGGTGGTGAAGGGGTGAGAGAGAGAGACAGGGATGATTAGGGGGTGTAAGAAATAACAAAAAAAAAAACAGCATAAAGAGTTGGGGCACCAAATGGTGAATCCTGTGTAATTGGTTGGAAAAACAAAAGAAACACATTTAACAACAGCCATTATAACATCTTGACAGACATAATTCCAGTCATGAACTGCCTTAACATGACAGATCTTCTGACTTTGAGGGCTTCCAGCAAGAAGAGGCAGGTCCAGGTGAACGGACACTGGAAGTGATGTCAGTGGTGGTATAGCCGACAGTCTTCCAGTCTGCAGATTGATGAAGAAAAAAAAGAAATTACTACACAGCGCCATCCCCTGATGTGGTGGTGTATTACCATTACCAGAGAGCCTTTAAGCTGCCCCCTGTGAGCACACAAGTGCCTGATGTGACAGAATGGATGGGGTCATGGTGAGCAGTTTAGTAGGGTACACCCTAGTCTTTTTGAAGGATGGCCAGGTATCTTTGATGACCACAGAGAGTCAGGACCTCAGTTTTACATCTCATCCAAAGGTCATCATCATTTTTACAGTACGGTGTCCCCGTCACTGCACTGGGGCATTGGGATCCACATTGAGACCACAGGATAAGTGCCTCCTTCTGGCCTCACCAACACCTCTTCCCATTCTAGGACTGGCCAAGCCCAAACATTTTTAGTTTCAGGTGGAGTACCTGTTCTGTAGTGCAGGTGGCATGGCTAAATATATAATAACTAAGACATATAATAACAAATACAAATGGACAGCACAAAGTTATGAGTAATCATCTGCACTCCTAGTGTCTTTATGAGTGCAGGTCAATGGAAATCTGGCTGAGGGAGCTTTAAGCACCTTATCGTTTTTCATTGATGAAAATCTGAAATCTGATGCAGGTAATAGAATTGCAAGTATTAAGAATTCAAAGTTTCTGTACAACTCCACAGTTTTCAATAAGGTCATAAATCACTCCAAAAACTTGAGTGGGAAAGTGCTTCCATAATAGTTCACACAACATCTCTGCTTTGACCTTTTGTTCATCTAATACTAGTAGAAATGGCCACTCATGACATCTTATCACCAGAGGAAAAGACTAATAAATCAATTCTCATGTCATGTTGGAGGCCCTGCCGACAAAACAATGTCCTTTAAGTCCTACTTCTCCACAGGCAGTTCCAAGACTATCTGGTTATTCTGCTGAACTAATGTTGCATTTTTATTGGAAAACATAAAATACACAAATAAAAACCAGACAAAAAATAACAATATGAAACAAGAGGCTAGATGCAAAGTGGGAGGTGATCTTTAATCCTTAAGTCAACAGTAACACATTTTTTTAAATTTTAGTGGTATCTTTTCCATAACTGTTTGTCATTTAAGGTTACATTGCTCTCCGTGGTGTGGTATGGTGGTCCAATGGTTGAGACAGCGGTCTGACTGATCCCAGAAGCTGAGCCCAACCCCAGACCCATTCACATTCTTTGTGCATTCACGTTCTTTATGCTTCACCTCTGATATTGTCGTTCCCTCTCACAAGCCCATATCACTTATGTTAGGTTAATGGCAAACTGTAAAGTGCCCAGTATTTTTATTTTTATACTGGTACTATCTGAAGTGAAGATTATTTGGAAAATGTATAGTTTTTGGTGTAGTTTTTTCATTATAAACATTACATAAGTTTTTTCAGGTATTATTATTAACATAAACCTTGAACATTACAATAAATGCAATTTAAAGGTTTACTTTCCTGTTGAAGTTTTTGCTCACTTTATCAGAATGTCACTCTACAGCAGCCTGCTGCGTAGCATACAATAGAAGCCTGAAGCTACATTGGGCTAATGGAGGAAAGTGCTGCGATTGCCATTTGCAAAGAATAAAGGCAGAACTCATTAAAATTTCCTTAGAACATATTATACAACTGTCTCAGCATGCATTTTACAAAAGGTTTCGAGCTCTATACACCTGAAGTGCTGTACATTTAAGGGGTCATACAATGAAGCAACTTTTTTCTCATTTTATTTCTGTTCCTTCACTGCCTTTAAACAGCAACTCCAATGAAACAGAAAAGAAAAATGAATGCCTAAAATTTGGCAGAAAAATAAAATATACATTAGGCTGCCAATTTTATTTGTAAGGATTTGGACTTTATGTGATATAACAGTAACACATGGAGACCTAGTGTAATTTCACCATAGACAGATTGCAGTTCTACTGTGTGTCAATAGATGGTGTCATATAAACAGCTGCATGTCTGAACTGAAGCAAGACACGTATTTAACCGCCTTTGAAATTATGGAGAATGACCTATTTATGCAATGTAAAGTATCATGATGGAGCTAGCAGCTTATGAAATTAAAACAGAAACTCTGTCTGAGGACTGTTAACCAGAGCACTGAAAAGTAAGGTCAAGTGGTAGTGTAATTAGTTAAGATGACATTTATACAACTAGGAAACTACTGAAATAAATGCTAAAAAGGCTTTCATTTTTCTTGATTTAGCAGGAGCCTTTATCCAATCCAGTTTACAAAAGCTTTGTAATCTATTAATAATAAGGCTACCCTTTTGCCTCTGCTCTCTTTCTGGATGTCTGCAATGTTATTGGCTTAATTAACTGTCAATCTGCTTTCTTATTGTTTGAATTTTGATTTTCCATCAAGCATTGAGACTATTGATGAGTAAACTCTGCAGAACGCCAGGAGTTGATTTAATTGACAGTCAGATAACCCACCCACAACTGTAATCTTAATCATAGTGAAACTGGGCAGAGCTCTGGAGGTCTACAACTAAAATCTATTGGTGCCCATTGGAGTTTACTCCACCTACTTGGAGTTCCAGGGTGGAAGCTCCGGGCTGCAGATGCATACATTTTCCTGAAGCAGATAAAAAATGTGGAAGTCCTGTGCATGGCTAATACAGCTTTGTGCTGTAATGCTGGCCTAGCAAAGCATCATGGGGTGCTGGGAAAAAATGGTCATCAAAATAGGCTGCAAAGTAAATTTTTAGAAAAATATTTCGTGAACAGCAATTAATACGACATACTGTATTGTGTGAGCAGAACACAGCTGTTGAGTTCCACTTGAACAAATAAATTCATTTTAGAGTGTGATGGCCGACCCCTTACCCAGACTGGCAACTACACAACCAAGACCTGTGGCCTGGCTAAACTGAGGAATCTAAAGACAATACCCAACTGGACCCCTTGCAAGCAGTCTTTTCCCCCAATTGACGAATAAACAGGCAATGCAAGTCAGCGTGTAAAATTAAATGCAGATATATTGAAATGTGAAAACTAATATATACAGTATATATATACACAAGGACAGACAGACACTCAATAATATATATATATATATATATATAATATATATATATATATATATATACAGTGGTGTGAAAAACTATTTGCCCCCTTCCTGATTTCTTATTCTTTTGCATGTTTGCCACACAAAATGTTTCTGATCATCCAACACATTTAACCATTAGTCAAATATAGCACAAGTAAACACAAAATGCAGTTTTTAAATGATGGTTTTTATTATTTAGGGAGAAAAAAAAATTCAAACCTACATGGCCCTGTGTGAAAAAGTAATTGCCCCCTGAATCTAATAACTGGTTGGGCCACCCTTAGCAGCAATAACTGCAATCAAGCGTTTGCGATAACTTGTAATGAGTCTTTTACAGCGCTGTGGAGGAATTTTGGCCCACTCATCTTTGCAGAATTGTTGTAATTCAGCTTTATTTGAGGGTTTTCTAGCATGAACCACCTTTTTAAGGTCATGCCATAGCATCTCAATTGGATTCAGGTCAGGACTTTGACTAGGCCACTCCAAAGTCTTCATTTTGTTTTTCTTCAGCCATTCAGAGGTGGATTTGCTGGTGTGTTTTGGGTCATTGTCCTGTTGCAGCACCCAAGATCGCTTCAGCTTGAGTTGACGAACAGATGGCCGGACATTCTCCTTCAGGATTTTTTGGTAGACAGTAGAATTCATGGTTCCATCTATCACAGCAAGCCTTCCAGGTCCTGAAGCAGCAAAACAACCCCAGACCATCACACTACCACCACCATATTTTACTGTTGGTATGATGTTCTTTTTCTGAAATGCTGTGTTCCTTTTACGCCAGATGTAACGGGACATTTGCCTTCCAAAAAGTTCAACTTTTGTCTCATCAGTCCACAAGGTATTTTCCCAAAAGTCTTGGCAATCATTGAGATGTTTCTTAGCAAAATTGAGACGAGCCCTAATGTTCTTTTTGCTTAACAGTGGTTTGTGTCTTGGAAATCTGCCATGCAGGCCATTTTTGCCCAGTCTCTTTCTTATGGTGGAGTCGTGAACACTGACCTTAATTGAGGCAAGTGAGGCCTGCAGTTCTTTAGACGTTGTCCTGGGGTCTTTTGTGACCTCTCGGATGAGTCGTCTCTGCGCTCTTGGGGTAATTTTGGTCGGCCGGCCACTCCTGGGAAGGTTCACCACTGTTCCATGTTTTTGCCATTTGTGGATAATGGCTCTCACTGTGGTTCGCTGGAGTCCCAAAGCTTTAGAAATGGCTTTATAACCTTTACCAGACTGATAGATCTCAATTACTTCTGTTCTCATTTGTTCCTGAATTTCTTTGGATCTTGGCATGATGTCTAGCTTTTGAGGTGCTTTTGGTCTACTTCTCTGTGTCAGGCAGCTCCTATTTAAGTGATTTCTTGATTGAAACAGGTGTGGCAGTAATCAGGCCTGGGGGTGGCTACGGAAATTGAACTCAGGTGTGATACACCACAGTTAGGTTATTTTTTAACAAGGGGGCAATTACTTTTTCACACAGGGCCATGTAGGTTTGGATTTTTTTTCTCCCTAAATAATAAAAACCATCATTTAAAAACTGCATTTTGTGTTTACTTGTGTTATATTTGACTAATGGTTACATTTGTTTGATGATCAGAAACATTTTGTGTGCAAAAGAATAAGAAATCAGGAAGGGGGCAAATAGTTTTTCACACCACTGTATATATATATACATATACAATTCCCCACTATCCCAAAGACACCATTGGAAGGCACTATATATATATATATATATATATATATATATATATATATATATCTTATTTGTAACAATCACATGAATATATATAATCAAAATAATACAAAGCACTCCCTTGCCCCTAAACAATAAATGAATAAACACAGAACACGAATCAAAAACAAACTGCAATTAGAATGGATGAGATAAACTGAGTCCAAAGTTATTATAGCCCTGAATTAAATGAAATACTGGTTGATATAATAGTTTTGCTCCTTCCCGAAATAATTCAAAAACGATCTTACCGTGTGAGTCCTTGGCAATAGTTGAACGAAATCCAATCCCCGGGGTTTCTCTGCACTGGCAGATGTAATGATGTTCCAGACAGTGAAAAAAGCAAACAGTAAAGTTGCGCAATGAACGTAAACGATGATTTGTAAAATGAGTGCGAAAATGGCTCCTTGCTCATCTCGATCTCCTCTCCTCTATGGATCCTCTCTTGATACTTCCCTCCTCTCATTTAAATAAAAATATTCCGGATGCAATTGTTGTGGTAACAGGAAATGCCAGTATAGGGGTCATTGCCTCCCTGTATCGTCCTTCCCCATTTGTTTCCCTGGGACAACATTTACATAAACACACAACAGAGTAAACGAGGTGATGAAAAAGAAACGACTCAGCACAAAACACACATTAAATATCTACAATTATGTAGCCCTACTACAAGAGTATGGCAAAAATCAGCAAAGGTTTGCTTAAAGGAACTAGCAAAGGAATAGTCAGAAAATAAGATGTGAAGTCCACACAATCCTTTGCCTAAACCAAAACACAAACTGAGAATTAATGTCGGAAAGTCAAAACGAGATTCAAAAGCAGAAGTAATCTAACAAGATTTCCATTTTTCTTCACTCATACTCAAAATCACAGGCAATCTTATAACCAGTTGTCTTAGAGATGTTAGATGGATTTTCCTGCCTGAAGTCTTTATATATTTCTTTTCATAGTTGATGCAGACAATGTAGGCTTGATGTAGACAACATTTTTCATACTGATTTGTAGCTGTATTTTTTTTTTTGGATGTAGGCTTCTTTTTAAGAACAAGATTTTTAAACAATTTTAAATACCTGTCATACATATTGTTAATTTTCATTTGCAATACTCCTGACTGAGAAAACTATAAGTTTTAAAATAATAGAATGCAAAAAAAAAAGACAATTCTCATAACAGTAAATGCAGTGCCACTTAAGTAAGCATTTTGAGCCCCTAATCAATGTAAGAGGAGGAGGAGGTTAGGAAAGCACATGCTGACACAGTGCATTGCCTCACCCACCACATGACAAACCACCTCAGGAACCCAGATTAGGACCCCAGTCCAGCCATGCAATGTGTGACACCTCAGCACCACACTAGTTCAGATGAAATGGAACCAATGTGAGGTTTTTTATGGTGGCTGAAGTGCCAATCTTGCCACCAACCCCAAGGTTTTCCCTGCAGGTTGGAGGGCCTACATGCATGGCTGGTTGCAGATTAACGTCATACCCAGGACATCATGCCAACAATGTAGTCATACGTTAATAAGCCATCAGCCGAGACAAGATAATAGACAACAGTAGCTGGCTCATGCAATTGGGCTGATCGTTATACTGACATCCAAATCATGAAGAACCTCAGAATTACATTAATACGAGAAATGCATACAGCAGCACAGGCAGGCTGGTTACAAAGAATGTCCACAATTGATTTGCAATCGCTAATTAGAATTATAGAGAGGGCATGTACAGCCTACAGTAAATCAGTCACAGCTACACGGAGCAAGCATACTTACACACACACACACACAAAAGTATTTACAAATTCATATAAGCAAAAAAATGAATGTCTTCATATTTGTTTTTAGATTTTGTCTGTAATTATAATATATATGTGGGAAAATAAACTGCTACCACTACCAACTCACATAAAAATATGTTCAGAAAATATATAAAGAAAAAGCAAAAACAAAATTAATAAGAAATATATTAAAGTTTAATATATTCTGTATGGTTATTTGCTATTAATAGTTTAAAATTGCTTATAAATTTACACCTTAACCTAACATTTTCATAAAGATATGGTGTCATAGTTGAAAATTACAATGACACTTATTCTATATTAATTAATTATGCTGCGTTTTATTCCACATAATGATCATATATTTCATTCAGAGAAGGGAAACAAAATGGAATCCAGCACCAAACAGGGCTTTACTGCTGCTTTTCTGTAGTAGGCTTTGATGGCACGCCATTCCATTGCAGGAAAAATACAAAGACACTGAATAAACCATGTAGAAGTATTCGGACTGTAAAGGAATCATATTACTTTAATGTTTAAATAAATAAACCAAAAAAAGAATGAAATTCTGCTGCCTCAACAAGGAAGACACATATTCAGGCACCAATATTTTCCCGGTGGCTACCAATGCGCTTGCTCTCTTTTCCTTGTAGATCATAAAAATAAAAACAAATTCTGTAATTCAAGATTAATGTCAGTTAAAATAAAGAAAGAATTCTTAATTTACAAATTGTAATTAGTATTGTATACTAAAGAAAGTAAACATACTGCACTATATGTTCTGATAATATATGAATGATATTCATTCCAGCAAGTCTAGTTTCATATAGCCCACTCAAACCCATTTATGTTACTCAGGAGAGGTCAAGCTATGACATATAGAATTACCCTTATGTTATCTACAATATATATGTTATTATCTAAATAAACCAATCACAGTGGATTAAATGTATACTGCTGCAACAATATTTGCTAATGAATGTGACAACTTACTAGAGTGCCTTACCAGCCAATGCCCAGGTTCTCCAAATTAAACGGCATAGCATATAATTAATATGTGTAATAAAGGTGATTTGATTTAGGGACTTTAAAAAAGAATTTTTCATTGAGTCATTGATTGATTGATTGATTGATTGATTTATTTATTCATTTGCACATTAAAAACACATTACAAGAAGACAAGTAATTAGAAGGAGAAATAATTTGCCTCTGAGGTTGCCCAGTAGAAGTACATGCACGTTGACTTGGTGGGATAGGTGATGCCATTGCAGAAGAGGGTTGATCATTTTTTTCACTGCAGCCTTTTACAGGGCTTTTTAGTGCAACCTGATGAGATGTGCGGGTCTACCTGCAACCTGCTAAACCCAAATAAATTCTGACCTGCATTCATTCATCTTGAATAATGAATGCACTTCCTTAGTGCTCCTTTTTGTCTATGCCTTTTCGCATTTTCAAGATCTTCTGCTTGATCTACTGCTCATCAATATGTAGCTCCTTCACTGGGCTACTTCATCTATAATCACAGTCTCATGGTTCATGTTTGTATTTTTGTCAACCATACAAATAATGCTTCTATGCATATTGAATGTAGGCAAGCACAAAAAAAAATCATTGCTTAGATGAATGTAGTCTTCCTTTAACTAACTTTAACCTTGTGAATTTCCCCTTGGGGTTTAATAAAGTATCTATCTATCTATCTATCTATCTATCTATCTATCTGTCTATCTATCTATCTATCTATCTATCTATCTATCTATCTATCTATCT
>JANRMT010062854.1:16347885-16372751 GCA_026402145.1 Polypterus bichir lapradei
CTATCTATCTATCTATCTATCTATCTATCTATCTATCTATCTATCTAAACAATACCACTGTTGGTAAGAAAATATCTGACTATATGCACCAAAAAGTGGTGGCTACTCATAACTGCAACAAGCATAGAATTTTTTTTTCTGCAAAGATTAAAAGACCACAGGTATTTAGGTAATTTCCATATTTTTTGGTACAAAGTCTGTGCTGTGGTAGACTACTAGTAATAAAATGTGAAAAATCCAGTATTGCTTGCTATCCACTCATCCATTTGTTGAACCCAAGGTTATGACAAGTAGTGCTGATGCCAGCCTTAAATGGGACCCTAGTGTATCGCAACCTCAAGCCCTGCTTAGTACCGTTAAAGTTAGTTGGAGTTGTGAGCCTATCCTGGCACCACTGGAAGCAACGCAGGAAGCAAGATGCCAGTCCACTACATTGCCCACCCATATACTCACTCACATCCATACAGGACCAATTAGGAGTCTCGTGTCAAACTAACACCAAGAAGATGTTGGAGGAAAACTGCCAGGAGAAAGATCCCATGTAGACATGGGGAGACTACGCACAGACAAAGCCAGACACCTAGTAGCACTACCCATGCGATGGTAGCACTACCCACTGTGCCACGATCAGAAACTTCTAGATGTAAAGGTTTTACTGTGGAAATATAGCTGGGTAAGCTGACCAAATTAGATAGGAAAATGATTTGGGTGTCAACCAACCCACCCCGTTTACACAAATAAAGAAAATTAGTCACTAGAGTCATTACTGTTTTAGCCAGAACAAGTTGGAGGTCTGACCTCCTCTTAGGCTAGAGTCCTCTTTCTGTGGTTTGGCACCTTTTATATCATTTGGACCAGAAGGGGTGGAGCTTCGCTGGACTCTTGCCCTGTGCTACAAGAAAAAGAGGAGCTATTGTTAGCGCCCCCTCTCATTCTGGGTTGGAAGTGCTTACAACTTTAAAGCCAGGAAGGTGGTCTCCAACACACATATGTGATAACTGGTATATTGATATCTTTTCCGCTAATTGTGAAAAAGGTTACTCTGGGTTATAACCATGGGCTTTCCCTTCAACAAACATATTTTTTTTAGCATTACTACAAAAGGAATTTGCAACTATCAAAGCAAATGTGCTCTGAGAACAAAGATTTTAATTTGACCTTGCTGCACTGTAATGATGACACCGTTCAGATAGGCTTTGAATTTTTAGTAGTCTGTTGTGTGAGTAAATGACCAACTAGCTTGGGCCTCAGGAAATTTATTCTTGTTTGCTCCACTTTGCACATTTATTTAGCTATATAGAGATTTTTTTATTAATTTTAATGCCCTACATAGATACATAGTGAATCACAGAATATGCCACTCTACTTTTATACATTGTAATATTTAACCTTCCATGATTTTAATTAACATGGCAGACTTGCAATAAGTTTTCTATTGTATAAATAATAATCTCAATTGAAAGAGTGAAACAAAAGCATGAAAAGGGAAACAAACAAGAAAAGCTGAGGTTCACTAGATTACCCACAATTTGTAAACGTCAGTTAGGTTATGAGATCTGTGTATTAAACAGCAGAAGCAAGTGCTTTTATATATCTAAAATGTATGAGACCAATATTATTCAACATAAATCAGCTTTGAATGACATTACAGCACAGGGGGACTTGAGATAAAAATTAAAGTTTGGAGAAATAATCAGGTTGTCTGTCTGAATGTCAGCTTACATTTGCTATAATCATAAAGGTGAAACTGCCCTTTGGCCACTAAAAATAGTTTGTGAGCCAGTATTTGATGTTTAAAGTTTTTGTCTTGTTGTTACTGTTCCACTGTCATGACAGATTTTCACATTTTTTGATCTGAGTTGAGCTTTATTACATTTTTACTGTTTTTATTATTTTTACTCTTTTTACCACATTAATGTTGTGGAATTTTCTAGCAGTAAAATACTTTTATCCACTCCCATGTTATTGTGATTCTGGCACTTAAAATAGCAAATATAGGTGAGGCCTTCAAAAACGGCCACATAAAACAGGCCAGAATCCTAACTGGACTGATAAAAAATAAGTCTCAACCTCTCCCAGGCAACTGGGACAATTTGGGCTATAAATCCCCAAACAAAGAGAACTGACAAATAATTAGAAACTGTAAAACAAACTCTGGCTGTAAGGTAATCCCAAGACAAGTTTCTTTATAAAAGAGGGTTTTATTTAACAAAAAGCAAGAGAAGAGAAAAATAGAAGAAATGCTCAAAGTAGCAAAAAAAGAGATATCTGAAGGCAATCTTTATCAAACAAGTCCTAATGCACAAACTGAAGGTAGAAACACAAAAGCAGAATATTAAAGAAAAACACTATACATATAGAAATACACTTCAAAGTACACTCAACAATGAACCACATAGGACTCACTGACCAGCCTTCATTTATGGGCTAGGGGTGTTCCTTAGCAGTAATGAAGAGGTGGTCCTACATTGTGTGATTCCACCCCAAAACACAGGGAGCATAATAAGATTTAAAATGTACATAATTATTGTTAAATATAACAAAAACAATAACACATTAAACATATCTACTAATTAATAACGGGATAGAACCTTGAGGCAAATGGGCTACAGCAGCAGGAGACCAAACCCGTGTGCCACTCCTGTCAGCTAAGAACAGGAAACTGAGGCTACAATTTACACAGCTTTACCAAAATTGGACAACAGAAGATTGGAAAAATGTTCCCTGGTGAGTCTTGATTTCTACTGTGACATCCAGATGGTGGCGTCAGAATTTGGCATCAACAACATGAAAGCATGGATCTGTGTTTCCTTGTATTAACGGTTCAGGTTGGTGGTGGTAGTGTAATGGGGTGAGGGATATTTTCTTGGCACACTTTGGGCCCCTTAGTACCGTTTAAATGCTGCAGCCTACCTGAGTATTGTTGCTGACCATGTCATCCCTTTATGTTACTCATCTTCTGATGGCTACTCGCCCTTCACAAAGCTCAAATCACCTCATACTGGTTTCTTGAACATGATAATGAGTTCAGTGTACTTAAATGGCCTCCACAGTTAACAGATCTCAATCCAAAAGAACACCTTTGGGATGTGGTGGAATGGGAGATTTGCATCATGGATGTGCAACCGAAAAATCTACAGCCACTGGGTGATGCTGTCATGTCAATATGGGCCAAAATCCCTGACAAATGTTTCCAGCACCTTGTTGAATTTATACCAAAAGGAATTACGGCAGTTCTGAAGGCAAAAGGGGGTCCAACTTGGTACTAGCAAGGTGTACCTAATAATGTGGCCAGAGAGTGTATATTGAAGCAATAGTCAAAATGACAGAAAAATATTGTAGCAGACATATGCACTTCTCAAACACAAGGAGCCAATTACCTGAAGCATTCTCCTTGTATGAGTGTTTGCCTGTCTGTTGTGCCCACTACTATGTACAAATCAATCGTTAAGCTTCAGTTACCTTGTTCTTCTGAGCTCCTCAACTGAAAACAACAATTTCATCTTCCTATTTTTTTTTGTTCTGTATTTCACCTTGTACAATTTCTTGTATTAGGCAGTTTTCACATACCCCTTGGGGTCAGAGCACAGGGTCAGCCATTGTACAGCACCCCTGGAGCAATTAAAGACCTTGCTCAAGGGCCCAGCAGAGTAGGATCTCTTTTGGCAGTGCCGGGGATTCGAACTGGCAACCTTCGGGATACCAGTGCAGATCCTTAGCCTCAGAGCCACCACTCCACTCCAGTGTCAAGTCTTTTGTTTCAATTTCTGTTTCTTTTTTCCTGTCTTTCCATAGTTATTTTACATATTTTTCTAATCCATAAGTAGAAACAGAACTCTGAAACCTCAAGTGCATGGACTTAAGAATATTGGGGGTGAAGCAGGGCCGTCTTAGCAGCATTATAGGCCCTTGGACAAAGCAGTGCACTGGGGCCCCTATCTACACAACCACTCAGCAAGTCACAACATACATAGATTAGCATAGGGCCCCCGGGCAAGTGCCCAGTGTGCCCATGCTGGGGTGAGGTGGGGTTTTAGGAAGAAACTCTGTGGGCGTACCCTGTTCAGTGACGTTTTCACTGCTATTCACTACAAATGTTTTAACGAGTTGTCCCCAGATGTTTATTCTTGTTTAAGACTCACATCTGGCCCTGCTAGAATTAGAGACACTATAGAAATAGACTTGGAAGTCTGGTCAGATAGCTGGGTGTTTTTTTTTTTTTTACCGTTTGTCCTGCTTTTGCTAAAATCACTTTTTCCATTTGTGTCGGTGCAGAGTGCACATTATTTTTTTTGCATTCTTCAATATGTTTTGTCTTGATATGCCTGTTTTGTTTAAAGTAGTTTTACTTTTCTCCTTTATATAAATATGGTTTTTAAAAGTAGACAGGTGCAGATTCTAACTTTGTCAGGGAGGTAAAGTAAGCTCTTATGGACATATTGTCACACTGGTGCTTTTAGCCAAGTGATGGGACCCATTGGTCCTTATTTGCCACATGCAGTCTTGTGCATTTTGTCCTGTGAATTAAAAACAAATATCTGTGCGGGAGGTGTGAGAGAGATAGTAGCTGTAGGGCACAATTTATGTGTATTGAGTGAGATTGGAGACCCCTTAATTAAACCACTCATTGTTCTTTTTCCAATGTTGCTTAGAAAGTAAATGCAATTTATTTTGGAGTTTAGTAGATGACATGCTGTCCAATAAACCTCACTTCTTGGAAATGGCAAATGCTGCCCTATAGATCAGCGCTGATTAGATTGCTCCACATATTGATGAAACAACACTGGTTGTTAAGACATAGAACTTCCGCTTGAAAAACCAAACGTCATTTGGGATTGTTCCTGCTGAGAAATTCCTGACTTCATCAAGTCAGTATAATTGCAGTTTCTCAGACCACATATAATATGCCTCTTTTCTGAGACAGAAGACAGATTTCTGGTTTGTTTAGGCTATATATAAATCATTGTAATTCAGAAAATGAGGAATGTTTAAATATACTGTCATGTAATTATAACTTAAAATGGTCTGGATCCATATAGAATCAAGTTTTCCGTCGGGACAGTATGTGTTGAGCTGTGATGGCAATCCCAACTTAATCTGTAATATTTTGTCCCACACAAGAGCTCCTCTGTTACATGGGTGCTCTAACCATCTGCACTTGGTGAGCATTCACCAACTGTAATGGCTTACTGGTGTCATTTACAAGCAGATTACTGATCTGTGCAGGTGGTGACTTACAAACATCTCACAACAACTGTGGAAGAAGAATTTAATTTAAGAACCCAAAAGCACCCACCTCAGATTATTAATTAAAGAGATGATACCAAAAAACACAATGAATAGTTAGATGTACTGAAATAAAATGCCACATCCAAGAGTAACCAGCTGAAAGAAGCCCATCAGCAAAGAGAGATGATTCTGATTCATTTGGTTTTCAAAGTCATCTTGTACCTACTCGAAAAAAATGAAAGATCTTGTTTCATGTGTACTTCATGGTACATGGGTGCATCATGGGTAAAGTTTAGGAGAGTTGCTGAAATATTCTCTTCTAAGTTGCACATACAGTAGCTCTCCATTAATTAACATTTGTTGCAATACATTTGTTTTGAAAAACTGTTACTGGCTAAACAGTTGCTTTCCTAATTGGCTCCTGATTTAGTCCAGAGGTCTCTCATGCTTATTCAGGCACACAGGCATGGGTCTGTCTGGCTCAGGGTGTTCTAGAGCTTATCAGTTCCTGCCATTTCAGACCATTTTCGAAGCAGTAGTTTTCTTGAAGAATCAGCTGAATATTCTCGAAAAAGAAAATGAGTTTTTGTCACCTTTCACACACACACAGATACACACACAAAGCCAAGTCAACACCACTCACATTGAAATGACTACATTCCTATTTTGATTTGGCCAAAGTATTTCCAAATAAGTTATTGTTGTCACATTGTGTCATCTTGTTTTCTGGTGTAACAGGAGCCTGATTGAGATCAACTGACTGGACAGTATGATTTGAAAAGGAGAAAGACCATAGTCTCATGATTTAGTAGCTCTCTAGAGTTTCTTTGATTCCCTCAGGATTATGAGGTTCATATATATACTCATCAAGTGTAGAGAAAGGCAGACAAACCTGTGGGGGCAACATCCATGAATTTGAGCACATGGCACAGAACTGAAGAGGATCATTCCCTTTTGGACTTTATTAAAACACTAGCCATCCCCCACGGCTCTGCCCACACAGCAGTGAAACAGTACAGTGAAGAGGGCCCTGCCTGGCTCCCTACTTCTGACGTCACACTTCCCCCTCCCCTTGTTCCCACTCTGTCTCCTTCGGATTTGCACAAATAAATCGATACTGTAAGCGAACTATGATACATAGCTTAATGAGAGAAGTCACAAAATCAACCAGAATGTTTAAGCAAATTATAGAAAAAATTCAGATCTAAATCCGTTAAGTAATTCTCTCGTTCGCTAGCTAAGCAGATGTAACGTACACACCCCCAGGCTGGCACGTGATTGTGGAGGGCCCCACCTCGCTCCCCTCGGCCTGCTGCGTGTCTCTCGGATTCACGCAAATAAATTGATACTGCAAGTGAACTATGATTCTTAGGGCAGTGAGAGAAGTCGTAAAATCAACTAGAATGTTCAAGCAAATTATAGAAAAAAACCCAATCTAAATCTGTTAAGTAGTTCTCTCGTTCGCTAGCTAAGCAGAAGTAAGGAAAGACCCGAGGCTGGCGCATTATTGTGGAGGGCCCTGCCCCCCTCCCCTTGTTCTGGCTGCGTCTCTCTTGGATTCATGCAAATAAATTTTTTACCACAAGCAAACTATGATACATAGCGCAATGAGAGAGGTCGCAAAATCAACTGGAATGTTCAAGCAAATTACAGAAAAAAAAATCTAAATCCATTAAGTAGTTCTCTCCTGAAAAGCAGACAAACATACAGACAGATAGATGTTGGATTTTATATATATAGAGACGGACATGGAATTGTGTAGTAGAAATCCAATCAACGGTGCTTATTTTTAGGACACATTTCTTTAAACAAGTAGCCGAAGGATCTTTACAAATTCAGGTACGGATGCTGTGCTTATTAACAACTGTTTGCTTTCTTTTATGACTGGAGCACAGGCAGGTTAAGTGACTTCTTCATAATCACCCCCTGAATTAAAGGTGTGGATTGAACCAGCAACAATGTGGTTTATACCCACTATACCACCTTCTTTTCAGGGATGGGGTACAGAAAAGTCCAACTCTCTTTGTGTACAAATTTGCATTGAACAGAAGAGGCAGTGGGACATGAATTTGGAAGCCACAAGCAGCAGAACTCTACTGATGCTATATGTAAATGCGCCAAATGCGTATAATGAGATATGTCACAGTTGAATTGTTAGAATTGCTATATTTTATTATTCCACTCTTACTATTAGTCATGATATTTGCAGTACTTCACATTCATTTGTAGAAAAAGTTTAAACATTCTGTTGTCAGCCAAAGGCCCTTCAAGATAAAATTTTGCCAGAATCTTAGAATTTGATAATTCCTAAAGATAGTAAAAGGCCTTTTGAAAGAGCGGACTTTTTCCTTGGTGTTTGATTAGTTGTTGCTGAGTGGATTCAGTCTTGAGAATATACAGTTTCTTTTTTTCTAATCAATACTTTTCAAAGAACTTAAGCAGTTGTCAGCAGTGAATTAATTCAGATAATGTAACATACGCCTTATTCAGCCTACCGAACAGTGACCTTTCTTAGCCTTTGCTTTTTTAAGGCACTGCATTTAATGAGAAAAAAAAATCCTTTCTCGTGTGTAGCTAGCAGCCATCAGTCTGAGGTGGGATGCTAGTCTGTCATGGTGCACATGACAACCCTCCATATATCACTCATTTATAGTTACAAATACATTGAATGTTTTATAAAATTGACAAGTGTCATGATTAAGAGTGAGGGCGATTAGAAAAAGACAGTGAATCAATGCAAACTCTCAGCACAGACTATTTAATAATTAAATTTGGTGAATTCAGTACAGCGTATTAAATGCAAATCATCAAATTGAAATTCAACAAAACAAAAGAAAGAAAAGCTGGAGAAAAAACAAAAAGGAAACTGAATATCACTTTAACACTAACATTAAGAAACAAAATTCTTTAAAAATATTGTAGTGGGGCAAATGATGATGCAGGCAAAAGCCGAATGCTTGGGGTGCCAACTGGGCAAAATCCCTTTTAATTCCAACCCTCCTTTTGTTAGATTGTAAATTAATCTTACATTTTATTTAGAGTTCTCCATTGAGAGAAATTACTGGCTTCGATTCTGTAGTGTATTGAGTCAGTATTTGCCATAGCCAGGGATGAAGTTGCAGCAAAACCCTCACAACAAGGGCAGCTAAATGTGTCAGAAAATCAACTATGTCCAGCCATGACTCTTGGAGTTCTGCATTGGTGGGCATCTGGAGTGCTTGGTTTGAGAATTAGTACTATCATGTTAGTGTGGGTATCCATCCATTGTTGGATCCTACCTGGCACCTATCATAGGGCCATATATGCTCCTTACAACCCTGAAATAGAAAAATCGGATTCAGAAAAGGGTGGCTGTTTGGATGTATTTTAAAGCAAATCTGTCCTTAGAAGTGGTGGCTCTGAGGCTAGAGATCTGTGCCGGCAATTGGAAATGAATGGCAGAAGTGAGTCTACTCCGTTGGGCCCCCGAGCCTGCAATTGTTCTGTCCTGGGTAGGACATTAATCTGCATCCAGCCCTGCAAGCAGAACCTCCAGCTTGCAGGGAAACTTGGGGGTTCGTGGCAGGAATGGAACTCCAGCCACCTTAAAAAAACCTCACGCTGTTCAGTGCGGTGCTAAGGTGTCACCCATTGCACGGCTGCACTTGGATCTTAATCTGGGTGGTTCGTCATGTGGTGGGTTCTGTAACACATTGTAATGAGTGCATACTCCCAACCTCTCTCTCCCTGTCCTCACTATTCAGGACATTTATAAGACATACATTCACCAGCATCCAATGGCACAAGCCCCATTTAGTTCCAATGAAAACAAGAAAGTTAACAAAAAAATATTTGCTTGCAGGCGCTCTTTGCTAGGGACAATTCCCTTTTAATCAGTGGTCTCTGCCATCGCACTTTCTGTGTTTTTCCCTTGTCTCTTAAGTATTCACTGTCGTGGTCAAGTCAGAAATGAGACGCTGCCTTCTGGGAGTGTCTTCCTTTTATACTGGGCAGACCGGAATGGGCTGGCCTTCCTTGACTTTGTTGTCCTCAAAGGGGCAATTTCTCAAGGCTAGAAGGGAAAGAGGAGGCAATAATGTTAATGGCACCGCCTTCTCTCGCCCCAGAGTGGTACCACATACTTTAGGTTAGCCTGGAAGATGGGACGATGTAAAGACAGCAATAAAAGCAGAATGCAAGAACAAAAATCTAATTTGAACAAAAATGGACAAAATCTCGAGAAATCTTCAACAAAGTCTAATGACAGCTATGATAACTTTCTCTAGTCTCTTAAATGGCAAACAGTGTATCAGTACACTTTAAAATGCTACCACTTTATTATAGAGATCTAAAAATTCAGTGACTGTCTGGTCTCCCCAGTTAGGTCAAGTGTCCTTTCTAGACTTGCCCAGAAGACCTGCGTGTGGGTTGGTTTTGTAATTGTGCCTTGTGATGGACTGAGACACAGTCTAGGTTGAATTCTGCCTTGAATTCAGTCCTGGTGGAATAGTGCTGCCTCCCCATGACCCTGAACTGGTTACAAAATGAATGAATAAAATACAGGATGTGTGAAAGTAAATTTGCCTACCTGTCAGCCTTATAACCACACATAAGAAAAATCCTTAAGGACCTTCATATTATGACACAGGTAACAGTGACCCAGTTAAAACACTGTTTGCATTACAATTTTTTACTGCTTCCATTTGTTAGGGGTTCCCCCAATTTTTAGAAACAAAAGAATTGTAGTTTCATAATAATTAAAAATGGGGGATACTTTCAGACTTAGCCTATTGTGTAACGTTAGCCTAACGTTATCCTATATTCTTCTTGTTCTACGTGTGTGACATTACTTAAATAGAGAACTGAGAAACTCTTTTCATGGCTGTGAAATGTCCCGAAAGGCGTGAAAGTTGTGAGACTCCTGTAAAGCCATAACAGGTGGTAGGTGATCTACAAACAAGACAGGACGTCTTTAAGTTGTTAATAACAGTAGCGACTGTTCTGCATATAACTAGGCTCTTCTGAATGATAACATTTTATTCCTTATGCATATTAAAAACTTTATCAAGCGAGAAAACGTCCTGTTTTCAGTTTTCATTACAGTTTCTGTGATTTCCACCTTTGTTTGTCTTATTGTAGTTCACAAAACCAGTCAGATCATAAAGTAGGACAAGTAAGGCCAAATGAGCCAGAAGAGAAATTTAATTAGGACACCAAAGGCTCGCACACGCACAGTACGGATGGGGCACCTCATCTTAAAACAGAACCATCTTGCACGTTTAGTCATTCTCTCTTTTTTCTTAATGCTCATTTAAGGAAAATTTATTCTTAATAGCTTTTGATATTTATTTTGTGTTTAGCTTTTAGAACGCATATGATTCACTGTACAACATTATTACAGTAACTTCTGTAAGAACTCAAATGTTCTTCAATCAAGTACAATACAAGTAAACAAAACCTTTTGCCTGCAGCTAAATTGAGCATTAAATGGATCCGTTTAGCTACATTAAAATTATGGTAAAATGGTCTAGAAATGGTATACAGCAGAAACAGGAGTGTGAATGACCAGAATCCTTCACTTCTCAGCTCAATGTGATTGTATGTTTTTTTTTTTTTTAATAAGGTAGGCTGATTTTTTTATGTCTCATCAAAAACAAGATGCTCAATAGTTTGACTACTCTATAGCTTGCATTATTAGTCTTGTATTAAATATTGATTTGTTTACTGCTGCCTGGTGGATGAGTGAGTCGGCTCACAGATGCCCCTCAGTGCTTCAAAGCTTGCACTTTCTTTCCTTGCTTTATTAATTAATGGATTTTCAGACAGCCTTCTATCTTCCTTGTTTGCATCAGCATGTTTTTTTTCTTCACTGACTGTATCCTTGTGTTATGTTGATATTGGTATTTCTCTTTTTCAAATGTATTTATGAAATCTTTTGAATTACAAAGTTCTTCATAATGCAGTCTATCAATTTATGAATCAAACAATAAACTTGAGTACACAAGGTTGTCTGTGGGGTTTGGTCTGAGGAAGGTTGCAGTAGGCCTGGATTTCTGTTTCAAACAAAAGCTGCCTTTAATTGGAACTTCTGTCTTCATTAAGCCTGATTTTATTTACTAGTTCAGAGCTTAATTGTATCATTATAAAAGCTTCCAACATGGTATTTTGCAGATCATGAGATTTATTATTTATTTTAAAGTGTCTCTTTTATTTACCCAGTTGTCTGCTAATAATTTCAGATGTAGAAACATTACTGAAACAGCTTTAGCATTCAGTCTCAGGGTCTTTTCTTTGGTAATTGCCTTTATTTGGATTAACAAATGGATGCAAAGTTTGCATAAACTAAACTATCCAACCATTTTCCAAACCAATCGGCACGGGGGAACTGGAGCCTATCCCAGCAAGCAGGTAGAGGGCGTCAGTCCATCACAGAGTGAACACACTCACACACACACACACACACACACGCACACACACCCACACACACACACCACGGCTAGTTTAGCTTAGTCAGTCCGCCTAATCTGCATGTCTTCAGTAGACAGGGCCTCACCTGTCATCATGAAAAGTAAAAAAAAACTAATAATGATAACATAAAATAAATGTGTCCACTGGTCTGTGCTATAAATTTGTTTTCTGTATGACACCAATAATTTTGATCATTTTTATAGTCAAAATCGCTAAATTTGTGAATTTCTTGTTCAGATACAGGGGAGAAACGCGAGGTGCAGCAGCGTTTTGGCGCGTGTCTGTTGCTGTCTCTCTGTATGTCACCAATATAAGGTCTGCAGACACGTTTATTATACACCTTGACTTTCCACAGTCTGGCTAATATCTTTAATTAATGTGTGTGACCTATTTAGTCTTGCTGATTGAACATAAAACCACAGTGAAAAGACACAAGATGAGGCAAACAGTACCGTGCCACACTGAAGAGGGCGCATATGAGCCCAACAGGTTCTTGTTGCTGCTGTTCTTCTACGCAGAGACTCTAGGCGCCAATAAGTTAGCGATATCAGAAAGTCAAGTGCACTGCAGCGGTCTGTTTATTTTTATTTTTTTGTTGAACAGTCTGTATTAAAATTGATTAAAGCATCAGAATTAAAAGCTTTTAAAAACATCTAAATATTTCAAACAAGGTCAAAATTGAAGTCTTTTTTGTATATCACTCTGTAGTTTTGTTTGCATTGAATGAGTATAAATGCAATGACAAATTAAGAACACATGGAGGGTGCAGAGCAAATGCGCTCTCTCCACTCTCTCTTGATGCTATAAATGTAACGTCCTTTCTTAGCTAAATATGTACCTTACCTATGTGTGTGTAAAGAATGCTGAAGAGACATGAAACATAACCAGTAGTCAATGTGCCTGCTGCCAATTAAATAGTGAATAAGCTACTCTTTTGGGTCACATATTTGTAAATCTGACTCTGAAGGAGTCAGTGCCTCACCAGCCATGAACCTCACCACACGTCACTGCATGTCTTTGGAGCACCAAGAGGAAATCCACACAGACACAGGGAAAACAGGCAAGCTCAATGCAGGGAGGACCCCTTACATAAACCCTGGTCTTTTTACTGCAAGCCTAAAATAAGCTAAAAGTCTATGACAAATATATAAATTTGAATTTGTATGGTTCTCCTGACTACCAATTGATGGTAGGAAAAGGCCAGTTAATTATACAAGGACTTAAGTTAGAAGTAGTCATCTTTAATTATATTCAGACAGTGTCAGTTACAAAGCAGGTGCCAGTGATAGAAGCAGCCACTTTAGTGTTATTCTTGCTTTCTGATAATTAGCAAGTAACCACTTAAATTAACAAGGCATTTTTCAAGAAATAAACCAACAGAATCTTAAAAAGTAAAATAACAAAAACCAGATCATACTTGCTAAATTTCCTTAAAAGTGAATCAATGGTGTTCTACATTTCTGAACTGATCTGGTGAAGAGTGAAACTGGGAAGAAGCAGCACAAATAATGAAGATAGGACTCCGGTTAAAAGAAGGCATTGGTTGGAATAAAAACCTGCCCACAGTGTTGCCCTCCATGGACAAAGGTGAACAGCAGTTTAAATAATGCAGCAGTCTACTGGTCAGTTCAGAGGGTGAAGCAGGTAAATTCAAGACATGCTTGTGGTGCTTTACAAAATACACAGCAGTTATGTTATCCTTGCCAAAACCAAGTCAGTTAAAAAGTCATGTATTTTTAATGTGACAACTCTATCAATGAACAACAGATTAGTCAAGCAAAATGACACCTTCTATTGGCAAACTATAAGAGATTACTAAGAAATGAGTAATGAAAATGAGTACTTTGAAGAAATAGTGCTATGTACCGTATATACAGACATGGTGGTGCACTACATTTAGTCAGTCATCTTCCAACCCGCTATATCCTAACACAGAGTCATGGGGGTCTGCTGGAGCCAATCCCAGCCAAAACAGGGCGCAAGGCAGGAACAAATCCCTGGGCAGGGCGCCAGCCCACTGCAGGCACTACATTTACATTGCTTTTATTTACATTTGTCTTTTAGCAAATGTCACCATGTGACCAGAAGTTGACATGGGTGTAATGTCATCCGCCATTCTCTATTGAAGCTAATGGTGCACTATCAGTAGTGTACAAATTACTGGGTTTTTTTGAAAAATTCTGTCCATGAGTTATTGCCAACACCTGGGGCCTCATGCATAACGCTGTGCGTAGAATTCACACTAAAATATGGCATAAGGACAAAAGCAGAAATGTGCGTACGCACAAAAATATCCAGATGAATAAATCTGTGCATTCGCCAACTTCCACATTCTTCTGCTCCATAAATCCCGGTCAGCTTAAAAAGTAACGCACGTCCACACGCCTGCTGCCACTCCCCAAACTCCTCCCATAATTAAGCCTCTATGAATATGCAAATCAATATAAACAGCCCTTAAGCTCAGTGTTCTGTGAAAAGACAATGGCAGAAGCACGGGGGGAAGTAAAAGAATTTCAGCGAATACTAAGTGGAGGCAAGGAAAAACTTACTATTTGTTGGTTTAAACAGTGGTATAAACAACAAAAGGAAGTTGATCGAGTGACATAGAGTGTCGGAGAAACTCGAAAGCTCAAGTTCACAAAGTTGCACAGTGCCCAAAATAAAAAAGATATGAAAGTCGGCGTGAAAAGGGGAGTCGTAGCCCACCGTCTGAGTGTCATATGAAAGCTTATTAGGACACACAGTGGGAAAAAAGCACGAAATGTCAACTTTAATCTCGAAATTTCCACTTTAATCACGTAGTTTATTTTGTCATTAAAGTAGAACATCATAAACTTCATCTTAAAATCGATTAATTTACTAGTTTCTCAAATCACTAAAGTAGCACGTTAAATGCTTTGTTTTGTATTTGATCTTCAATGAACTCTATGCGTGTGAATCACTGCATGCTTCCGGGCTTTCTCTTCCTCTGACAGGACACAGAATCCATTCCATTCATAATATTACAGCTCTCTGAATAATTAAAATACTGAGATGTATACTTGATATAATTTTCATGATGATAGGAGTTAAAGCATGTTATTAAACATGGGAACATGGTGGCGCAGTGATTGTTCCTGCCTCAAGCAAGATGCTTGCTGCACCATGCGCGACCTTCAATGAAATACTTTATTGTAGCAGTACTGTCTCTTTCAAACGTACTAACCTCCAATTCCTGTCCTTACTTTTATTTCTCCAAATACCCAATCGCCACACAATCATCTAAGCTACACATTAAGCCATCTGTGATTCTTCAAAACTTTTAAGGAATATTGAAATATCTTCATAGTACATGTTTAATTATTCTATATATCTATCTATCCTTCCCTTGACACGCCAGCTCCAGCAGGAATACGGCGCGAGGTAGGAACAATCCGTGAATGGAGCGTCAGCTCCTTGCTAGCGCTGCAGCACCATGTCCTCATATGTTTAATTATTAACAATACAGATTATTTAAATGAAGTTAAAGTTTTATCTGTATATATAATATATAATATAATAAACATATTTTGCTGCATTTCATCTTAAAAATGATATCGTCATCATATGTAAATACGCGCTGTGACAATCAAGAGTCCAAGACATCATAAAGGTTTGGGGCAGCCTCCCGTATATTGTTTTTCCCAGCTGCAAAAGGGTTTGAAATAAGTAGCACGATGTGCATATCACAGAGTCCAAAACAGAACTGACTATAGTAGCCATGGATGGAGGCTTTAAAGGCCTGTAGAGGAACTGATGTCATCAAAATGGCCGGAACCAGAAGTGACATCAGCAAAGGCAAATGCCTTCTGAGCCACCGGAAACTTGCAGGATTGCTTGGGAAAGGTCTGTAGGAAACTGAGAAAGACAGTCAGTGCACTCTGCCGCCCCCTGGTCGGATGTTTTATTACACTTACTCAGACCCTTTAGCTGCCTCCTACTCGCACGTGTGTGACAGCGCTTTATAAAGTGGCTCAGGTTGTGCAATATTATAACTGTATTGCAAGTTTACAGTGAGGTAATTGTACTTATAAGTACAAAGTGTTCTACAAGGAGCACTTGATGGACTGAGTGTGTTTAGAGTTCTTGGGATGAAACTGTTTCTGAACCACGAGGTCCGTACAGGAAAGGCTCTGAAGCGTTTGCCGTATGAGAGCAGTTCAATAGACAGCATGGCCGAGGCAGCGTGTGCTTGATGCTGTATAGCGATAATTCTCTTTCCAATCAGCTGCTGTAGAGCTGTGATTCCACACTCAGATACAGTGATATACAGTAAATACTCTGAGTGGTGCAGTGAGAGTAATATGGATAAAGATGATCCGCTGATGGGAGCAGCTGAAAGAAGAAGAAGAAAAAAGGTGCAGTGAGAGTAACAACGCTAAAGCAGCTATGGTATTTGGAATACTTTGGCTATTTCGTGGACCATTATATTGTTACAGGTTAATTACAATCAGATGCATTAAACTAATAAACCAAATGCGGTTAATTTCAGTGTATTTATAAAGCCGCGTCAGGAATGTGGATCTAAAAAAAGAAAGGTCATAACACAGGAACAGTAGCACTGCTTTGACGTTGGGTGCCGTCAGTCAGCAAAACCAAGCTGAGAACTTGCATATGCCAAGTATTTAGCTACTGTGAAAATGTGCGTGACTTTACACCAAGTTTAGGTTTTATACATCGCAATTTGAGCGTGGAAACGGGCTTACGCAACATTTTTGTGCATACGCAACGTTTATACATGAGGCCACTGGTGAGGAAGATAGAACTTTTTGAGTGTTTCTTTTGGACTTTGTTTTTGTTTTATGTAATGGGCTTTGTTTTCTTTGTCTCTCTGTTTTTTTCACTTTTGCTTTGTTTTCTGATACTGACATTTTTTCAACTGGTAGAATGCATTGTAAATATTTCATTCCACATCAGCAGCATTCCTTTTCCATATAAACATTTGCTGTAAACAGCAATAACAGGCTGGGTCACATTTGGTTGACAAACAAGGTGCAAGTGCATTACTGATCACGATGCTGCCATTCAGAATGGTACAATCATAAGCATTAGAAACAATATTAAAAGAAAATACAATCACAATGTGTTTATGTAGGACTGCAAAATCTGCATCATGTTCGGCTGAGATGCTGAGCGCCGTTCTGTTGGCCCCTTTGCTGTTGACACAACTTAAATAGATTGTTTTCTTTGTTGATTCCAGTATATTTAATGTAGATTTATGTGTGCTAATTTATGTAAATGTTACATGGTCTTTCATTTTTCTTTTATTGTTTTATATGTGTAGGCATTCTAAGCCTCTCTTCTTAGAAGAGCTCAATATAAAAATAAATTGCATCAAACAAAACTGTAGCACAGTGCTGTTTTACGTCATTTCTGCTCCAGTCAGGCCTCAAGATCACATGGGTGCCCTCGTCTGTGCTGTTGTCAGTCTTTGTGCTGGCAGCACTCTTTCTTTAATATTTTTTCACTTTCTTCTTTTTTTTATTTTCCTCAGGGTGACTTTTGCTGAGCACGACCTGTATCTTTTTCTCATTTCTGCTTGTGTGAGGACAAAACTGTAACCCGCCATACTGACAGGAACTTAATTCTGTTTGGCAGGTTAAGAAGGACAGGTAGTCACCAAGTGTTTATAGGTTTATAGGTCATTATTGTCATGGCCATTTAACTCTATATATGGTGGACTCAGGAATGCAGGAGTGTCTGGGGTAGCCCAAGATTGTAAGAAGACATTCATCGTACCGGGAGTGTTTGTAAGAATCACCTCAGAGGTTGCCCTTGTCCACTCTCCACCAGTGGCCCCTTGGGTTTGTTTTTCACAAATGAGCTGAGGCAACAGCAAAACATGCAAGGGGAGATTTGTAATTGTGGCACATCGTTTTGGACATTTAGGAAATGGCCCACATTTTTACGTTAGACAGCAGACCCTGTACAGTATAGTAGACAAGCCCAGGTAAGAAGATACTGTATAGTTTCCTTCTTATTATTTATTTGTTATTTTTGTCTTCTCCCATTAATTAGCCCTCCATCGTGCACTTTTCTATAACAAATCATTTTTTTTAGTAAAGACTCAGATGTTAAAACTCCTTGCTACAAGTTAGAGTGGCACTCATCGCTGTATTAATTGAATTAGAGAGTCTACTCTCCACTTACTAAAAGGCCAATTTGGACACAGTTATTAAAGGAAATTATTAATGAAAAAATTAATGAAAACTGCAACCTTAAAATCAGCTTTGTTATTTGTTTTCTTGAAACATTTAATTAAGATAGCAAATAACCAGAGTTATTAGTTCATTACAGTGCTTTCTTTTTAAACACTCTACATACAGGACTGCCTCTTCTGCTTGCCTACTCTCTGTACATCTCATTCCTATAAAGATCTGCATTGGCCTAAAGCCAGAACTGTTCTGACAAGGTCAATGGTTGCCGTGCAAGACGTTATAGATATGTCTCCCAGTGGAGTTTTTGACGTAGTACTCCGCTCAGTCAACCAAATAAAAGCTGAGCTTGAGAAAACAGATCGGCAGTCTCAGAGTTATAGCATATGCGCCTAGGAGCTCTTTGCATTAATTAAGTGCACATAAAATGGCAAATATGTGAACTGTAATTTCTTTTGGCTTTCACTTTAGAAAGTTTTACAGTAGGTAACACCAATTTAGGAATTCTGTAATGGTCGAAGTCACTGAGGACTTTTAGGTTATAATAATGCAGGAACATTCAGGGCAAACACAACAAATGTAATGTATAACCCAGAAATGGGACATGGGCATAAAAAATGAATGAGCTGAACTGTGGCTTACTTCATTTATGATCTCTTTTGGTTAGTAGCCAATGATGTTATTAGCTTGTGATGGTAGAATAGAAACAGATAGAAATGAATGTGTCAGGAACCTTATATTATGGACAGGTCTTATCAACAGCCAACTAGACTGGTGGATCCGTTTTTCAGGTTCATAGTCCTGAGAGTTTAAAGATTTGTTTAAAGTTTAAGTTTATTGTCAAGTGCAAGGTTAAATTCTTACTTGAATGTCTAATCAACAGTTCTGGACAAGATTATGTCTTCTAGCAATGCCAGTTTGAAGTTTTATTCCATATAATCCATTTACCTCTCAGACCCCAAATATTTAGACCCATCACTCAGTACTTTGTTCTAGCATCTTGGCAAGTTATTCTAGCCTAGTGTCTTTCTTTGGTTTGACACAACAAGATTTGCACACCAAGATTTGTGGATTTTCTACCATTCCTCTCTTAAGATGCTTTCAAGCTCTGTCTCGTTTTATGAACACCATCAGTGGACAGCTCTTTTCAGGTCTTCCCAGAGGGTCAAGTCTGGGCTCTGACTGGGCCACTCAAAAACATTTACACAGTTCACCCTAAGCCACTTTTGGGTTTGTCTTTGTTTCATGCTTAGGGTCATTCTCCTATTAGATTGTGAACCTTCGGCCCAGTGTGACTTCCAGAGTGCTCTGTTTTTTAATAAATCTCTTTACTTTGGTCCATTCAAATTTCCTTCAACCCTGTCAAGACTTTCAGTTTCTGCTACTGAAAAACAACCCCACAGTGTGATGCTGGAACCACCATGCTTTACCGTTAGAATGGTATTGCACAGGTGACAAGTGGTGCCTGGTTTCCTCCCAACATGATGCTTAGAATTGACACTAAACAGTTCAGTTTTGGTTTCACCAGTCCAGAGAATCTTATTTAGTCTGTATATTCTGAGAGTCCTTTATATGCCTTTTTACTAATTCAGAGGAGGCTTTTGTGTATCATCTGGTCAATTTGCCATTAAGCCCAGTTTAGCACAGTATTCTAGTGTTGGTTATCCTTCTGAAGGTTACTCCTGTCTCCATTCAGCTTCTTTGGTGCTCAGCCAGAAAGACCACCGGGTTCTTGGCCACCTCTCTTTCCATGGCTGTCCTCCCCTGATTGCTCAGTTTGTTCTGGAAGCCAGCTGCAGGAAGAGTCTTGGTTGTTCCAGACTTACATTGAACTTCTGGGAACTTTCAACACTGCAGAAATTGTTTTTGTAGCCTTCCCCAGATCCGTTCCTCAACACAGTCTCTAAGCTCTGCAGGCAAATCCATCAACATTAAGGATTCGTTTTTGCTCTGGTACACATCGTCAACTGTGGGATCAACTGTAAAATATATGTGCCTTTTCTAATCACATCCAATCAATCGAATTGATCACAGGCGGTCTCCAAACAAGCTGTAGACACATCTCAATGATGATCAATAGGATCAAGTGTCATAGCAAAGGGTCTCAATACTGGTGTCAATGTGATGTGATATGAGTTCATTTTTTTATTTTTAAAAGATCTGTAAAAATCTCCTAAAATCCTGTTCTCACTTTTTCATTCTAGGGTATGGAGTGTTGCTTGATGAAGGAAAAAATTAAATTTAAATAATTTTAGCATAAGTCTGCAACATAACAAAACGTGAAAGAAGTGATGAGGACTGAATTCTTTCTGAAAGTACCATGTGTTAAACTATGTACAAAAGCACAAATATAAAAAGGGTTTTTAGCTGCATAGTTAATATTGTTATTAATAATAATAATAATAATAATAATAATAATAATAACAATAAATTTATATAGCACCTTTCTTTTATTACGCACATCTGAAACTGTTCCTCGGAGAGTCGCAGTCAGGGCAGCTGACAGAACGGTCCTTACGGATGACACTGCAGTTGTGACCTGCAGGGCTGGCTACTTTGAGCAGTTGTTCAAAGCTGATCCTCCGGCTAGGATGTTGGATGTCTCAGGGTCCATGATTCTTGAGGCTGATCCTCCAATTAGCTGTGAACCACCCAATCTCACTGAGATTGCACAGGGGGTGAACCAGCTGAGGGGGGGAAAGGCTGCAGGGATCTGTGGTATCCAGGGTGAACTTCTCCAGACTGGTGGTAAGGCTGTCCTCCTGGCATTGCAAGCACTCTTTGCTTCCATTTGGGAGACTGGCATCATCCCAACTGACTGGAAAATGGGACTTGTCGTCCCTATCTGGAAAGGGAAGGGTGATCACCTGGATTACAGCAACTACAGGGGGATAACACTGCTCTCAGTACTGGGTGAGGTCCTTGTTAGGGTCATCCTCAATAGGATCTGTGATCACTTGCTCACCTACCAGTGACGGAACAGTCTGGTTTTACACCTAAGAAGTCTACCATCGACCGCATCCTGGCACTGAGGGTTCTCATGGAGCGCAAACGCGAATATCGGCAGAGTTTCTTTGCAGCCTTTGTTGATTTTCACAAAGTGTTCGACTCAGTTGATCGAGCTGCCCTGTGGGACATCCTGAGGGTTCGTGGGATCCCCTCGAGGTTGCTAGATATCATGGCCGGCCTGTACACTGGTACTGTAATTGCTGTGCAGAGTGGAGGTAGAACCTCTGTGTTTTTATCAATTGATTCTGGGGCTTGTCAGGGATGTGTTCTTGCTCCTACTCTGTTCAATGCTTGTATGGACTGGGTGTTGGGCAAGGTCATGGGGCATCTGTTGGTGAAGAAAGATTCATGGATCTTGACTTTGCTGATGATGCTGTGATCTTCGCAGAGTCAATGGAGGCTCTGATCAGGGCGTTCGAGAGACTGAGTGAGGAGTCTGAGTGTCTGGGCTTGCAAGTGACCTGGATAAAAACCAAGATCCAGGTCTTTAATGACCACTTGGGCACAGCCATCAGCAGAGTGTCTGTTTGCGGAGAGAGTGTCGACCTTGTCAAGAGTTTTACTTACCTTGGCAGTGACATTCATGTCTCTGGTGACTCTTCCTATGAAGTCAGTAGACAAATTGGGAGAGCATGGGGGGTCATGAGGTCGCTGGAAAGGGGTGTGTGGCGCTCCCGATATCTATGCAAAAGGACAAAGGTCCAAGTCTTTAGAATCCTGGTGCTTCCTGTCTTGCTGTATGGTTGTGGGACATGGATGCTATCCAATGACCTGAGACAAAGACTGGACTCCTTTGGTACTGTGTCTCTCTCTGGAAAATCCTTGGGTACCATTGGTTTGACTTTGTGTTGAATGAACGGTTACTCATCGAGTCCCGAATGAGGCACATTAGCTGCATTGTGAGGGAGTGTCAGTTACGGCACTATGGCCATGTGGCACGTTTCCTAGAGGGTGATCCGGCTCGTAAGATCCTCATTGTTGGGGACCCGAGTGGCTAGACCAGGCCAATGGGTCGCCCACGTAACACCTGGCTGCAGCAGATAGAGGGTCATTTCCAGAGGGTGGGGCTGGTCTGCCTGGGGGGTTGCCAACCGGTTTCATCGTGTAGTGGGTGCGGCAATGCACTGTACTAGTGATTGCTCCCCAACTTGACTTGACTTGACTTTCTTAACAAAAAGGAACATCAAAATGACAGAGTCTAGTGTTCCAGTAGCATCAGAAGGGGCTTCCATTTTTAGGGGAAATTTGCAGCTGCATCATCACACAATGGTAGAAGTGTCAATGACAACTGTACAGCATTACCACATCCAAAAGGCATGGCTTGCAGTTATCTTGGATCACAAGGAACAATGAAAGATTACCAGTCTAACAAAACTATAAGAACTAAGTCATAAAAAATGTGTAATGTGCACCTGAGAGTTTACACTCCAACGGTCTGTTGATCACTTGTTAAGAGTTTAAAAAGTAGTCTTAGTAATTAAAATAAAAATATATATGAGAATCAGTAAATAATTCTACTGTACATGAGTATAAAAAGCAGTTCCAACTCTGGTAGCATTAACAAATACCAGTAGCCCAAGTGCATATATCTTGTTAAGGAAACATTCACCTTAGATATGCAAGACAATCAAATCCAAATTAAAATCTTTTTATGGAGAGCTCATCATTAGTAAATGACTAAATAGAGAAATCTGGTCAAATATTTGTTTGTAATTTCATTTTTTCTAGGGAAATCTACATTAGATGGACTCATAATCACAACAACTTCAGAAAAAGGTGAGAAGAACCTTTAGTGACAGGTTGAAGGATGAAATGGCCAGTCACGATGTAGGGGACATAATTTGTCTAATTTTTAAAAATGGTGACTGGGCTAAAAGAAAGAAAGAAAGAAAGAAAGAAAGAAAGAAAGAAAGAAAGAATATATATAGATTGCTACTTAATTGACAAAAAAGATCTTGGAAAATGGAGTACAACCTGTCTTCAACTGTGAGATTTGAGCAGTTACCACTTACTGGGACCTCTGTGAGATTTTTATTCAAAAAAAAAAAAGTGTTACCACCTTACAGAGAATCTGACGATTTTTCTGTTCCCTAGACCACCCTTACGTTAAGAGAATTGATAATTATAATCTAAGTAGAAGTTAGGCCTATGGAAGATTGCATTTAATATGACCAATAGTCAGTGGTTTTATTTATCTATTGAGCACTCCTTTCATGATAATTTTATTTTTTGGAAAAATACAATGGGTGTCCTTGAGAATTAAATAAGATTAAATTTAAAAATCAACTACCCTCTATCCATCTTGTTCAATCATGTATTTAATTCAAGGGTATTTTCCAAATTAGACTTCCGTGGTGTATACAACTTGATTAGGATTTGCTATAGAGATCAATGGATGACAGGCTCCTCCAGTCCTCCAATCACTGTAAGCTTTCTTCCCAGAAAGAAAATGGGTGCTCATGTTTCTAAAACCTGTCCTCCCTGTGGCGGCTAATAAATTCCACCTGTCCCTGTCTCCAATATGTGGTGCTCATACAATTAAATCCATACTTCTGATATCACAGATAGAGTATGAAAGTATGTTTCGTATTCAAGAATGTCACTTCTACACCATGTCAGAAGTAGCAGCTTCTCATTACAGCAAAGCACTCTTGTGCAGTCAGTTACAAACTGATCGATGAACGCCTCCAACCCACCCTGACACAAATTGCACTTTCACATTCATAGCCTTTTTCATATTTAGGGTAGAGGTTAAAATGAAACAGCTGTTACCATTATAAAACATGGCTGTTCTTATCAGTGACCTTCCTAAAAACAACAAAGTTACAATTCCTTTTTTTAAACTTTTCACTTAATATATATGCTTACTGTCAGAAAGCCATTTCTTTCCTTTAATCCTCAAATTCAATCTCATCATCTAAGGACATTAAATGAACAAATCATCACAAAATATCAGACATTATAAATACACAGAAACAAAGTGAAACAGTAAGTAAAAGAACATTATTTGTTCAGTCCCTGAACAATTAATTTCTCTTAATTTCTGAGCACAGTTTTAATCTTCCTTATACTAATATATAGTCTTCCACAGCACAGGCCAGAAATGACTGACAGAAGGTTTCACCTTGAGGCCCTTTCATTTTCTTTGTGCCTTTTCTGTTTTTATTTCATCTGAAATCACAGTTATGTAGCTTGGTAGCGTTTTGCAGACTGGTCGTTCAAACATGGCTGCGGCACAGAATATTCCTGCTGGAGCAGTGAGGCACTCATTTACAGTATGTGCTGTCAGGAAGAGTTAGAGGCCTCGCTGAAGATTATTGCAGGAAAGAGATGCAATGTGGAGTGTCGTTTTGAAAGTGCAAATGAATGAAATGTTCATCCACTCCTTTAGTTTGCAGCAATTGAGGAGTATTTTTCTTGTGATGTAATACTAAATGCCCAGAAATATTAAGCTCTCTCTTTTTGTCTGATGAGGAACAATATGCCTTCTGCAATATGGAAGAGCACAGTGCTGCTGATTACCCGACCCTCAAGAGGAGGTATTGTTAGAGTTGACACCCCCTCCAGTCCTGGCAGGTTATTGCATACCTTATCCAAGCCTGGAAGGTGATCCTCAAGCACCAATGTGTGACAATATATACAGTATATGTGGGCGGAGTGGTGGCTCTGAGGCTAGGGATCTGCACCAGCAATCGGAAGGTTGTGAGTTCAAATGCCATAAACGGCAGAAGTGACTCTACTCCATTAGGGCTCTGAAGAAGACCCTTAACCTGCAATTGCTCTGTCCTGGGTATGACATTACGCTGCATCCAGCTCTGCAAGCAGGTCCTCCAACTTACAGGTAAAATGTGGGGGGTTGGTGAAAGGATTGGCACGGCAGCCACCGTAAAATAAAAGCCTCCCACTGTTTCATTGTGGTGCTGTGGTGTTACCCACTGCACTCGGGTCCCAATCCAGGCAGCTTGTCGTGTAGTGTCTGGGCATGCTCCCAACTTCACATACATATAT
>JANRMT010062854.1:16375845-16401191 GCA_026402145.1 Polypterus bichir lapradei
TCTATCTATCTATCTATCTATCTATCTATCTATCTATCTATCTATCTATCTATCTATCTATCTATCTATTTATCTATCTACCTGTCTGTCTGTCTGTCTGTCCCAAGATATACAATTTGAGGATTACACTACAACAACAGCAATTTATTTCTTGTATAGCCTAAAATCACACAAGGAATGCCTCGATACTCAGCTAGCTAATGTCACACATGCGTTGATTGCCAACAATCCCGACCACTGATATTGATAGAGTAAGGAACTCGACACTGAAAAATGTAGTTTATTTCCTGTCTTTAACTAAATGTGTAATCTTGAGTAGGTCACCTACTCTGCTTTTCCTCCAACAGTATAACATATATAAACTGCTCCAAAAATTGAAAGGAATACTTTGAAAACACATCAGATCTCAATGGGAAAAAAATCCTGCTGGATATCTCTGTCGATATGGACTGATATGGTAATGTGTTAGGAATGAAAGGATGCCACATCATTTGATGGAAATGAAAATTATCAACCTACAGAGGGCTGAATTCAAAGACACCCCGAAAATAAAGTGAAAAAATGATGCGGCAGGCCAGTCCATTTTGACGAAATTTCATTGCAGCAACTCAAAACCGTACTCAGTAGTTTGTATGGCCCCCACGTGCTTGTATGCATGCCTGACAACGTCAGGGGGGGCATGTTCCTAATAAGACAAGGAAAGGGAAATCCTGGGGGATCTCCTCCCAGATCTGGACCAGGGCATCACTGAGCTCCTGGACAGTCTGAGGTGCAACCTGGCAGATTCAGATGGACCAAAACATAATGTCCCAGAGGTGTTCTATTGGATTTAGGTCAGGCGAGCGTGGGGGCCAGTCAATGGTATCAATTCCCTCATCCTCCAGGAACTGCCTGCATACTCTTACCACATGAAGCCGGGCATTGTCGTGTACCAGGAGGAACTCAGGACCCCCTGCACCAGCATAGTGTCTGACAGTGGGTCCAAGGATTTCATCCCGATACCTAATGGCATTCAAGGTGTCATTGTCTAGCTTGTAGAGGTCTGTGCGTCCTAACATGGATATGCCTCCCCAGACCATCACTGACCCACCACTAAACCAGTCATGCTGAACGATGTTACAGGCAGCATAACATTCTCCAGGGCTTCTCCAGACCCTTTCACTTCTGTCACATGTACTCAGGTGAACCTGCTCTCATCTGTGAAAAGCACAGTGTGCCAGTGGTTGACCTGCCAATTCTGGTATTCTATGGCAAATGCCAATCAAGCTCCACGGTGCCGGGCAGTGAGCACAGGGCCCACTAGAGGATGTTGGGCCCCCAGACCACCCTCATGAAGTCTGTTTCTGATTGTTTGGACAGAGACGTTCACATCAGTGGCCTGCTGGAGGTTATTTTGTAGGCAGCGCTCATCCTGTTCCTCCTTGCCCAAAGGAGCAGATACCGGACAGCTCTCCTAGAGTAACTGCCTGTCTGTCTCCTCGAATCTCCTCCATACCATTGAGAACTGTGTTGGGAGACACAGCAAACCTTCTGGCAATGGCACGTATTGATGTGCTATCCTGGAGAAGTTGGACTACCTGTGCCACCAAACTCTGTAGAGTCTAGGTATCGCCTCATGTTACTAGTAGTGAACTAGTGAAAAAACAGTCAGAAAAGATGAGGAGGGAAAAATGTCAGCGACCTGCACCTGTTAAACCATTCCTGTTTTGGGGGTCCTCTCATTGTTGCCTCTCTAGTACACCTGTTGTTAATTTCATTAACAACAAAGCAGCTGAAACTGATTAACAACCCCCTCTGATACTTAATTGACCAGATCAATAGCCCAGACGTTTCATTGACTTGATGCTAAACTCTGATTAAAAAGGGTTCCTTTAATTTTTTGAGCAGTTTATTTGCAGACATACTGTGTATCTGTACACGTAAAGCACCATGGAGTGTAGTCACTGCAGAAGTGCTATATAAAATAAAGAGAAGAAAAACAGCAGGCCAGCTGAGCAACACTTGAATTGGTGCAGCTTTATTATATGTTAAATAAATGAGTCACATTTGTTGATGTAACAGCAAGCGCTAGATCTGCATAAAATTGGAAGAAGCTATTTCAAGCATTTCCTAGCATGAATTGGTGGTGTGAATAAGAATCAGGAAGTATTGCTGACTTTTTTCTTAGTAATATTAGCATTTTTGAGGTGAGTTATTTGTTTTTGTTGTTTTGTTGCTTCTTGCATCTGCCGCTTACACGACTCTTATATGCTGACTTTGTAAATGACAGATGATAATTTCCATATGTTACTTGGCTGACTTGTAAAAAGAGTTGTTTTTTAAGTTGCAAGCAGCAGAAGGTGTCAAATTATGCCAATGGCAGACAGTAACCCAAGTACTGCATTTTTAAACAGTACATAGAATAGTATAGTATATCCAGCTGGAATCAATGTTTCACTACTTTTAAGAAATATCTGAGATTTTTCACTGTATATTTCATTCTAGTTGATTCTGAGTTTTTCTTTATGTTCGCCTAAGTTATACTCATAGAAAACACAATTCTCAATTTAAACAACACACGATTTAATGTGATTTAAGATTCTGAAATAGTGAGCTAACAATAGAAAGAGAAATTTAACTAGGGTGCTACACCTCTGTAAAGAGGCTTAATATACGACCTCTGGAACAACAGCCTCATAATGTGCAGTAATTCTTCCCATTTATGAGCTAATTGATAAAACATAAGAGCATAAAGCTTAATTGTAACCAACTCTACATGTGAGCACCTTCATAAAAATATACAGTAGGGTGAACACAAATAGAATTAATCATTATCAACTTGTTATTATCTCCATCATGCCCCGTCTGCACTGATGCAGCACTATCTGAAATAAATTAACAATATTAAAAATAAACATAGCTCTGCTGAATTTTGTAAGACTTAATCTGCACTATGGCAAAGGCTCTCATTGCTTTCTACTGAATTCTACATTTTAGGCTGATTTGTACTGATACACAGTATCTGCAGTGTGTAAGAGTTAATCTGCACTGTGCACAAGAAAACCCCCCTAATAGCATACCTTTAGAGACGAGAAGTAATTCAGGCGATGAATATCTTTACCTCTCTAATTCAGTTTGTAAAATGTGTGAGCGGGAAGAATTCTAGCAGGAGATTTTAATTTACCAGGTAGAGAGAAGAGAGTCTCAGTGTGGCATGTTAGTATTATGAGAATTGTTTGGCCATGCATGTCTGTGCTAGTGTATGTTTATTTAATTACTAAAGGAATGAAGAAAGAAATAGGCTTCAATCTTTATAACCAAAGCACAGAGATTCACATTAAACTGTTAGCTAATACAGTATACTCTGTGTTTAGATGGTGATGAAACAATGTGTGTGTGCTTGTGTGTGTATGCATGTATGTATGTATGTCTTTTCATGAGAAAACTACTTAATGGATTTAGATTGGGTTTTTTTCTATAATTTGCTTGAACATTCCAGTTGATTTTGCGAGTTCTCTCATCGTGTTAAGTATCATAATTCGCTTGCAGGAGTGATATATTCATGCTAATCCGAGACAGAGGCTGCGGGCCGAGGGGAGAGGGAGCGTGACATCAGAAGTGGGGAGCCGGGAAGTGTCCTCCTCGCTGTCCTTGTTCACTAATACGCGGGTGGAGCCATGGGGCACGACTGATATACAACCCCAATTCCAAAAAAGTTTGGATGCTGTGTAAAATATAAATAAAAGTTGAATGCAATGATTTGCAAATCTCATAAACTAATGTTTTATTCACAATACAACACAGAAAACATATCAGATGTTTAAAGTGACAAAATGTGCCATTTTAAGAAAAGAAATTGGTCATTTTGAATTTGATGGCAGCAACACGTCTCACAAAAATTGGGACAGGGCCATGTTTACCACTGTGTAGCATCTCCTCTTCTTTTAACAACAGTCCATAAATGTCTGGGAACTGAGGAGACCAATTGCTTGACTTTTAGGAGAGGAGTGTTGTCCTATTCTTGTCTGATATAGGATTCTAGCTTCTCAACAGTTCTGGGGCTTCTTTGTCGTATTTTTCATTTCATGATGCACCAAAGTTTTGGTGAAACATTTGGACTACAGGCAAGTCAGTTCAACAACCAGACTTTTCTACTACAAAGCCATGCTGTTGTAATAAATGCAGTATGCGCTTTAGCATTGTCTTGCTGAAATATGCAAGGTCTTCTCTGAAAATGGCAGTACTGTATATGTTGTTCTATAATGTGTATATATACTTTTCAGTATTGATGGTGCCTTTCCAGATGTGCAAGCTGACAGTTCCATAGGCACTAATGCACCTCTATACTATCAGAGATGCAGGCTTTTGAACTGAGCGGCAATAACAAGCTGGATGGTCCCTCTCCTCTTTAGTAAACAGGACGCGGTGTCCAAGTTTTACAAAAAGAATTTCAATTTCTTATTGACCACTGAGCAGTTTTACACTTTCCCTCAGTCCATTTTAAATGAGCTTTTGCCCAGAGAAAACAACAGCGTTTCTGGATCATGTTCACATATGGCTTCTTCTTTGCATGACAGAGCTTTAACCTGCATTTGAGGATAGTATGGTGAACTGTGTTCACAGACAGTGATTTCTGGAAGTGTTCCTGAGCCCATGCAGTGATTTCCTTCACACAATCATACCTGTTTTTAATGCAGTGCAGCCTGAGGGTAAGAAGATCATGGGCATCCAATATTGATGTTCGGTCTTGTCCTGTGCACACAGAGATTTGTCCAGATTCTCTGAATCTTTTGATGATATTACATACTGTAGATGATGAGATATTCAAAGTTTTCGCAATTTTACAATGAGGAACATTATTCTGAAATTGTTCCACAATTTGTAGATGCAGTTTTTTGCACATTGGTGAACCTCTGCCTATGTTTACTTCTGAAGGACTCTACCTCTCTAAGATGCTCTTTTTATACCCAATCATGGTACTGACCTGTTGCCATTTCACCTAATTAATTGCAAAATGCTCCTCCAGCTATGTCTTTTTAGGGCCACTTACTTTTCCAGCCTTTTGTTGTCCCTGTCCCAACTTTTTTGAGACGTGTTGCTGCCATCAAATTCAAAATGAATTCATATTATCCATGAAATAGTAAATTGTCTAATTTTCAACATTTGATATGTTTCCTATGTTCTATTGTGAATAATATATGGGTTTGAGAGATTTGTAAATCAATGCATTCTGCTTTTATTTACATTTTACGCAGCGTCCCAACTTTTTTGGAATTGGGGTTGTATATACATACACATACAGTATACACAAGGGTAAATCAAAAAGTAAAGGCAATTTGAAAAGTACTTGTTAACCGCAATACAACGCTTTCATGATAGCTTATGGGAAGTTCAAACACCCACAGCACAACATTCTGCCATGAGTCTAGTTGAACTCAAGGTCAAATGAACATGCACCCTTCACTATGGAATTGTACCTCACAACACACTGTGATAAAAATTCTTTGGACAGAGGGAGTGAAACCTGCTGAAATTCACTGAAGGATTTTGCCTTGTGCAGATCAGTAAGCTGTTTAGGTACCCATCTTCTGCAGACTTTATAGCCACCCCAAGTCATCATGTAGTATGGCATGTGCAGATCCATAGCTGCTACTGTATTTAAATGTGCAGCCACCGCGGACAATGTTATCTGCCAGTCTTCTCTGATGTAGGCATTTGCTATGTCAATATGGGCGTGTGTGTGCAATACTGACAGTCGATCAGATCGAGCTTTGTCTGTTACACTTATTATTCATGTGTTAAACCGTTCTACTCATTCATAAAGTTTACATTGAGTCATACAGTTTTCACTTCCGTGCTGAACGAGCATCCTTCAGTAAATTTCAGCAGGTTTCACTTCCTCTACCCAACACTGTTCAGAAATGATCCAGTCTCTCAGCGGATCATCGATCTTCATTTGACCTTGGCCTTAACTAGACTAATGGCAGAGTACTGTGTTATCTGTGTCTGGACTACCCATAAGCCATTGCAAATGTGTTGTATTGTAAATTGTTTCCATCTGTTGCTGTATAATTTTCAAATTGCCCTTACTTTTTGCTTTCTTTATCCTTATATATATATATACTAGCAGAATACCCGCGCTTCGCAGCAGAGAAGTAGTGTGTTAAAGAAGGTATGAAAAAGAAAAGGAAAAATTTAAAAAATAACGTAACATGATTGTTAATGTAATTGTTTTGTCATTGATATGAGTGTTGTTCCCATATCTATATCTATATATATATATATATATATATATATATATATATATAGCAAAATAACCGCGCTTGGCAGCGGAGAAGTAGTGTGTTAAAGAAGGAAAGAGAAACAAAAGGAAACATTTTGAAAATAACGTAACATGATTGTCAATGTAATTGTTTTGTCACTGTTATGAGTGTCGCTGTGATATATATATATATAGCAAAATAACTGCAACTAGACTAATGGCAGAGTACTGTGTTATCTGTGTCTGGACTACCCATAAGCCATTGCAAATGTGTTGTATTGTAAATTGTTTCCATCTGTTGCTGTATAATTTTCAAATTGCCCTTACTTTTTGCTTTCTTTATCCTTATATATATATATATATATATATATATAAAGAGAGAGAGAGAAGTATGTATAAGTACTGTATTAAATACTCACCACTGTGACAATAGTTAATTTACCCCAATATAGCCTGTCACACACTCGACAAAGAGCCATAGCAAGGTTTGGGGCAGCCACCCGTATATTATTTACTAGCTGCAAAATTGAAATAAGTGGTAGCACTGATGTACACAAATCGGAGTCCAAAACAGAACTGAGGGAATAGGGGAAAGGTGGATGCTTTTAAAGGCCAGTAAAGGAAGTGAGGTCAAAGGGGTCGGAACTGGAAGGGTCTTCATCCAAAGGTTCAGACCCAGAAGTGACATCAACAGGGCCAGGCAGAATTTCTCGTGGATGGTCTGCAGAAAAGCAAGAAAAAGAATCAGTGCACTCTGCCACAACCCAGTCTAGCTCAGAGTTACCCTCATTCAAGCCCTTGAGCTGCCTCCCATGCGCACATGTGTGACAACCCCAATATGCATGGTTTTAAACTGTGCAGATTTCACTTTTGTACTTGTTTTGAAATAATGTTTCCATTTTCAGGGTGTCACTAAATATTTTTTAATTTCACAGTGCCATTTTGATTTGGTCATTTTCTTTTCAGTGCCATGTTGGGGGGGGCTGAATCTGTCATTTTCTAGTAATGTCACCCTAATCTCATGATGCCATTGGTCATGGGGTATTTAAGATGCTGGCACACAATTCCCTTTGTCCATAGTTTCTCTATTTAATGCTAAAAGATCTTTATGTGAATTAGCTAATCTAAAGATGTCTAGGGAATCAGGACTTTTCATGCATTTTAGGATTATTAACTTGATTTGTGTTTTGGTCTTATTTTCTTAGTTCCTTCCAGCTTTTTGGCACTGACCTATTATGTGTATCTCCTAGCCTTTTATTTTCTTTTTTTTTCTATTTTCATTCAGGCACAGTAGACTCAATTTATTCAGAATTATATGATCACTTTTTTGATCTTATTATCACAGAATAAATCCATTGATACAGTGTACTGCCAAAGTAGAAAAAGCAGTAAAAATATTATGAAATAGACCAATAATGCTAGCTAACACTATTTAAAGGTTTTATTTTTCTTCAAAAAATCTTGGATTCTAAACAAACCACACACAACTGTCTAAAATAATTTCTGGTGCTGACATCACATAACTTCTGGGGGTCAAAATGGTGATATCCACATTAAAAATAAATATAATGCTAAACATGTATAATACTTGAAAAAAGAAACAAAACTTATTGAAATGGTACACAAATGAAAACTGTTACAACAGAAAACTCCAAATCATGAAATACAAATATATACAGTAGTATTACCTCAGTTTTATTGAAATTATATTTAAAGAAGTTATACCTTTGACAGAAAATATTTGACTAGCAATTTCACCACTAGATTCAGGTTTTCAATTTCTTGTATATATATATACACTCACCTAAAGGATTATTAGGAACACCATACTAATACGGTGTTTGACCCCCTTTCGCCTTCAGAACTGCCTTAATTCTACGTGGCATTGATTCAACAAGGTGCTGAAAGCATTCTTTAGAAATGTTGGCCCATATTGATAGGATAGCATCTTGCAGTTGATGGAGATTTGTGGGATGCACATCCTGGGCACGAAGCTCCCGTTCCACCACATCCCAAAGATGCTCTATTGGGTTGAGATCTGGTGACTGTGGGGGCCATTTTAGTACAGTAAACTCATTGTCATGTTCAAGAAACCAGTTTGAAATGATTCGAGCTTTGTGACATGGTGCATTATCCTGCTGGAAGTAGCCATCAGAGGATGGGTACATGGTGGTCATGAAGGGATGGACATGGTCAGAAACAATGCTCAGGTAGCCCGTGGCATTTAAACGATGCCCAATTGGCACTAAGGGGCCTAAAGTGTGCCAAGAAAACATCCCCCACACCATTACACCACCACCACCAGCCTGCACAGTGGTAACAAGGTATGATGGATCCATGTTCTCATTCTGTTTACGCCAAATTCTGACTCTACCATTTGAATGTCTCAACAGAAATCGAGACTCATCAGACCAGGCAACATTTTTCCAGTCTTCAACTGTCCAATTTTGGTGAGCTCGTGCAAATTGTAGCCTCTTTTTCCTATTTGTAGTGGAGATGAGTGGTACCCGGTGGGGTCTTCTGCTGTTGTAGCCCATTCACCTCAAGGTTGTGCGTGTTGTGGCTTCACAAATGCTTTGCTGCATACCTCGGTTGTAACGAGTGGTTATTTCAGTCAAAGTTGCTCTTCTATCAGCTTGAATCAGTCGGCCCATTCTCCTCTGACCTCTAGCATCAACAAGGCATTTTTGCCCACAGGACTGCCGCATACTGGATGTTTTTCCCTTTTCACACCATTCTTTGTAAACCCTAGAAATGGTTGTGCGTGAAAATCCCAGTAACTGAGCAGATTGTGAAATACTCAGACCGGCCCGTCTGGCACCAACAACCATGCCACGTTCAAAATTGCTTAAATCACCTTTCTTTCCCATTCTGACATTCAGTTTGGAGTTCAGGAGATTGTCTTGACCAGGACCACACCCCTAAATGCATTGAAGTAACTGCCATGTGATTGGTTGAAACCAAATTGAGAAATTGAACAGGTGTTCCTAATAATCCTTTAGGTGAGTGTATATATTGTGGAGGCTGGCCCGGACACAGACAGGCAGACACGCTCATGTCACCCACAAACACGTTTATTTACAATATATAAGTCACAAAGTGCACCACAAGCCCCCAAAGTCCTGGCCACACAATGCCTTACTTCTCCTCTTCAGGCCGCCTCCTTGCCTCCTCCAGCAAGCTCAGTCCACTCTGCTCCCGACTCTCGCCCTGAATGAAGGGAGGCGGCCCCTTTTATTATCACCAGGATGTTCTCCAGGTGGGTTCCGGCAATCTTCCACGGACACACCCCTGTGTGGCGAAAGTTCCAGCTGCAACCCCGGAAGCACTCCGGGTGCCCCTGCTCCTCTTCCCCCCAGCACTTCCTTGTGTGGTGGAAGTGCTGAGGTCCAGGGCTCCAAAGGCATGGGGGCGCCCCCTGGCGACGCCCACGGGCCCCTACAGGGTGGAGCTTCAAAGCTCTGTACCCGTGGCCCCCAAAGGAACCAGGGCGGTCGCCCCCAGATGGTCTGGGAAAGGCGCAAGCCCTCCTCCGGTCCTCGTGGGCGTCCTGGCCGGGTCGCCACCCCAGCTACCTCTGACAATCATCCTTCTATATAAAAGCGGTCGGGATTGTCCTACCGTCCCGTGAGTGCTACGCAGGTGTGGAGTTTCACACACGCCCCGTCCATTTTACAATGCACGATGGGATTTGTAGTTTCGTTTTTCCAGGTAAAAGATGATTTTCTACTCCAGACTGTGCGATATCTTCTTCTTCTTTCTTACTATATAAAAGCGGTCGGGATTGTCCTTCTGTCCCGTGAGTGGAAAGCGTAGCTGTATTCCGCTTAGCACAGACTTACTACTTGCAGCTTGCGGTACGAAGCGACATGATGTGAGCAGAGTTCTGGTGCTCCCATCGTTCCCTTGCTTTTGTGCGCGATGCGCTGGAAAAATAGACAAAATTATATCTCTGGAAATAATTAATGTTGATGGAGTACAAATGCCTCTCCGCCTAGTAAATATCAGGGGGGTTCAAAAGGGTGACCTCAATATAGAAAAAAAGTTTAAATTTCATCACAAAAATAACAGAAACTACGAGTATTAAAGTAATACCGCTCAAATGCAATATAACCAAATTAATGAGTTTGTATAAAATATCAAATTGAGCTACATATTGAATTGCCTTAAGAAGTGGTCGACTTAAAAGTCGGTCGCCTTAAAAGGCGGGTCAGCCTAGTATATATATATAAAAAATCCAATGTCTGTCTGTCCACTTTTCATGAGCGAGCTACTTAACGGATTTAGATCGGGTTTTTTTTCGATAATTTTCTTGAACATTCCCATTGATTTTGTGACTTCTTTCATTGTGCTAAAAATCATAGTTTGCTTGCAGGAACAATATATTCACGGTCATCCGAGACAGAGGCTGCAGGCCGAGGGGAGAGGGAAGTCAGGAGTAGGGAGCTGGGCAGGGCCCTCCTCGCTGTCCTGTTTCACTATGATGTGTGCGGAGCCACGGGGGGACTGCTAGTGTATATATATTTTTTGCTAGGTTACAAGGACTAAACCACAAATGCAAATCAAAGACACAATTTCTGTTTTTCTTTTAGTGGCGAGTTTGAGCTCCCAGTCTCTCACTAGATTTTTTTGTTTGAGTCATAGTTTGGCTGATTTCCTGTGCACACAGCTTTCTGTTAAAGTATTAATTTATCAGAACAAAATGAAAACATCAGAAAGTGAACCTGAAGGCATCCCTAACAAAAAAAAAATCAGTTATAATTGTCTAAATTAATAACAAGTAGAAATTAAAAATGAATAACAGCACTTCACAAAAGCACACATAGCTCATTTAATAATGGCCAGACATCTTTTCTGACAGCATGCAGCAAGCCTGTATCAGGTGCCAATACTGTACATCACTCAGCGTACTCAGGCACAAACCCTGATTTGAAGGTGCAGGTTAAGCTGACCCACCTAACCTAAGCAGACCTTTGGAGAATGTGCAAACTGCACGCAGGCAGTGACTGAGCCGGGGTTCAAACTCTGCTAACCACTGTGTTGCTTATTATTTAGAATTATAATTATATATTGTGTAACATTTCTTTGACTATTTATAATCTTATGTGATCAAGGTTTAAAATTATTAATCAAGCAAAACAAAATTCCGAATGAGAGCTCCAGAAAGCACAGCTTTGTTTGTTTCTAGTTATTTCTCAGCTCGTTCTGCCCTAATTAGACTAGAAAAATCTACACTGCCATATACCATAAAGCACAGATTTTACTTATGCATTTATTTATTTTTTTTAAATATCCAGATGGAGAAATTAGTTTTTTTGTTTCATTGCCTGCTGCAAATGCAAATATATAACTAGAAGGAAACAGGAGCAGCATATGACAGGATAATGCGTAATCTTTTTAAAATATTGCCACACTGTGCCTGAGTTAAGTGAAGTTCGCAAATGTGAGTAGTACATACAGAAAGCAACTGTCAACTGGATGCTGGTTGTTACCCGTCCAAAACACATCGTTGTCTGTCAGCATCTGGTCTGCCGCAGAGTAGCCGGGCTGTAGGTTAGGGTCGATCATATCGTCGGGAGTAGAGTAGGCGGTGTTGGCTTGAAGGTTAGCCGGCCAAAACAGGTAGTCAGCGGCGGACGTATGTTCCATACCCCCGGAGCTTGGTTCTTCGGAGCGCATCAAAATGTTGAGGACTTCTGCCACCTCAGAGGCCGAGAGAACAGGGAGACGACCGGCCCCGCTAGCACCAGCTTCGGAAGGGTAGTTAGTTGAAGACATCTCGATAGGGCTTTAGGTTAATGTAGACTAAGGAAAAGACCTCTGTATTTATCTCCACTCACTTAGGGGGCGGTTGACTCCCAGTTTTCTTCCTCCTCCTCCTCCGAGCATGAATTATTCAACATGCTAAACTCCTCCTCCAATTTTCTTTTAATTCTTTTCATCTGGTCGGCTAGTTTTCCTTGATAAATAGCTTCATCAATATTTGGCATAAGAGCTTTAAAAAAACTCCAGTCTTTTATAGAAAAATTAATTTCACTCACTCGATCCTTTATCACATTTTTTTTATCTTCCTCTTCGTGACCGGCTTCGTTATATTCAGGTAGGATAGGCTCCTTCTTGGAAACGGCGATCGTGAGCTGTCCCTCGGCATTTCTTTTTACCTCTACCCGGCACAAAGCACAGTTAGAATCGTACCAGACAGAGCTGAAGCGTGGTTCCCGTAACTCCCGTAAGGCCCTGTTGGCTTTCAGTTTCTTAGGAGCGTTCACAAGACCGTCCATTCTGTTTGCTTTTGTGTGTCGTGGCGTTTTCACTAAGTGACTAGAATTTTATACAAGAACTCTTTCGTCTCCTCCCACAGTCGGGGTTGAGAAGGGGTGGAGCGATACGCCTCTCCCTAACCCTATAGGCTGATAGAGAGATAAAGGCGTAACTCGGAGGCGTGAGTATTGTTAATGGGGAGGGATAAGTGTCCGGTTTACGAAAAAACCACCCTAAAAGGCGGGGTTTAGAGATGATCAATTATGACGGTGGTCCAACCCCCCAGGGGCGGGGTATAGTTCATATTTTTATATTTTCATATTTACATAAATTATATTTTTTATATTTTCATATTTTCATATTTTCATAAATCATATTTTCATATTTTTATATTTTCATATTTTCGTTTTTCATATTTTCATATTTTGGGGGCGGGGCTTAAAGTCATCAATCAAATTCACACCTCTTTTGACAGTTGCTTTCTGTATGTACTACTAATGTGTTCTGTGAACCACATTTATTTTTAACTTCTTGAGCCAATTTACATTTTATATGAACTGCTTCAAAAGGTGAAATACAGTTATTTGTATATCACTTTTTCAGTTAGCACATTCTGTATAGGTCTTCCAAAAAAGAAGATTCCAAAAACAGTAATCCTAAAGTAAACTAACCTCTTGGAATCCACAGGGCTTTGGAACATGCAAAGGGAAGACCTAGGCTGACCTAAATCAACTGATGGCCTTTCCCTAGCTGTTCTTGGGTATATAAATATAGGTCATTATTGTCACACGTACATACAAAATGTGTGGCTCAAAGTGCTTTACAAGAAGTTAAAAAACAAAATTTACAATTACTAAAAATATACCGTCTGTCTATTATTTGAAATGACTAAGTCTTGCATGTGTCCTCCATTGTGGGTTGGTTTGGTGACATGCTACCTGATATTAAATAATACAATAAGTTAACAAATTCTTTTGCTTTGAGGTCACACTAGTTACATCCACATGAAAGTTCAAATCACCTACATTTAGGACACTATCAAAATTATTTATTATTATACATAGAACACGGGTGGCATGGTGGCACATTGGTAGCATTGCTGCCTTGCAGTTAGGAGACCTGGCTTTGCTTCCCGGCTCCTCCCTGCACGGAGTTTGCATGTTCTCCCCATGTCTGCGTGGGTTTCCTCCAGTTGCTCTGGTTTCCTCCCACAGTCCAAGACATGCAGGTTAGGTGCATTGCCGATCCTAAATTTTCCCTAGTGTGTGCTTGGTGTGTGTGTGTGTCCTGTGGTGGGCTGGTGCCCTGCCCGGAGTTTGTTCCTGACTTGCGCCCTGTGTTGGTTGGGATTAGCTCCAGCAGACCCTCGTGACCCTGTGTTAGGATATAGCGGATTGGAAAATGACTGACTGACTGACATAAAACACTCTTTTTTATTTCAGAGGTCAATAAATGGTCAATACAACAGACTGCAATACTCCTTGAATAAATATAGCAAGATACTCAAAAGATAGGACATTACTTTAAATAGGACTTTTAGTTTAAATGGCTTGAGAAAATACTTTTCGCCGCTACTTCTCTTTTCTTGACAAAAAAAAGTGAATAAAATTATAATTTGGAGCGCCTGCTTCAATTAATACTGCAGAACTATTGCTGGTGAGGCAGTTAGAAAGTCTGTTTACCTATCATTGATTAGGTCATTTCTGTAAAATGTCTTACTAGTTAATGCACTTGATATTAACTAAAGCCATATTGAGGGTCTTGGAGAAACACAGCTGCATCATAGTTTTGGAACAATTTGAGATATCAAATAAGTACTATTTTATCTGTACTTTTACCTAATCTATGATTCATTAGAATAGAGGAAATATAGTGTACCTTTTTAGATGACCCATTGAAAATTTCTCATATTTTAATACCAGTTCATGGCTAACATTAGACATACTGTACATGTAGGTAGTCATGAATGCTGTGTTACCTTTGAGATGTCTTTAGAGAGAACCCTGACACCAAATCTGTTTGGATGCTGGCCATCACATCTGAAGAATTGTGGTCTGGCCCCAGAAAAGATCCCAGGGGTTCATGAAGCTCATGTCTTGGCTCTCACAAAGGCTCTCATTCAGGGATTGAGGAGTAGGAGTTGGCTGTCAGATTTGATCGATCTTCTCAATATTGGCAGGGGTTTAGAAATGATGATCCATGCAGCTGGGGTCCTCTCTTTCATTGGTTCAGAAGAGAAGTAATGTAAAGTCCTTCTTTCTGAACTTTCACCTGGCAACACCAAATGTCATTTACATCACAAAGACCTGTTTTTGTGCTTCTCATAGACTGAAGTGGCTCTTCATTTAATATCATGCACCAGGGAAACAGGAACCAAACATTTTGCTGTCATGCGGCTTACAGTTAAGATTATACACAATTAAGTCTCCAAAAATGATGATATCATGACAGTCTGCTGGCACAGTGGGGACAGGGGTCATGACAAGCTGACAGTGGTTGCTAATGGTGAAGTCTCCCTCAGAGAGTGAAGGTGACCTAGGGTTGGAACGCCCCTTACATCACCGAAACTTCCAGCAGGTATAAAACTGAATCAGCCAGGGGTTTGATCGGCATGGCACAGAGTTGGCATTACAGAGTCGACTTTGACTCCAGTGGAATTGTCTTGTCTAGTTAACAAGTGAGCAATGGACAGTTCCCACTGCTGAATCTGTCTCTCCAAGGCAATCAGCCATTTTCCCATTGTGTTGTGTTGTGAGCACAGTGACGTTCTTAGTGTAAGTACCTTACCTCAAAACTGTTTTCTTTCCCTAAACTAATGCTTAACCTCGTGTCTTTTTTTACCTGAAAAATCACAGAACATGCTTGTGATTGACAGACTACCAGAATAAGGAAATATGGAAACTTCATATACTTTTTATGAAATGTGTGGCACAGCTTGCATTCTTGGAATGTTGGACCATACTAAATATCTTGTCCAAGTCTTATTTTAATTTTCTGCACTGAACAAAAACTACATGCAAGTTTAAACGCGTCTGTTTTGGTTGAAAAAAAATCCATACATCCAATTAAAATCTTCTGATGCTGAACATGTGATCAATTTCCACTGACCATAACTGATCTGATGTAGTGTTAGATAAAGTTTTGCTTTACATAGATCCTTCCATATCCTAATTTCAGACGGGGCTCTTTAAAGTAGGTATGCTGGCACCAATGGACAGTGAATGTTCAGTGCAGAGGGAGAATGGGCAAGCCTGAAGATGTAAGTGGTGGTGAATATGGCCTGGCAAACTGACATAAGTGTATCAGGAACAGAAACCTTGCTGTGGTTTTTGGCTGAATTATGAATGGACCAGAAACATAAAAATATGTAGCTAGCACAAGTTCTGCTTACCAAAATGAACCCTTGATGAAGATATTGATGGAGGCAGACATTACTTGTGTCTTGAACAACATATGAAGAATAGATGGTCAAGAAATACCTAGGTAAAGCAATGACTGATAGAGGCAGATCCAAAAATAAGTCACCATAACTTGCTTAAATAGAGCATTGCACCCAACTATTCAACCAAGTAACAAGTAGACATGTTTACAGTGTATTAAGAGTCCTCAACTGGACAATCATTGCCTGGTCTGATTATTCACACTGATATGAAGACCAGAATATGCTGAGCCTCTAGATGCAAATGGTCTGGGGTGTATCATAAAGGAACAAACTAGGCCCCTTTATATGAGTTGGGCAATGTTTAAATGTCACAGGTTATCTGAATGTCATTGATTAACAGAGGCATTCCTGACTGTAGTGTCAAAGGGCTTTTTCGTCAAGATAATGCTCAATTCTACAAGTTGATGGCAAAGTTCTGCAATGTCCTCAGAAACATGACAGTGAATACAATTCATACCATTTGTACTCTTCAGTTACTATATTTTACACATAAATTATGTTATGAAACTTATGGAAACCAATCATATCTACTAAAAATACTCATGTCCCCATCTCTCCATTAACTAAACTCACTTTTTCATTCAGAGACATTGCTATCGCAAATTGAGATTCTGCCACTTACTGAATGAAATTTGAAAAAGCTTAGAAAAAACCAGTGATATGCACTTAAAATTCAAGCACTGAATTTTTAAAATATAATGTCTTACTGATTTTAAGAGTTGCTTTTCAATAAGTACAAAATAAATCATTAAGACATAAAATGCTGCATGTTATTTAAAACATCAGACATCTTCCCTCACCCATCTAGCATACAGACAGTGAAGATGACTTAAGTTGAAGTTATTACAGTAGCATTAAAGAATGCTTGCCAGATTCTTTAAAACCTTTTAACTGTTTGTTGTAAAGTGAATTTAATTTTTACTGACTTTAAGCAAAACATCACACTATTTTCCTATTGTGTTATCACAGAAAGATCAGGATTCTTCCACTTGAGCAAGATGGGAGGACAACATGCTGGCAGTGTAGGGTAATTTACAAAAAATCAATTGTGAATTAACTGAATGTCAATAGAAGTTAATGGAATAACCAAGAAATTGGAAAAATGGACGTTCCACCTCTTGATCTAAGGGTACAGCAGTCGAGACAAAATTAGGTTGCTAATGATATACCAGTACTAATTTGTTTAATTAGTTGTTCAAGTTTTTGCCAAAATTTCATTTACTATCTTATAATCTCAGGAAATTATAGGTGCCACAAATATTTTGTTGCTGCAGCTGTTAATTAGAGATATCCAGTGATATGGGGAAATTATGGAATAATTCTACCTTGTACAATAAATTTAACAGGCAGAAGCTTGAAATTCGCCTGGAGTCAATTAAGCAGCTTATATGGAATTAACTGGCAGCCGCTCTGCTTACAGCCGATTATTATTGCTATCACATAATATTTTGCTAACATAGTTCAATTAGGATCAATTTTTTACTTGAATTCTTGTATACTGCCAAGAAGTCTATTACCATTGATTTTTCAGTAGTAAAGTTCACACATGTTGCCTCTATGAAAAGACTAATGTATTGATTCTTTGAAAATCTTTTTATAATATAGTGTTGTAGTATTGCCACGTCATCAACATGTATGTAAGGACATTTAAAGAATACTTTATCAAAAAATGATATTTGTTATTTTTTACCTACCTCATGCAGTTTGTAGTGATGGCTGAGAAAACATTTTAATCTCATCTCTTCATGCATAATGGAGATAACAGAATTTCTGATATAATAGGCATCTATGGTGACCAATACTGGACAACAGTGAACAATATCACAAAGTCCATGAAAAAATCTAATGTTACTCATCTCGCACACTCCGTAAATCAAATCATCTACTTGTTTGCGCACAATGTCCCAAACATATATATTTCTACTAAGATATTGTTAAATATACTACTTTTGGAGTACACTCTTATAAATGAAAACTCATACAAATGCAATTGAACCTTTGAATTGTAAGAGGTTACTAAATTCAAAGTTATAAACAAACTGAGATTCAAAATGAGAAAATTCCACCCCAAAGACGGCTCAAAAACAAAGTTTTTTGGATAGATCTTTCCTTTATTTTGAACAGAGCTGGAATAGTACTTTAACCAGATAGGTATCTTATATAAAATGGATACCATGATGTCATGAATCACATGACACATACATCTTATGCTTGGCGGCCAATTTATATCATTCTGACCAGACACATGAAATGCTGGCACTCATGAAAAACAGAAGCATAAGATGGAAGTGCAGCTAAAATGTTAAAAGTATAAACTAGCGATAAAATAAAAATAAAACATTATTAACATGACTGCCTGATAATTGCCAAACTTTACATTTTCTTTCTCCTGTTTATCATGATTGTAAGACTTGTTTATTGATATTTTCTGCAAAAAATAAATAGTTTCCTAAGCTGTTGCTTTGAATAAAAAAGATTTTAATTTCACTTTCATTTTGATTCTCCATTTTATAGTTAAAGGAAATGATTAGATTAGTGTTACTATTTTGTTACTTGCAATTATCATTTTGTTTGCTCATGGGTACCACCATTTTGAGCAATAGTTGCTACAACCCTTGTGTCCATTGTTAATGTGACACGTCATGGTTTGTGATGTTGCTCACGCAACACTATTTAAGATAGTGCCACATAGAGTTTTGTTATCTGAGATTGTGGATACTGTTCAAAACACTTTCACAGGCACTTTGTCTTAGAATCTTTAGTTAATGCCCTTTCTGACTACATTTTGATTTCATACATTGGGCTGTGTTAAGACAACCTTTGACTGCCCGGTTTTCACCCCTGTTTATTCTTCATCACTTGGCCCTTCCTTTTTGCTGTTGTCACTTTCCACTTACAGTAAACCAGTGTGCCAATGTAAAATAAGTTGTATCTCAAAATTTATTGGGTATTAAATAGGTACCATTTTAGAATCATGAGAAAGATTTCCCAAGGTGCATCAAAAGTCTCTGTAACAAAAAAGACATTAAGTGTAAAGTGAGAAGTCTTAATGGAAAAGGAGATCGTCATTAACAGCAGTAATGAAAGCTCACTTTTATTAGTCTGCTTTTATAAAACAAATACTAAAAGATAGTGTATGCAGACATTTTCAAAGAAAATTATACTGAAGATCCATGTAGGGTACAGTGATATTGAATTGGTTAGTGCTCAGTCACTGTTTTTTGGGCTTTGTACTTGCCATCCTTTTGTAGTTCAAGTTCAAATTTGTTGAGAGCACAGTCAAATTTGCACTTGCATGTCTCTCACAGACGAGTGAGTGTGTTGCAAATGAGTAGTCTTATGTCCCATGGATAAAGCTGACATTAAATCTGGTGGTGTAAGTGTTAATGGGTCTATGTGGATTTTATGGAGTGCTGCAGTTTATTCCCTTATTCTAGAGACGTATATACTAGACTAACCTACTGTGTGTCTGTAAATTGGCCTGCCATGGGCAGACGAGTATCTTGCAATGGACAAGCATTCAATGCAAGCTTTGCTTCTGCCCAGAACTTTATATTCTTGTGATAGGGTTTAGTTGCCCATAATCATGTAATGAAATCCATAGGTTCAAAAATTGTTAATTGAAGAATTACATTTCCACAGTATACATGCTAACATATGATTAATTTTTGATATTGACTGAGATTATAGTTTAGCATGCAGTTTAGCAGTAGCACTGTGCCATTGGGAACAGGCTTGCAGGATTCATGTTTTTTATATAGAGTGTGGTGTATGTAAAAAGAGAAAGGGAATGCTACAGGCAATCTAAAAGGCACACTTGCTTCATGTTGTTAGAAACAAGATGCCTGAAGAATAAAATAAAATGACCAGGAGATGATAACTTAAGGCAGGAATCATCATAAAGGGGAAGTCAAGCCAAAGCTAAAAATATCAAGAAAACAGGCAACCAAAATACGTAGTGTGGACGAAGACTTCAGACCAGACAGCAGGTGTGGTTATAAAGAAGCTTTATTTTGCAGAGTCACAGTGAGAAGAGTTTCAGAAAAGCAGACAATCAAATATACATGACAGCGTCAGGGCTCATCTGAACCCCGTCTGTTGGGTGGGGCAAGTTTTTATACCCCTAGAATGCGTGATTTAATATTATTATGAAATGTAACAGTCAACACGTTTATTATACACAATCCTTGAGCCCCTTCAACGCCCCTTGTAAAACTTGATTTCTTGGCCCCGTTTGTTATGGCGTTCAGATGTAAACTAAGGGAAAACGTGATAAGGGCAGACTCATGTGTGGAATGCTCAGACCTTGAGTCCTTTGGACAAATATTTTTCTGTTTTGCTCAGCAAAGCATGCTTTTACATCAGACATGAATTACGAGGTAGTACAAGGGAACGAAGAGAACATTCATTTTCCACAGTAGCCAAAGTGAGAATCAGAGTTCAATGATAAAAAAGAAGTGAACTTGGAAACAAAACCTGGCATTAGGGCCTACTTGATAAAGAAACTGTCACTAAGAGATTGAGATTTAAGATGTTTGTCCACTGGGGGATAATGCATAGTGGAACCACCTCGATATTTATGCTGTACATCCTGTGATGTAATTGATACAACAATCATGATCATGTGACGAATGTTATCGCATCATGTAAATTAAGAAGAAAATAGAACAGGAACGAACTACAATTTTGTCAGAATAAATCAAAATGATTAATAAACCTCAAAAACAGATTCTACATAGTATTAAAATATATAATAAACTAAAAAATATATGTATGGAAGGTGTTAGTTTTTACAGCCTGTTGATTTGAATGCGGGTCTCTGGTGTAATGATCTTCATTTTAATGCTGCTTAGAATTTATTTTCCAGTGTTGAATTGTGTCGTTTATATTTTTATACATACTGCATGATATACTGTATGTTCATCATTGTCACCATGATGTTACTGCACTGGTATTTTTACTTTTTGATTTTCTTATGGCTGTCACTGTTTTGTTGCATGGGAGCCTGGATACGGCCTTCCTATTTGTTAGCAATGGAATTTTCGCCAGTTACGTAAACAGCTTCATTGCATTTGACATCACTGTGGCACAGTTATTTAACTGCCGTTGTGGGATGTGTAGCACCCAAGTTTTGGCATTTAAATATTAAAAAGATAAATCCATGCCTAGTAATTTTGTTATTTTTCAGTGTGTTATGGTTTTCCGAGCTTCTTTATTTGTTTTCTAAGATTTTTCGCTTTGATGACTGGTACTGGATGTCTAAACTCTTTCTGGTTTTCTGACGTTTTCACCTCCCTTGGTTTTTCTTTTTTGTCTCTTGAGTTTTGCCTTTGTTCAGAGGAAATAATGGCTTCTTCTGATTAAAATGTTTACTTTTGGAGTCTCTCAGTTTCATCACCTGGTTAGAGTCTTTTCAGCTTTAGCTTGTTCGCTGATCTGCACAGTCCCAACATCACATTGCAACAATAGCACTTTGAATTTAGCACAATCCAATATGTTTAAAATCTGAAAGTAAAATTAAAACTCTTTTTTTTACCAAGCTATTATCATGAATGCTGAAGTAGTCATTGACAAATGACTTTTAATCGATAATATCATTAACTCAATGACCCTGCGGAGCAAAGAGAGTCCAAGAGAGCATTGGATGGCAGTAAACTTAAATTATTAGGGACTTATGAATCAGGGTTTGGGCTGAAGCATTTTAAATAGTGTAGAAATGCTATTTAGTTGTCAGGCAGATTATGAGCGTTTGCCTTTCTCTGTTGACTCCCAGTAGCACAATTCATTTGAGGCCTACTAGTCTATATTTGTATAGAATGAGTGGTGCAGATAAAGCAATGTCTAGTGGAAGCATAAACTACAATCCTGATGATATTTCTTTTTGTTAGTTGAAGAAAAGGAGAGTCACAATTCCACTTCAATCAGAATAATGGAATATACTGTATACTGTATGACACTGTCTTGCTCAGATAATCTTATTTAATATACAGTTTTATATTAGCTATTCAATCATTATTGTCTTCTTTTTGTTTCAGATCAAGGAAATTATGAAACGTCCGCATTTGCAGCATTATCACAAGACCAAGTTACACCAATAGGAAAATCCAATTTCTTGACCTCATTATTGTTAGCAGAGGATGAATCTGTTTTAAATTACAAATCAGAGACTTCTGAGCCATTAGGAAGCACAGCAGAGACAAACAGAAGTGAAACTTCAACATTCCAGTCAATTCTATCTTGGTTAACAAATTCAGAAACTGTACCACAGTTGCCTGCATTAATGCAGTCTGCAGATTCAATCATCCAAAGGAATGGAAGCCAAACAGCTCAGCTGCCGCCAGATGAACGGACCTTAGCCTCTGAAGATATTGTTGCAGCCGTAAACAGCTCTGCATCTGGTTCAGGTTTGGCAATAAACCCCATCCTTTATGCCAAAGCCCAGTCAGATCCATCAGTTGTGTTGTCACTGCCATCTTTGTTAACATCATCAGTGACATCCCCCATGTCTAACATTCCATCCAAAACTGATAGCTTGATCAGTTCTCCATTGTCATCATTTCCTACATTGATAACTACACCAGTCCATCCTAACCAAACCATTACTCTAGACCAAGCAAATATGACAACCAGTGAAGTGCCTTCTGCAGCAAATACTATTTCAAGAAACATATCTTTTCAGGCCGAGATAGTCAGCAGTACAATACAATCAGTTAATATGGTGACTCCTTCTTCAAATTTAGCCATGCCAGTGCCAAATATATCATCAGCAGATGCTGTTAATGCAATAAACAGTAAAATGATGGTGCCAATGGTGGCTTCACAAGGTAGTGAAGTGAATACAAGTACAGTTGAAAGTAATTCCTCTTCCTTGTATAGTTCAACTATCCCTATAACAGAAAGTAGTGTGACACCTGTGATTGTGGATTATCACCTCAGTCCAAGTTCCAGCACTGAAATAAGTGAGGCAGCTCTTCTGCCAACAAGTGCACCAGCACTAGAAGCAAAAACTATAAAATCGTCCTCTGGGTCATCTTCAGAATTAAATCAGTTTAATTCATCAACAACTCCATCTTACTTTAAGGATACCACAATATCTTTGACAGTACCTGCAATAAACATAATGGAGACGGGTATCCCTGCTTCTACATCTGGAGATTTTCTTACAGAATCCCCCTTTTCGTCTTCATCATCATCAAATTCTTCAGTTTCTGGAAATATCTCGGTAACAAATATGATTACTTCTTCTAATGTAGTCAGAACATTGACTACAGGACCAACAACGTCATCCACATTTACTAAGCAACTTTTTTCTCAAACCAGTAGTATTTCATCTGCATTTTTTACCAACACCTTTCCATCTAATGTGACCAGTGGAGGATTACCAGTTACCAATGCGACTATGTTTACAGAAGCCTTCCAAACAGATGGATCTACTCTGGCGTTAAGTACACCAGATATGGCAAGTCCTCTTTTTCCAAACGAAAGTACAAGCAGCATAAACACCGGAACATCAACATCAAACCCAGTTTCTGGATCATTGATGTCATCTATGCCAGGAGTCGTGAATGTGTCTGGTAGCATGCATTCATCAATGGAAAGCACTACTGTGGCTTCTACACTCAAGGTGTACAACACAAATGCTCCTGTATCATCAGCAGCGTATACAATAATTGAAAGCCCCAACACTCTGCCTGATGTGTTTATTTCCAGCTTATCAACAGACCATGAAAAGATGACAACTGTATCAGAACTCTCAACTTCAGAAAATGTAATTAGAACATCGCCAGAAATTGCTCAAAACACACCTACAGTTTCATCAGCCCCATTCACCTCCACATCTGGGAATTTTACATCACTTGATGTGTCTAGCAGAGTTTCTACCTCAGGACTGTCATCTTTTGTGACAGCATCTTCAACAGTAAGTTCATATGGCACCACTAGTAATGAAGTCACTGGTTTACATTTTACAGAGTCAGCCAATAACTTTTCAGTGTCACCCACCACTACTGTTGCTCCTCAACTCTCATCATTGACCAGACCTTTTGAAACAGGCACAAGCAATTTTATTACTAATATTGGAGATACTATAAATGTAACATTTACTGCTGAGAATGAAACAAAGCTTCCTGTTTCAGATTCTACAATTACTGAAACCAATATGTTTTCATTTCATTCATCAGCTGTAACATCTAATGTAAATCCTTCTTCAGTAACACTTACTGTGCAAACATATGTGTCATCCAAATCGGCAAACACTGATATGGATATTATCAGTACTGAAATAATTTGGTCGAACTCTACAGAATCTCAGGTTCCAAGTACCCAGAGCAATGTACAACCATCAAGTGAAGTTTCATCATCTACTGTTATAGTTTCAGAAAATACCAATATAACCTATGATAGCCTAATATCTACAGAAATCCGCTCAGTTACACCAGAGTTTACAAGGTTTACTGGAGAATATCCTAATGGGTCTTCTGTATCTTCCACTCCACTGCCTTCCAGAACTACTGATGTCAGGTCTTTGAACAGCACAACCACTTCTAGCTCTGTTGTGACTAGTGCCAGATATGAAAATTCAACAGAAATGTCTCAGTCCCACACTAATAGTACGTTACCACTTACACCCTTTTTAAATTTTACAACTATAGTCACCATGAATGAGTCAACAACATTTTCAGGATTTGTTTCAACAGAATCTGCTGGCATAAATAATCAAAGTGACTATTCCATGAGCACAGAATCTGTAAATTACTCATCTTCTATTACGTCCCAGCAATCCACAACATTTTTAACATCATCATCAGATCTACATATAACTAATACCACGCCAACAGATCAATATGAAAATTTCACTTCTTTTCTACCTTTAAATTCTACAAGTTCAGTCAGTATGAACAGCTCTATCACTTTTTCAAGTTTTTATACTACACAGATTTCAAGCACAGATAATCAAACTGACTATTCCGTGAGCACCTTTACCCCATCAGAACCCATAAATGTCTCCTCTTCTAGCACCCCCAAGCAATCAACAACATTTACAACATCATCATCAGAGAAGAATGGAACCAACACCACATCTATAGAACAGTCTGAATTTACCACTTCTTTACCATCGTCAGATATCACAAGTCCTTACACTATGAGCAGCTCAAGCTTTTTTACAAATCAAACTGCTGTAACCAGTAATCAAACTGACTACTCCACAAGCACCTTTACCTCATTGGAATCCATAAACATCTCTTCTTCTAGCATCCCCCAGCAATCAACAACGTTTATGACATCATCATCAGAGAAGAATGGAACCAACACCACATCTATGGAACAGTCTGAATTTACGACTTCTTTACCATCGAGTTCTTACACTATGAGCAGCTCAAGCTTTTTTACAAATCAAACTAC
>JANRMT010062854.1:16401201-16412138 GCA_026402145.1 Polypterus bichir lapradei
TCCTCTCCTAGCACCACCCAACAATCTACAACATTTATGACATCATCATCAGAGAAGAATGGGACCAACACCACATCTGTGGAACAGTCTGAATTTACCACTTCTTTACCATCAAGTTCTTACACTATGAGCAGCTCAAGCTTTTTTACAAATCAAACTACTGTTACCAATAATGAAACTGACAACATCACAAGCACCTTTACTCCATCAGAATCTTTAAACTTTACTTCTTACAGTACACAATTACCAACTTTTATGACATCATCATCAGAAGTGAATGGCACCAACAGTACCTCTCAGACAAAAACCAGTCACTATTTCTCTACTGCCAGCTATGGTAACTTGACAACAAATTCATCTGAGTCAACTTTCATATCAACAGAGGTTGCCAGTTCATCTGTTACTCAGTCTTTTACTAGCATTGCAAATAATCAGTCTGTAACTTCAGAAATATCAAACACATTACATAGTTTCTCCTCTACTGTCCCCTCATTTTCTGCTTCTACTCAGATTTCTTCATTTAACACACATTCCACTGAGCATGCCTTCACAACATCTTCTCATACATTGTCAACGACATTAACTTCAACTAATTTAACGACTACAAATTCTACCCATTCTCTCATTACAGAAGAAAAGACAACTTCAGCCCCATCATCCACTTTCACGTCCAAGTTATCAGAAGGAACGTCTGCAACCAACAGGACAGTAGCACCAACTATCATGTCATCTTTAACGACAAAGAGCACAGTTACACCCACTCCATTCATTTCAACTCGCACAACACTTGAAGTGAGCACGTCACATACACTTTCCAGCACTACTAGAAGGCCTACTACCACTTTAACTAGCACAAAACACCCAACAATTGTTTCCACCACAAAAGTTGATCATAACACAGTAACAGTAAGTTCTACGGAAGTAGCTACATCAACGGAATCTTCAAAGACATCTTCCTCTCCATCAATAACAAAAACAGCTGCTTTGACGTCTATGATTACAGTACCACCTCAGACAACAAGAGGCACGGCTACTCCTCTTCAAAACATAACAGAAAGCCTCATTTCTACCACTGCAATGCCTCAGGTGGAATGTAATATAACTGAAAGAATCTGGGTAAAAACAGGTATGTATTTACAATTACCCTATAAAACTTGTACATTACATATAATACCTATTATACCAGAGTAATGAATGCATGATTATAGTATGTCTTTTTTAATAGCTGTGCTTGTTTGACCTTTAATAAGATTTAAAGGAATGCTCCACTCAAAACTTTTAATCTTATGTTTTCATGAACAATGGTGAGAAGAATGTTTATTATATAATAGAAGCCAAAAATGACGAAAGTTGTACAAAATACAAAAATGTTTGAATTGAAGACCCGCCTCCCCTCCTCATTCATTGGTTAAGAATCCTGTAGCTGAGAAGGTCATTCCCTTTAACCTTTAGTTTTTGTTTTATGATGTGTGCTGATTATTCTAGAAGCATATTTTTATCATTATTTTAGCAAAAAAAGCATGCTTTTTGCATGTTTTAAGCACACAATTGGATCACTGACTTGTGAATTATGTGACTTGAGTAACCTGAGTTTTTTTTTTTCTTTTTCGATGGACATTTTTCACATCATTTGCCATTGTACAGCATTGGTCACTCTAGACATCTATTATAATGTAAACTTTTTAAATTACATTTTGCATGACAATTTTTTCTTAGCCACCACAACAAAGTACATGGAATAAGTAAAATATTTAAGAATGCCATTTTTGTGTGGAGTATTCCTTTAAAATATAAACATATTTGTTTTGTGACAGCAATCTAAATGGTGTAAAAATCACCTTTGTTTGTTGCATTACTAGGCTTGCTGAGGTTTGCGTTAGCTATTTCAATAACCAATAAATTAGCCATTTTGATATTGTTTGTTTCAGATAACAATGACCACACTGGGGTGTTATGACTCATCAGTATAAGCCATATTTCTTAATTTGCATATGGCTAGTAGATGTTAACACGTCAAGTTTTTATCAAAAGAATAGCAGTGACAGTGTGGCGGGCCAGTGGTTATTATGGGTATTTCATAGCTCCAGGGGACTAGATTTGAATCATGGCCCATACACTGAGTACTCTGGTTTTCCTCCCTTTTATTGTTGTGTTTGTAAGTATACTAAGTGTTATGTCCATTTTGATCAAGCAGGATTAAGAGAGATTAAAAAATCTATCAGGGAAGATTAAAAGGTAAACTGCGCAGAGTAGTCGAATAATAGCAGAGATCAACACACTGAAGGACATGAACTGTCAAACAAATTTACAGGGTAAAACAAATTCAAAATTTCAAAACATCAGACAGCATAAACCCACTTAACTCTTTAATATGAATTGCTAAAGAAACTGGATTCTTTTTATATTCATTCCTGTCTCTCTATTATAAAAAAAAAAATCTTGCAACGAGACGTGATCTTTTGATGAGAGACAGAGAGACACTTTCACGTCCCGCGAGACAGATAAGTCACATCATACTTACAACCTTTGGAAGCAAGTCCCGTGATACACATGCAGAGCAGATTAGAGATAATGGAAGTAGGAAAATTCAAAAGTCTCAAAAAATGAGAGTAAAGATCACATTAGCACAAACAAATGGAAAATATTACTCGGTGAAATAACGGAACAGTGAAAACAGATTGCATAGTGTTTGAGGATGTCTGGGGGATAAGAGAAACAAGGCAGTGAGACAAAAGAACAGGTGCTGTACAGGCTTTTAAATGATCGACGCACAGCACCACATGCCGATCACTTGGCACGGCAGCAGGAGCAAGCCAGCAACTGACCGAGCAAAGAGGAGGTAAAAAAAGTATTAGTTTCCCATTGTATCACCATTTAAGAGGGGTTTTGGAGGAGCGACCGCATCTCCTTGGGGTGCGTTCAGCCCCCCTCTTCACAACAGCGTGTAGCTGTTGTAGCTGGTGAGTGAAGCAAGCAGAGAAAAAAGCCCCCTAGAGTACAATAAAGAAAGTTTTGAAACATATAAAGAAGCTGCTCATCATTATGTAAGATGGCTGCCAAGACAGCCACCATCCATCCATCCATCTATCCATCCATCCTCTTCCGCTTATCCAAGGTCGCGTCGCAGGGGCAGCAGCTTGAGCAGAGATGCCCAGACTTCCCTCTCCCCGGCCACTTCTTCTAGCTCTTCCAGGGGAATTCCAAGGCGTTCCCTGACCAGCCGGGGGACAGCCCTCCACCGTGACCTGGGTCTTCCCCGGGGCCTCCTTCCAGTAGGACGTGCCCGGAACATCTCGCCAGGGAGGCGTCCAGGAGGCATCCTGATCAGATGCCCGAGCCACCTCATCTGACTCCTCTCGATGCGGAAGAGCAGCAGCTCTACTCTGAGCCCCTCTTGGATGACTGAGCTTCTCACCCTATCTTTAAGGGAAAGCCCAGACACCCTGCGTGGAAACTCATTTCAGCCGCTTGTATTCACGATCTCGTTCTTTCGGTCACTGCCCATAGCTCATAATCATAGGTGAGGGTAGGATCGTAGATCGACTGGTAAATTGAGAGTTTTGCCTTACATCTCAGCTCCTTTTTTCACCACGACAGACCGATGCAGAGTCTGCATCACTGCGGACGCCGCACCGATCTGCCTGTCGATCTCACAGTCCATTCTTTCCTTACTCGTCAACAAGACTCCAAGATATTTGAACTCCTCCACTTGGGGCAGGATCTTGCTCCCAACCCTGAGAGAGCACTCCACCCTTTTCAGGCTGAGGACCATGGTCTCGGATTTGGAGGTGCTGATTCCCATCCCAGCCGCTTCACACTCAGCTGCGAACCGATTCAGAGGGAGCTGAAGATCATGGCCTGATGAAGCAAACAGGACAACATCATCTGCAAAAAGCAGTGACCCAATCCTGAGTCCACCAAACCAGACCCCTTCAACACCCTGGCTGCATCTAGAATTCTGTCAATTAAAGTTATGAACAGAATCGGTGACAAAGGGCAGCCCTGGCGGAGTCCAACTCTCACTGGAAACGAGTTTGACTTACTGCCGGCAATGCGGACCAAGCTCTGACACCGGTTGTACAGGGACCGAACAGCGCTTATCAGGGGGTCCGGTACTCCATACTCCCGGAGCACCCCCCACAGGATTCCCTGAGGGACACGGTCAAACGCCTTTTCCAAGTCCACAAAACACATGTAGACTGGTTGGGCAAACTCCCATGCACCCTCTAGGACCCTGCTAAGGGTGTGGAGCTGGTCAACTGTTCCGTGACCAGGACGAAAACCACACTGTTTCTCCTGAATCCGAGGTTCAACTATCCGATGGACCCTCCTCTCCAGAACCCCCACCAGCTTCACAAAATTGTAGCGATTGGGATATCACTGCAATGAACAGTAGAATAAGCAAAAATAAGGACAAAACAACAATATTTTACTTCCTGAATTGTGACAACTGGCACCTGTAAACCCTATGCTGCCTGGATAGCTTACGGCCCTCAGGATTAGTTTTGTGTAACAGATCATTTGTAAATAGAAAACCTTGCAGAACTGTTCCTTCTTTTCATTCTAAAAATGTAATTTAGGTAAATCTCCATATACCAGGTATCCTGGTTACATCAGTCAAGGATGCTTGGCTAAGTCATGACAATATTCAAGAACATGTTTTCAGGTTTGTCGGATTCAAAAACATACATTACTGCCTCACGTCACATATGGCCACTAGTGTTGATTGGCAAAATTCACTGAAACGTTTTCATAGAGAATATATTGGGTTTGCCGGTAACCTTGTTTGTTGAAATTTGACATGAAAGTTTACCATGAGACTGGCTTAGGCAAACTTTTTTTTCCCAGCGCCTCATGATGCTTTGTGAGGCCAGTATGACATCATAGAGTTGTTGCAGCCCATGCTGGATGGAGATGTCTTTATCTGATTTGTACTACCTGCCCAGAACATTCACACATGCGTACTGTAAGTGTAATGGACTAGAGTTCAGTGTTTTAAAGAAAACGCTAATTTCCTTGATGGCTATCTATTGCACATAAATATTTACCTGTCTTGCAAAAGAGCCACCTTCTTTGAATAATCAAACTGCTTTGATAAGTATCTCATCCAAATACAATATTGTGATACAGAACTGCCTACTTCCTTTGAAAATTAACGAGTTCTGGGGACATTGGTTTATTATCAGGTACTTCTTGATAGCTGACAGCAATACTATTGTTGAACCAAAGTAAATATGTTTATACTATTGTTCTGCAGAGGAAATTGGCATGAACCATTGTTTCACTAACTGTTATGTTGATCTATGCAGAGATTGAAGCATTTATATATTTATGGGTAAGTGATAATAGAGTAGAACAGAGAAGTATGGTCTGAGACTTGTGACTGCTGCCTGCTTCTTTTATGCTTTTTCACCATATCGCTGTGGCTACACCCTATAGCAACAGTGGCTTGTACCTGGCCCAGGGTTCCCTAGGCCTGAGGCTGGCAACATAAGCGTACTCAACCTAGTACTTTATAGTAGTGCCTGATCTGCTGTAATAGCGAATAATTTACAATGTGTACAAGAATGCCACTACCTGGTGGGTATTCCAGTTGGATTTGTGGCCCACATGTGTTAGAAAAAACTATGTTATACAACATTACACTTTATGGCACGACCCAATCTGAACTGCACATATAGATACACAACTTGCAGTATTTTTAATTGAGGGCTGCATTAGCTGAGTATAATGAAAATACTTTGTTGTTCTGCATATATTCATTGTACATTGTGTTTTCACTGCCGGATGAGGCATGTAGTACTGATCAGGTAGTGACAGGGACAGCACACCTGAGTATCTAAAGCTGATAGGAGCTCAGAAGATGCAGAGAGAGATAAAGAACTCAATGAGGCTCGGTGCTGCAGATGTCAGTACTGCTGCCTCACTGCTCAGGTCACATTTTTGGCTGCAAGCATCTGTCCAGCAGATGATTCCTGAGGCCACAGGGACACTTAACAGACCATTGCACCATTATAATCTGTTCAAAACCTGTTCAGTTTCTCCTTCCTCACTGAACTGGCTGAAATTCCTGAACCATTTTTATCCAAACTCAAGGCAAAGCAAATTTAGTAAGGTTTGTTCATCACTAATGGCCACATCTGGAAAAATGACAGTATATTTCACAATAGCCTGTTAGGTAAAATACAAGACAAGTGATTTACCTTCAAGCAAAAGAGACATTTACGAAAATCCGCTTACAAATACATTAGTCGTGAACTTTGAAAGCAACAGCATGTGCAGTAAAGACACAGGTACCCACAATAATAACTTATTTCCTTAAAATGCTTATTGCAAAACACTTGCAGAGACTGGAGACTCTACTGGGTGCATCAGGTGCTTGTCCATTTATACTGGGCTAAATTACAGTTGTCAGTCAACTTAATATGCTTGACTTTGGATTGTCAAAGGCAGCTGGAATCTCTGGAAATAAACTACATGGATGTGTGGAGCATGTCCATGGACATAATCTGGATTGAGATTCAACCAGGGGCTTTGGGGCATGTTAGCCGAACTAACCACCATTTCATTTTCAAAAATTATATCAGTTTGGTCTTTCCCCTTTCACTCACTGGCAGTTACCTTTTACAATAAGGTCTAAGGATGTAGAAACTAGTTCCAAAATTGCTGAACACTTAACGCCCTTAAAGCTTGATTTAGTTGGAAGGAAGAGCACCTGTACAAAGGCATATGATTTTTCTGAGCCATCTGTTCAAACACCAGAAACCAAACAGACAGAAGAAATTGTACCCCTCCACAAACCCACTCGTCAGTTTCAATGAAACAGAGACCTGAAGAAGATCTCATTTCAACTTTACAGATTTCTGCTAGTATGCAGAGACATCTTTGTGCCATCTTCAGTGCTATCATTTCTTCTTATCTCCTTTTTTGTCTCTGTGTGGTTGTCAGAGGCTGAAGGACATCTTATTGTCACAAATAAAATGAGATTTGAAGTTTGTAAAGGGGGCTAATAAGCTCATTGTACCAGTTTTAAGAAACTGAACCACATTAGCTTAATTTTCATGTTTGTTAACTGTGCTGAGGTTACTACTTACTGTAATCAGCATTCCTCCTAATGGCCTAATTTGAGAAGAAATTAAGTATGAAAGCACAGAAATCTGTTTGTGCTGCTTTTCCACACTTTCCCAGGTTTAAGTTGTCTTTTCTTAATTAAAACTTTCCATTAGGTATGGCAGTAGAGAAACTGTGCTTTGAACTCCTTATTGTTTCAATATACTTCATTTTCTTCCTCTTAACTATGGCTGGGATGTCTCTGAAGACAAAATGAAACAGGTCCTGAGACCCATTTACTCAGTTTTGGGGGTTTGTCAGAAATAATTACTGCTTACAGCTGAGGTCCCTGATTTAAACTTTTAATTACGCTGGTGGCTGTTACTTTCTCGGTCTCTCTCTCTCATCCTCATGATTTCTTGGTTTCACCTTCAACCTTTTTCTTGTTTTGTTTCTTTCCTCGCTCTCTCATCCCAATTGTACCTCATATGAGGAATGTGTTAACAGGCCGATTTCAACAGTCCTATGTAACACATGCAGGCTGTTCCACGAAAGTATCACCCGACTTTTATAAATAAAGAATGAACAATCTCAGTAAAATTAACCTGACAATTTCTCAGTTCAAGAGCTATTGTAAATTCAGGAAACACTGAAAAAAGTTCAAGATGATGATAATGATGATGATGATTGAGAACCAATTGTAAATTAGTCCAGAAGTGAAATATATTAAGATCTACCACTACTTCTTTATGTTTTTCCCTGAATTGTGTTTATTTTCCAACGTTACCTATTTGAAGTGGGACTGGACAACAGAGTGACACGATGAGGAGGTCCTATGGTAGTTCAGTTCATACCCAGAGTAATGCCAAGGAACATATGCAGACATTCTCTTTATTAGATAAAATAAACACCAGAGAAGGATAAACACTGCCTTTTTAGGTCCACCTTAATAGGTTTTAATCTACTGGCTAACCCTGACTTGTACAGCTATCATAACCTTATTTGCAGACACTTTTATTGGTTTCATTTAACTATTATGGTTTTTCGAATCTCAAAATCCTGATGATGCAATACTTGGGTAGTCACACTTCTGCTGTAAAACATGGTGGCGCTCACACAGACGCATAGATCTTCCAAAACAAAGACCAGTGATAGCCTAGTTTAAGACTTTTCTAAATTAAATGCTATACATGTATTTTGGTTTATTTTATGGGTGTTACCACATAGAGTCGGTGTTTGAGATGTGATTTGACAAAACTTTACTTTATTCCTATTCTATTTATTTGTTTACTCAACAAGCTGTGTCACGTGACCTCGCTCCTCACATTAATTTTGTCACAGGATGTGATGCTATAAACACATTAATCCTTGGTGAATTAAACCTCTTTTACAAGTAGGCCAAAATTATGAAAATTGATTAACCACCCTGATAATTTTGAAAGAGTGAATCTCACTAAATTCTTAAATGATCAACCAAGATATTCTCTGGGTGCTATGTGTATTGGAGGTGCTTGTCTCAGGCCTAAAATGTCTTTTGTAACAAAAAGCACCATTACCAATTCTGTAATCATTGCAGTAATTTATAGCATTTGGAATACCTGCAGCTCCCAGCTACATAATTAAATCCTCATGACAGACTGAATGTTATCAAAGCTTTAACAAATGGGCTTATTGGCGACACGGTTGATACTTCATTGGTTTCTGTTAGCCTGTGTTTTTCCACAGTTTTGTCTCTGAACATTAGGAGGAGCCGAGCCAGTGATGTGATGAACCTGAATCTCACAAAAGGACTAACTCAAGCATTGCAGAAGGCCTTCAACGACAGTCATATGCTTGCACAGGTTAGCTGAATCTTCTCTTTTTGCTTGTTGAAGTGAATGCAGGGAAAAGGGGAATGCATTGGCTTAATTGTGAGATTTAACAAGGAATGTTTATCTATTCAGTAACAAGGTATTGACAAGTGAGTGAAAAGAAGATCAAAATGTGTACCATATTACTATATGTATAGTATTGGTGGTTCTGACTTCTCTTTCACTGTCATTTTCTGGATTTAGACTGAAATTCCTTTTAGCATTTAAGTTTCATACCAATTTCCACATCTTAATTATTCACCTATTTATTTCTAAAAAATAGATCACAAATGTCCACCAATAGTGCTAAATAAATCTCTTTATTATATAAAAAAATCCTGGGATGAGACGAGACTTTTTAGCCTTGGACGAGACAATACTTTTTCAGAGAGATAATTTCATGTCCCGCAAGATGAGACTTTGTGCCAAGAGATTTAACCACGCCCGGGGCCAGAAATAAAAGACAAAGAGTAGATGACAAAGTAGAACGTTGTAAAAAGGTTCAAAAATGTTGGTGTGGTACACATGCAGAGCAGGTTAGAGATAATGAAAGTACTAAAATTCGAAAGTCTCAAAAAACTAATAGTAAAGATCGCATTAGCGCAAACAAACGGAAATTATTACTAAGTGAAATAACAGAACAGCGAAAAGAGATTGAATATATGGACATAGATGATATGACAGAAGTATGTATATATTGTTTAGATTTGAACTTTAAGTCAGAGACTTGTAGATCATCTGATTCGTGTTGCCATCAGAGAGAAGTAGTCTTTCTTCTCAATGAAGAGGCATATCTGCAGAATTAAAAGACTTGTTGTTTGGTGAAAGTGAAATTCATGTATGCGAGCTGCAGAGATGCGAAATGGCTGGCGCGTAGCATAGGCCAGGGGGTTGGCAAGCAAAGGGAGCAGGGGGCCAAGCCCCCTAGTTATAATTAAATACAAATCAAGAAAATAAATACATAGAGAACTACAGCATATGCTAATATAGTGCCTATAAGAAGTAATCTCACCCTTGGAAGTTTTTACATTTTATTGTTATGCAATATTTCATCATAGTGGATGGAGTTTGGCTTTTTAACACAAAAAACTTTTTAATGTCAAAGTGAAAACAGATCTCTGCAAAGTGGTCTAAATTAATTATAAATATAAAACACAATTCACTCCCTTTAATGTGACATAACTAAATCTTCATTTGTGCCGCCAATTTCTTTTAGCCATCACTTAATTAATTAAATGGAGATCGCCTGTCTGTATTCAGGGGTTTCAATTGATTGTAGTATGAATGCACTTTATCTGGAAGGGCCAACCTGTGTTAAATTAGTATTGTGGCTGAACCTATTCGAAGAAGAAGAAGAAAAGGAGATTAAAAGTCACAATTCAATGGATGGAGATAAGAAAATGCCCAAATCACTGAATATCCCCTTGGAGTCCAGTTAAATCAGTCATTAAGTAATGGAAAGAGTATTGCCGCGGTTGTAAATCTGCCCAGAGTAGGCTGTCCAACAAACAGAGTGACATTGAAGAAGACTAGTGAGGACTGGGCCACCAACAGACCCTAAGAGTATTCTGAGAGAGACAGCAGCCCCAAGCATAAAGCCAAAGCTACACAGGAATGGCCTAAAAACAGCAATATTAAGTCAGAGTCCAGATCTCAGGTCAATTGAGAATTTGTGCCTGTACATGAAAAAGGCTGTTCACTCACAATCCCCATGCAACTTGATAGGGCTTGAACAGTTTTTCAAAGAAGAATGTGAAAAAATGGCAGTATCCAGATGATAGATAGATAGATAGATAGATAGATAGATAGATAGATAGATAGATAGATAGATAGATAGATAGATAGATAGATAATTTATTAATCCCAGGGGGAAATTCACATAATCCAGCAGCAGTATACTGATACAAAAAACAATATTAAATTAAAGAGTAATAAAAATCCATGTAAAAGCAGACAATAACTTTGAATAATGTTAGCATTTACTCCCCCAGGTGGAACTGAAGAGTCGCATAGTGTGGGGGAGGAACGATCTCCTCA
>JANRMT010062854.1:16421064-16433801 GCA_026402145.1 Polypterus bichir lapradei
GGAAGACGGCGTTAGCCGCGGAGCTCAGCTCAGAGCGAAATGAGGTAAATGGGAGGGGATATGATGACGTGACTCCTCCACCCGCCTTAACTGTCAATCCCCCACAAACACAGTCTCTCAGAATTTGCATAAGCACACCCCTTCACCTGCAATTTTAACTTAGTTACAAAGTGATCAAAACTCTCGTTTATATCCTGCGTCCTCTCATTAAACTTGTATCCCGCATTACCCGTGGGCATGAAAAACGCCAGCGGCAGCCTGTCTATTAACTTAATTTAAAGTTTAGGTTTATACCTTGCTTTGTTTCCGAAGTAGCTGCACTGATGAATATGGTAGTATATGTCACTCGCTCGCTTCTTATTGTTTCGCTGCCTTCTCAATTATATAATGCATGTTTTCTTCAGCGCATTTTGGAGCTCTTCCTGGTTTTCTACATGGTGCGTTGACAGTCAGTTCACGTGATTACGTGGGCGCCGTGATGATGTCACACGAAACTCCGCCCCCACGGCGTTCAAGCTCAACTCCATTACAGTAAATGGAGAAAAATACCTTCCAGTTATGACCATTACGCATAGAATTTCGAAATGAAACCTGCCCAACTTTTGTAAGGAAGCTGTAAGGAATGAGCCTGCCAAATTTCAGCCTTCTACCTACACGGGAAGTTGGAGAATTAGTGATGAGTCAGTCAGTCAGTGAGTGAGTGAGTGAGTGAGTCAGTGAGTGAGTCAGTCAGTCAGTGAGGGCTTTGCCTTTTATTAGTATAGATTTATTAAAGGTTTTGCCTAATGATCTGTGAACTCGAATAAATTTCCTTAGTGTTGTGAATATTCAGCAGCTGGCATAAAGTTGATTTCAATTTAAGTCCATTAAAATTTAAATGATTACTTTTCCTTTAAAAATTAGAACATTACAAATTTTTGACAAGAATCAATCAATCATCAATTCCGTCCAACAAAGCTCACCCATTCTATCCACCCAGTTTTTTCAAAATAACAATAAGTTGAGTTTTGAAAGTCCCTAAGGTCTGACTCTCTACCACACTACTTGGTAATTTATTCTATGTAACTGCTTTTTTATGCGAAGAGTGAAATTTACCCTTAGCAAGTATCTAACTTTGGCCCAGTGTTCATGTTGAATTCATTTTAAAGTTACAGCCTGGGTCCAGTGTACTAATTACTTTTATACTTTTAAGAACTTCAATCAGTTTTCTTCTTATTCACTGTCTGTAAAAGTAAAAGTGTTCATCTCCTTTAATCTTTCTTCTCTTACCTCTCAGTCCTGAAATCAGCCTAGTAGTTCTTCTCCGAACCTTCGCTAGTGCGACTGTATAGTTTTTATAGGCCAGACGCCAAAACTACATACTGTATTCACATTTAGGCCTCACCAGTGTGTTATAAAGCTTTAACATAACCTCCTTAAATGCATACTCTACGCATTGTGCTATTTAACCTAACATTCTGTTAGTCTTCTTAATGGCTTCAGTACACTGTCTGGATATTGATAGTGACAAGTCCACTATGACCCCCTTCTCTTAAGAAGTACTTTCAAGTTTCAGACCTCCCATTGTATATTCAAACCTCACATTTAACATTAAATTTCATCTGTCACAAATCTGCCCACGCCTGTATGTTGTCTATATACCTTTGCAATGATTCAGCTGATTCTAGATTATCTGTCATACCACCTAGTTTGGCATCATCTACAAACTTAACCAGCTTGTTATTTATATTCCTATCCAGATCTATTATATATGCAAAACAGAGCAGAGTCCTAGCACTGAACCCTGAGGGACGCCAGTTTTACAACACCTAATTCTAATAAAATTAATCACACCATTCCCCACTGCTTCCCCCACTACACCCTGAACTCCCACTTCTTCTAGTTTGATGCCCAGACTCTCATGTGGCACCTTTTCAAACGTCTTCTGAAAATCAAGATAAATAATATTCTATGCACCTCTCTGATCATATGCTTTTGTTGTTTCCTCATACATTATTTCAACATATTAGCAAAACACAACCTTCCCGTCTGAACACACTTATTGATTACTAACGCTTCTGTTTTTGCCTTGTGCTGCTCAATCTTTTCCTTAATAATTTCTTCCATGAAATTGCCAATGATCCACGTTACGCTTACTGGCCTATAGTTATTTGGAGCTCTCTGATCAACCTTTTTATATAACGGGATCATTTTTGCTATTTTCCAGTCCTTTGGGATTTCCCCAGTATACAGTGACTTTGTGAAAATATACATCAAGGGTTTATATATACCTTCTAACATTATACACTCAAGAATAAATGTTATCTGGCCCTATTGATTTGTTAGATTTCAGCTTTCACCTCTACAATTTCCAAATGTACTAAGTACTTCCTTAGTAGTCCCTGTTATTCACTTCATAACATGTGTTTCACAGCTCACAGTCCTTTTTTGTTCCACAGTTTACCGTGGTATGAAAGTCGTGTGCAACTTTTTTCCTCTGACTAATTTTGCTTTTTTATTTTTAAAACGGCATAGAAATGGTTACATTTGATGATACTGTATACAATGCAGATATTGTTACTTTTTTAAGATGTACTAATCTGTTGTATTTATCAGATCAGAAAGTCTTGCACTATTTCAAGACCTGGTTAAAAAACAACTTGTAGCTTAAGCAGTTTGGAAATGTTATTGAAACCTTCTAAATCACATATTATTTCTGAACTTTTATGTATTTGAAACTTTCATTTTTCAAGTATCTTACCCAAGGAATTTTCTTTTCTTTTTGTTTCAGATTGAAAGCTTGCAAGGAGTTAATAATGTAACTGTGGGTTACTATGTAAGAAATGACACAACTGTGTATATTGCTTCAGTAGTTGTAGACGTTTTGAATAATTATGGCATTGATAAGATGATGAGTGACATCAAGCAGTATGTGGCTGATGTGCAATCTCTTCCCATTCCCGTTGCTCCATGGATTTCTACTCCTGCTCTGTGGGCGCAACTTAAAACAGGTAAGAGTCCAGTAATCAAGTTTGACATCAACAATGTTTAAAGAATCAATTCTGAATCATAGTAATGAGTTAATAAACCACGAAGGATGTAAATGACATTACAGACATTTTCACGTGCCAAAATATAGCTAATGTAGGTTACCAATACTGAGATCTGTGCACTCTGTTGTAAATTATGAACTATGGAATATGCCTACCGTATATACTCACGTATAAGTCAGGTATTGAAACCTGAAAAATCGTTCATAAAATAAGACCCCGACTTATACGCCCATTCAAAAATGTGACTCTTCATTTTTTTTTAAATCTTCTTGCCTCCTCCAATCTCGCATCAGTTTCTCAGATACATCGAATTTTGTTGCAGCAACATAGTTACCAATTTCTTTCACTACTTCAATGAAGTTTAATTTAAAACCAGTTTCAGATTTTCTTCTGATCAAAAACTCCATCGTAGATAAGGGATGCTCTTTCGATAAAGGTGTATGAAGGTGTGAGATACAAAAAACACAAATCAGAGGAAACGTCGCTTTGGAATTGTTTGGGTTTTATTGTGTGGTCACGTAGGCACAATAGAGAGAAAGGTTAGGAGCATGCGCATAGAAAAAAAGGCAGTGTGCTGCATGGTTACTCTCTCAGGTGGGCGTTAGCATATCATAATATTTTGGACCAATAGTGTGAGTTTTCCGCATTCGACAACATTATAAAATACCAGTAACGGCACACTGCACAATAACGTGCAGTGAATACACTTGACTTGAGCATTCCTAGTTTTCATCCTCTTTCTCTGTCTCTGTCTAGCATTTATTTGCTCAGAGGTTGATGTGCTTACTGCTTCCTGAGCAGCTCTTCTTTTCTCCACCCTAACGGCTCGCTGCTTCTCTTCTTTCATCGGCATCTTTTTGCGTTAAAACTCATTAAGTTACTTTTTGTGTTGCAATTACTTAGTACATTTTTCTTAATTTTTCACTTAAGCTGGCAGTTAAGTCATCAATCTGCCTCTAGAATGATTAAAGATATGAAGAGGAAGGGGAAGTGACCGCGAAGGTGGTAGGGAATGAGAACGATGCACGTACGCTGCGCGCTGCCGAGAGTTGTTTCTACAATAAAATAAAATAAAAATGAAAACAGTAATAAAAATCATCACCCCGAAAGCGGATAGTAGACGTCAGGTCAATAGGTGAAACGGTTTGCGAGCTACAGGTGATTTAAAATCCTGGACAGACAAACGAACAGTCACGGTAGCGTATTATATAAGAAAACCAGAAATTATACAGTAAAAGCAAGTCCCGACTTATCCGCAAGTATATATGGTAAATATTTTTGACCCAAAACCAGTGTTTTTTAGAAGCAAACATACATATTAATAATCAACAGTCATCTTATCACTATGGCAAAGATGTCTGCTATGAAAACAATAGTTTGAAAGGACCAGGAGAAATTATAAACAGGAAACAGGCCAAGGTCAAAACCAAGGGAAGAAAACACCAAGTCACCAAAGCCCAATATCCATCCATTGTCCAACCCACTGAATCTGAACACAGGGTCACAGGAGCCAATCCATGGCAGGAACCAATCCCAAGCAGGACACACACAAACTAGGGCCAATTTAGAATTGCCAATCCACCTAACCTGCATGTCTTTGGACTGTGGGAGGAAACCAGAGTGCCTGGAGGAAACCCACGCAGACAACATGCAAGCTCCACGCAGGGAGGACCCGGGAAGCGAACCCAGGTCTCCTAACTGCGAGGCAGCAGCGCTACCACTGCGCCACTGTGCCGCCCCAAAGCCCAATATGATTAATCAAAAGCAAAGTCAAATATACATGATAAAAAGCCCTGTCACCTTGAAAGTATGATGTCCAAAGTGAAAATTAATGTTGTTCGAAGATGATATGCAGTGTGTAACATTTGATAAACATCCATCTGTCCAAAAATTTTTAAGACACAGTTAATCCAAATCAGAGTCATTGGAGTCAGATTCTGAGTCAGAAACCAACGCAAGATAGCAAAACAGTCCACAGCAGGCCACAGTTCGTCACACCCTCACACATTTCTGCACACGCTGAATGTATAGCTGGCTGTGTAAACAGCAAGGAAAGGATTTCACTGAAGAGTACAACAAATACATCAAATATAAACCCACCAGCTCAAAATGCGAGATAACATTAACAGCCGCTACTCCCCAAAGTGAAATGCTAGTTCACTGGTCAAAACAAATGCATTACAGTAAATGATGAAAACTACTTTGTTTAAATGAAGATATTTTTCATGCCTTTATAATATTAATGGTAATAATGTCTATTATTTATAAAGTTCCTTCCTCTTACGTATAGCATAAGCACACTGCACATGAGGTAGTGATGTGATTGTGACCGAATGCAGATTTTTAGCAACATTCTGTGAACTCCCATCTCGCTAAGAGGAACACATTGGATCATCCAGGACTTATTCCTCAAATTGCCACTCTCTCCACATCTGGTGGGAAAAAGAGGCATTTTTCAAATGTATGAGCTCTCAAGAAATGGCTTTCTTGATAAATGAAACACTGTTTAAAACCCTGCAGATGTTCAAGTGTGAAAAGGCAATACTGTGCTGCTGCCTCACTTGGCACATTGTTTTGCGAATAAAAATTGGTGGCTCAGACAGCTCATTATTTCAGCCCATTATTATTGCTTGCTGGCCACTGTTTTTAAAAACAAGAACAATGAAATTAAATAATTTACTAACATTTTTGCAGTTTTTTTTGAGAATTGAGTTTTGCTAGTCTTTGAATTAGATTAAACTGGCAGATGTAAATATTTAAAGTTATTATTTTTTGTTATGAAATTTTATAGTATACATGATCAGCTGGTGGCAGCCGTGGTTAGAGCTGCTGCCTTTCTGTTTCGAGAGTTGTTTTTTTTCCAAGTATCCCAGACTGCTTGTACATCCTAAAAATGTTCATATTAAATTGACTGGAAACTTTAAGTTGACCTAGTGTAAGTAAGAATAGACAGTGTGACAACGTGGGGTGTAGCAGCGCCATAAACCCCCAGACACAACTATACAACGCAGTCCTTGGTTCAAACATCTCCACCATTCTTGAAATTCTCTTCTGCAATAACACAATTAACACTATAACCCTCTTTCCTCCCTTGAAACCTCGTCCACACTCCTCCTGACTATGACTTCCCTTGCAGGAAACTCGGCTTCTTTTATGCCAGACCTGGGAGTACATCCGGTGCCTCAGCATTGCACACCGGAAACATTTCTGGGTCAGGTGGACATCTATTAAAGAAGTTGTAATGTTCCCCTGGTGGCACCCAAGAACCCCAATAGGGCTATCCCGTGGGACTACAATTCCCAGCCTGCTCTGCGGATGTTCCTATGTGTTACGAATATAACTTTGGGCAAGTGACACCTCTTGTTCTTCCATTGAGGCTTCCCTTTCTGGCCAGAATCCAACCTCCATTCCAGCTGGGATGGTCGTCCATCCAACATGGCACTCAGAGTAGATGAGAGAGAGTTCTATGACTGGCATCCCATTGCCAGCTCTTTTTTCTTTTCCTATTCCTTCTGTCCAATTTTTATTTCAAAGAAATGAATGGATAGCATCCATCCATCCATTATCCAACCCGCTATATCCCAAATACAGGGTCACTGGGGTCTGCTGGAGCCAACCCCAGCCAACACAGGGCACAAGGCAGGAAACAAACCCCGGGCAGGGCGCCAGCCCACCACAGGGCACTGAACGGATAACAGAAAATGATTATTTGACTTTATGAGAGGTGTCCTTTCCTTGTATAATGCTCTTATTCAACATTTTTCACAAGGCTGCAATAAGTTCTTGATGGGCCAGCAGTCTATCAGAGACGCAGTCACCTACACATTCACATTCATAAATGAGTTTGGCATCTTTAGCTTATGTACAGCCACCCGAGAACTCACGTAAACAAGTGGAGAGAATGTGAATGTTAACTACTGTACCATCATGTGGCCCGATGTTGCTGACCAGGAAAACAATGGTGAGAACAGAAGTGATTCTGGCTGATGGTCTAAGATTACATGATTGCTTTTGATGAAAGAAGAGGAATCAAATATTTCTGAACTATTCATTCATTATAGGCAGAAATTAGGAATATGTATACACATCAAAAATTGAGCATCACTGAGAAAGCTTCACTTGGGTATGTGGCATTCAGCAAACTAGAGAAGGAGGGGGTTTCATGTTACTTGTCTAACTTGCTTAAACCAATCACCACTTCAGTCCGAGAAACAAAATCACTTTGAAATTAAAAGACTCTCAGATTCACAAGGATATTACATCACTTTTCAGCAGCTCCAGCTTGGGAATTGTTTTCACTGTCAGTTGTCTCTTTTTTCCATTCTTCCCTGAATGGCATGCCGAGCTCCTCTGTTACTTGTCTGATAAAGGACAGGCTCTGTTCAAAGAAACAAAGCACAGGCCATATACAGTAGTATTGTGTAGGCTGACTGCAGTCTTGTGTGTGTGTGTTTGTTTGTTGAAGATTACACCTTAAACTGTATCGGAATTATTTATATTGAACATTCAAGTTAATATATAATAGCTACTGTAGTGTCAGGGGTTATCAGTGATAGCACAGTACTTATAGTGTGATGAATCTGATAGTTCAAGTATGGCAACATTTTCCAGCCAATAATACAGATGTGTAGTAATACACACCTACTGATGAGCAAAACAGGCAAGGATTGATATTCATTTACTTTAATGAAACTGCAATTGCGAGACGCAAAACTCACGAAAGAATCTTTTGGAGTTTTAAAGACTTTTTTGGATGGAATTGCTCCCTAAAGCCTCATCCACAATTACGCGTTTACCTGTGTTCATTTCTGAACTGTGTCACGCATGTACTCTGTACCATACCTGTAAAACCAAAGCTAATTATGTTTCTTGTTCAAATCACCACAGAAAAGTACAGTATTCTTTTTAAAAATGTGTGTATTTCCTACACAAAGCCATACTAAAACACATATTTGTGCACATTACTGTTTTCTCCACGGTAAAACTCGGGAGTCGCTGCTGTTAAATCCCACTGTCCCGATTATGTAGCAACTGCCTTATCCTAGTTGAGGATTTGCACAACTTCTGTGATTTTTCTTTCCACTATAGATCTTTATTGAAATTCTAAATGACAGGCAGATACATGTGGAGTTAATGTATGAAGACACTTCCAGACAGCAACCAAACACACTTCTTGTGTCAGTGGATTTGCTGGCTCCAAAACACAATTTATTTTGCAATTTTTTTGTGAAGCAAAACACTGGAGTTTCACTGCAAATTCAATTTCATATGAATCATTTCTCTTATCATTGTTCATGCCATTTACATTATTAGAAGGAAAGAAAAAAAAATGAAATTGAATCATTATAAATGACACAACAGACAAATGATATTGCAGTATGCCTAGATGATAGTCAGCTTTTCATGGTGCTTCAGTGTAAGTTGAACACACCGAAGTACTGTATACTGCAAATGAGTGCTGCATACCTAGAGAAGTATTCTTTATTATTTTTTTTATTACACAATACAGTTTCATTATACAGAGTATATACTGTACAGTGGATTTAGAATGTTTTCAGATCCCTTCACTTTCAGCACACTTTATTGTTTTGTACATTTGATTTTCAATTGATGCCATTTTTGCCCATTAATGTACTCTCAATAACTCATAATGGCTTATACTTATGTAAGTATTCAGTACTGTGGTCAAGTGCATCCTATTTGCTTTAATTATTCTTGAGATGTGTCTAGAACCTGCTTGGAGTCTACCTGTGACAAACTGAACTGTTTAGACATTGTTTAGAAAGGCACATACCTGAGTATAGAAGGTCCCACAATTCACTTTGCACGTCAGGACAAAAACCAAGTCATGAAGTCCAAGGAACCCTCTGTAGACCTCTGTGAGAATTTTAATGTGGCAAAGCTTGGGACAATGGTATAAAGCCATTTCTAAACCTTTGAGTGTTCCCACAAGCACAGTGGCCTCAATAATTGTGAAATGGGAAAAGTTTCCTAGAGTTGGCTGTCTGGCCAAACTGAGTAATTGGGCAAGAAGGGCCTTGGTCAGTGAGGTGACCAAGAGCTCAACTAGATCTTCAGAAGCCTTCAGCTGAGATGGGAGAACCTTTCAGAAGGACAACTATCTCAGTGGAATTCCATCAAGCAGGCATTTATGGTACACTGGATAGACAGAAACTGCTCTTAAAAACTATTTGGGCACTGCTCATCACCTGCCTAAAACAATCACTGTGGTGAAGAATGGTGCTGGCAGCATCATCCTATGGGGTTGCTTCACAGCAGCAGGGACAGGGAGATTTGTCAAAATTAAGGGAAGGATGAATACAGCCGAATGCATTCCTTGAAGAAAACTACTCAGGAGTGCACACAGCCACAAACAGGGGCAGTGTTTCACCTTTCAGGCAAGACAATGCTGGAGTGGCCTCTGGACAAGTCTCCAACTGTCTTTCAGGGGCCCAGCCAAAGCCAAGACTTAAACCATAAAGAACATGTGTGGACAGACATGAAGATGGCAGTCCACAGATGCTTCCCATTCAATATAATGGAGTTGGAGAGGATCTGCCGGGAAGAATGGGAATCCCAAATCCATGTGTGCAAAGCTTCTGGAGACTTACCTAAGAAGACCTGAAGCTGTAATTGCGGCCAAAGGAACTTCTACAAATTACCAAATTCTACCAAATTAAGGGTCTCAGTACTTATATGAATCAGAGTTCAGTTTTTGATTTTTCGAATTTTCTAAAAACATAGTTTCACTTGTCATTATGGGGTATTGACTTTAGATTATTGAGCAAAATGGAAAATGTATCCATTTAAAATTAAATCTACAACACAATAAAGTATATGGTAAGTGAAGGGGTCTGAATACTTTCTAAATCCATTGAACATTTTCTGTCCACCTTTTGACTTGTTAATATAATCCTGAGATTTTCTTCTCTGGATTACTTGAAACACTGAATATTTACTTGTAAGAACATTAATGGAAATATGTAATTTCTACATAATCACATTAAATCATACTTTCTTCATTCAAATGTTTTTATTTTACTTTCTGAATGCATTCCTTATTATTTTTAATTATCTAAAAGAGATTTTTGTTTTAGTCCTTAGGTTTGTAGGCCCTACAGACAACATTCAGTCCTGCAGCTTTACTCAAACCATGGAAGAAAGACTTCAAAATGCATTTGAAGAGGCAGAGGCAACAATTCTAAATGCACATAATATTCTGTCTGTTCAGGTAAGTGAAGAAATTATTTTAGAGCTCCCATAACATTGAAGTAACTAAAAAAAAAGTCTGGCTACTGCTTCACACAGGCAAATATTGTTTCTTCTTTTGGCTGCTTCTGTCAGGGGTCACCACAGTGGATTATCCGTTTCCATATATTCTGTCCTCCACATCTTGCTCTGTCCATCCTTAACATCCTTCTCCCAGTATACCCAGCATCTCTCCTCTGCACATGTACAAACCAACACAATCTCACCTCTCTGATTTTGTCTCCCAACTGTCCAACCTGAGCTGACCCTCTAATGTCCTCATTTCTAATCCTGTCCATCCTCGTCACACCCAGTACAAATCTTGACATCTTTAGCTCTGCTACTTCCAGCTCTGTCTCCTGTTTTTGGTCAGTGCCACATCTCCAGCCATATAACATAGCTGGTCTCCCTACTATCTTGCAGACTTTCCCTTTCACTCTTGCTGGTACCCATCTGTCACAAATCACTCCTGACACTCTACCCACTCCACCTTGCCTGCACTCTCTTCTTCATCTTTCTTTTCCACACAACCTATTACTCTTTGCTGTTGATCCCCAGTATTTAAACTCCACCACCTTTGCCAACTCTACTCCCTGAATTCTCACCATTCTTCTGACCGTCTTGTCATTCTCACACATATATTCTGTCTTGGTCCTACTGACCTTCATTCTTCACCTCGCTAGAGCATATCTCCACCTTTCCAGGGTCTCCTCAACCTGTTCCCTACTCTCATTACAGATCACAGTGTCTTCTGCAAACATCAATGTCCACGGGTGTTGTGAAATTTGGGAGTTCTGAGAGCACAGGTGCAAAAGCACTCTCAAGAATTGCCCACTAGAGAGGGAAAACACTGTCAAATACCCCGACTTAAGACCCAAAGAGTCAAGACAAATCTTTATAAAATTAAAGGTTTATTTTCAAAAGGCTCTGAAATGCACAAAGCTCCATTGAGCACAAGGATTTGCCTGAACAGGTAAGGCAATCCACAGTGAAAAAAGTTCCAATACAATAGCCAAAAATCATGTACATAAAATGAGTAGAGGTTCAAATATATCAATAAACACAGTCCAAATATGAAATCCATAGGCAAGATCTAAAACAGCAAGGGTTGGAAAATCCAGAAAATCACAAGCAATAGCAAAAGCACAGAAACAAGAAAACACTCTACTACCAGAGGATTCATTCAGTGAACCGCAAGGAACTATGGGAGACCCTCCCTTAAATAGGGTGGGGGGCTGTTCGTGGCAGTGATTGGCAGGTGGCCCCGCTCCTTGGGCCCTACAAAACACAGGGAATAGATAGATAGATAGATAGATACTTTATTAATCCCAAGGGAAAATTCACATAATCCGGCAGCAGCATACTGATACAAAAAACAATATTAAATTAAAGAATAATAAAAATGCAGGTAAAAACAGACAATAACGTTTACAACCCCGGGTGGAATTGTAGAGTCGCATAGTGTGGGGGAGGAATGATCTCCTCAGTCTATCAGTGGAATGTTACCTAGGCTATGCTCCTTTCTCAACACACACACAGAAAAAGGTACATTATAAGCAAAAGAAACATTAATACAAATAAATAATATAAATTAAACAATATAGACACACGACACAAATGTGAACACTGGCCAGGGGGAAAATGTTGGCTGAAACATGACAACGGGACTCCTGTTTAATCTTGTCTGTCAACCTGACGATCACCATTGCAAAGAAGAAAGGGCTCGGAGTCAATCCCTGATGTAATCCCACCTCCACATTGAATACATCCATCACTCCTACCGCAGACCTCAGAACAGTCACACTTCCCTCGTACATATCCTGTAAACTCTTACCTACTTCTCTGCCACTCCCGACTTCCTCATACAATACCACAACTCCTGAGGCACCCTGTCATATGCTTTCTCCAGGTCCACAATGACACAATGCAACTCCTTCTGGCCTTCGCTATACTTCTCCATCAATAACCTCAGAGCAAACATCACATCTATAGTGCTCTTTCCTGACATGAAACCATACTGCTTCTCACTAATCATCACCTCCCTTCTTAACCTAGCTTCTACTACTCTTTGCCATAACTTCATGCTGCAGCTGATCAATGTTATTCCTCTGTATTTACTACAGTCCTGCACATTCCCCTTATTCTTAAAAATCAACACTAGTACACTTCTTCTCCACTCCTCCGGCATCCTCTCACTTTCCAAGATTGCATTAAACAATCTGGTTAAAAACTCCACTGCCATCTCTCCTGAACACCTCCACGCTTCCACAGGTATGTCATCTGGACTAACAGCCTTCCCATTATTCATCCTCTTCATTGCTGTCTTTACTTCCTCCTTGCTAATCTGTGGCACTTCCTGGTTTACTATCTCCACATCATCCAACCTTCTCTCTCATTATCCTATATTGTTTAGATAGATAGATAGATAGATAGATAGATAGATAGATAGATAGATAG
>JANRMT010062854.1:16433811-16464525 GCA_026402145.1 Polypterus bichir lapradei
TAGATAGATAGATAGATAGATAGATAGATAGATAGATAGATAGATAGATAGATAGATAGATAGACTAAGAAAAAGGCCTTGCCTTTACACAGAGGCTTTCATGATTTACTGAAACATATCAAACAACACAAACAAAGGCTTTTCTGAATAAGGCCCCAGTCCACTTAAATCTATGACACACGGGTTTTATGGAAGCCAGCATAAAGGAATTTAACTGAATTTACTCTGCATTTTTCTTTCTTCAAGAAAGGCTGCAATGCTACATTTCACTTGCAATATCTTTGTTCTGTATCAAAATCCCTGCAAGACATATAACACATAATTACAAAGCACCAGACCTTTAAATCAGGATTTTCAATTTCATTCCATCAGACAGTTTGTTAGGGCAAAGGTGCACTTGTGCTGGAAATATTTTCAGAACATCAGGCCAATGCACTGAATGAATGAAGGTGGATGTAATTTTGTGTACAGCTATTTCACTAAGATTACTGGGGTTGAAAAAAAAAAAGAATGTAATGAATTCCTCATTTTGCCAACCGAATGGTGACAGCTATATTGAAAATTTATAGTAAAAATAAAAAATTAAATTATTTTTATATTTCATTTTATTATGAGCAAGAGTCATGAGCATCACATAGTGTATAGAGTTAATTTAACCACTGGGCCAGAATGAATTTATTTATCACAAGTGTTTATCTCAAACTATGTGAAACTATGTATGTACATTTAAGATGGACCTCTGGAAGATTCCCTTCAAAAGCACTGTTGTGTAACAGCAGTTCATAATGCTTAACTGCAGCTCTTCTTTACCTACAACAGTTGGTAGTTCTCTTATTGGTAAAGTTAATATTTAAGTATTTATTTGAAATATTTTACCATCTAGGCAAATATTTAGATATGATCAAATCAAACAATTACAACCAAATAGTTAATCATAATGCAAACTACTGTAACTGTTGCACCACCAAGTCCTTCCATGTTGCTAAACAAAAAAACGATAGTGAGAGTAAAAGTAATTCTGGCTGATGGTCCTTAATTACATGATTTCCTTTGATGAAGGAACAGAAATCAAATATTCTGGCTGGGCTCAGTTACCCAGTCATGGCACACCCATGATCAGTTTAAGGTGATTAACTCAGTTAAAACAGAAAGCTGGTTTCTTAATAATCTGCATTTACATGGGCAAGTAATCTTCTGTAGTTCTCCTTTGTCAAAATGCTAATTAAACTGCAAAAATGAGTTAAACATCATCATCCGCCACCATGAATCAGAAAATAAGCATGATGCCTGTGATAATTTTCTTGTGTTTTATAATTATGTTTAGGCAAAATGACGCTTTATTTATAGGTTTCTGTTACCAGATTGCATGCAGCACACTCTTTTCTGCTTGGCTGTGCAATTAAGCACTGCAAAGAACCCAGTTTGTGGGCTTTTTGCCTTTACTGCTGTAATAATAATAACAGAGTTATTTCTGATTCAATAAGATAATTATTGTATTAGGTTACTTGTTACTCTAAAAAGTAATTGAACTACATAACGCACATTACTTTTAACATGTCACTCTACTGCTCTCGAGATTGTGTTGCGGAGGTTAGCACTGTACATTCAGCTCATCAACACAAATGTAGAGATTTCAGAAATATTGAAACAGATTATTTCAGCCATGAAAAGGAATATCACAATCACACAAATGTTTGCCTCTGGTAATGCAAAGCAAATACATGCAATGAATATGCACAGACTACAAAATCCTTAGCAGTAACCTGATTAAGGGTTTACATACCCACAAAATCGCATCATTTGCAGAGAAGTCTGCCTTCATTAATTAGGTTACTCTGAGGCCAATAACCAGATTTCTCTAATTGGAATAAGGGTTGACGTTGCATTTTAGAAATCTGGTTTCTGTGAATAATCAGGTTCTTGAAGTGCATGTAAACATGCAAATTGTCTGTGTTATCTTTGAACGGTAGTTCAAACTTTTGAGGTTTGGTCAGTAGGCATGAACAAGCTTCTGCTGTAAATACTGTACCTTGTTAATTTAGTAAGTATAAAAATCCTACCTTCATTCTGGAGTACAGTCTTTACCAGTTATGAGAATCCCTTGGACTTGATATAATGTATTTTTGGGTTGCCTTCAGTAATTAGTTGAAGATAAATGAATCCACAACATAGTAAAAATAAACACAAGACGCGTTTTATTTTTATTTCATAAAAGTCTAAGACTAATTAATCTCTGTTTCTTTTTTTAACCTTCTATTAGATTCTGAGCACATCCCAGTCAATAGGATCTCCAGCTGTCTCTTTGATCTACGTGGTGTGGAATCAGACAAAACTCCTGAATGGAACAGTCTCCAGCTCCCTTCTCAATCAGCTCACAGCGGAACTGGTTGGATATTACTTACTGTTTCCTCCGCTGATAATAGCAGAACGTACGTTTTGTTTGTTTATTTTATGGTGAGCAATGTTTATCATAAAATAGAATTTCCAAGCCTAAAATCACGGAATATGAATTAATCACCATATACAATGTGAGGGAGGAAAACTCGCTTGACAGGACGCCGACTCAGGCTGCTCTGTGTATGGCAGGGTGTCAGTAAAACAAAGAGATGTTTCAGGGAGGCTTATTTTGAACAGTCCCAAAAGGAATGAAGACCAGGCACGTAATCTTCATTAATCCTTATTGAACGCTCATGTTGTATTCAGATATAACAGACGTTACTGTACTGCTCCATGCTGCCTGCTAGGCCTCTAGCTCACTTAATTACTAGCCATACACTCCTCAGGTCAGGTTAGATTAGCTCTGTCTTTCTTTTACTCAGTAAGATGCATTTTCTAAAGAAAAACAAATGCATTGTAACATTAAACTGTGATAAAAGCAGGTTGACTGATGTAAGCGTTTTGTTGTAATTCATTTGTAAGCGTTTTGATGTAATTCATTTTGAAGTAATTCACTGTAAACTATTTAGTTTAATCATTTGCTATCATTATCTGCCTTACTGATTTTCCCATCGCCTAGGAATTATCTATTGAATTGTGGCATCCATTTTTTTTCCTAGTAAAAATAGAAGCAGTCATTGATGCTATCTGAGAGGTTGTGCTGCCACTGCTCTGTTACAGGCCAGTACATGAAACCTTTTAAAGTGTTAAAAATAATTTAGTGCAAGCAATAATTGCATTGAAATGGTTCACCTTTCTCGACATTTATTTCTACCAAGTGTCAAAAGCAAAAAAGAATAGTGGGCTCCCTTATGACCTGTAATAGAGTCAATGTCAAGTCCGGCACTTAGTATGTACAGAATCTACCAAAGATTATTTTGTTAAGTGACAGGAGACTCTACTTAATTAGGCTAAAATATGAAAGTTGTAATGCATTGCTAATTAGCAGCAGGCTAAAAAGCTTGTGAAGCTAATTTGTTCATTTTGTAATGATATTTTTTTCAGCACTGGAATATCAGAACCTTGACACTTCAGCAGCTACAATAGACTACTGGGTTATTACAGGTAAATTATACTCATCTTTCTTTTTTTAACTCTATGTTAAAAAATAGCAAATTTCATCATTGTAGTTAAATATAATTGTAATTAGTATAACACTGGTTGCTGCTAAAAAATGGATTTGAACGTGGCCTGATTCTTCTCTGCATGGAATATGCATATTCTCCTTGGTGCCACATAGCTGTTTCTTTGGACGTTCTTCTCATATAAGTTGATTGGAGATTTTAAAACTGGGCCATTGCTGGGTTGAAAGAAGATTTTTGGTTTAAGAAAGCCGGAAAGAAGATTTTAAATTGGGCAGTTGAATGAGCCTGAATGTGTGTGTACACGTGTCTACGATGAATTAACACTGTGGTCAGGACTGGTGCTTGCCTTGTATCTAATTTTACCAGGAGAAGCTCTGATCTTTGTGAACATATAACAAAATAACAAATGGATGAATGAGTAAGTACACTTGTAATGCTGAGTGTTGTATAGGAATGTGAGGTTATTTGATTTTTATCTCTATATCTGTAAAGCACTGTCTATGTTGTTTGTGTGCACCCTGTGAGATCTATTAACAGAAAAACAACATCATGCAAGTTGTGTTGATGAGGTGATGGCTAGCACACTTACCTTTCAAGCAAAGTTCATATTTTGAGTATTTTTCCATATCCACTGTGGTCTATGGCCGGCTTGTTATCCCGGCCAATACCCCCAGGCTGCCAGATGGAGCCCTCCCTGCAGCATGGAGGTGCCCTGAAGACCAGCAGGGAATCCTGGACAATGGAGTTTTCATCCATAGCCCTGCTGGATACCACAGGGGCCGCAAGAGGGAGCTGCAGGGAGGAGCAAAGAGTCATATGTGCCCTATACCCCGGAAGTGCGTCATAGGCAGAGCGACAGCAGAAGTGACATACTTCCGGGGTGAAGGAAAGGACTTTTGGTCTGACCCGGAAGTGATAGAAGATCACATGGACTGGGGATTGGAACACTTCTGGGTCAGGGACTATAAAAGGATTGTGGGAGCTCCCAGACCGTGAGCTGAGCTGGGTGGTAGGAGAGCAACGCATCTGGGAGTGGTGGAGAGTATTGTTATTGTGATTGATTATTTATATGAGTATTGTGGAGGAGAGGGTGCTTTGTGCACTGTTGCATGAGAATAAAGTCAACATTTGGACTTTTATCTGGTGTCTGGAGTCTTGGACAGGGGTTCAAGGGAGCGATACTGCCCCCTATCTGTCACACCACCTTTCTACTTTCTTACCAGGGCACCACTAGGGAGTAGTTAGTTTAATTTAGTACACTGTTAAGACTGTTTACAGTCCCAATGAAGAAACTCATTGTCTTAGTAAAGAAAACTACAGGGACTAAATATAAAACCCTCTTTCATTTGTGATGAACTGAAGGATGACTGGAGTCCCAAAGAATAGCTAGAGTGGCAACCTAGCTGTACTTGGTGGTGCAACAAAAATCAGACTTCGTAAGTGCCGTCTTGGTCAACCAGGCTCAGTAGTAAAAGGGGCTTGTCTGAGCAGGTCAGTCCCAGGCAGATGCACCATGCGGGGGCTTCTCCCTGAAGTGAGACACACTTCTGTGAGAACGTTGTGGTTTTATAGCGTCCCAGTCCACATGGGTGAGGCCTCTGGGAGTTCAGTTGCCCTCAAGGGGTGGCTTCTCGGTGCTCAAAGACAAAAAGAGATGACATGGGTAGCTGCCATGCCCCATCTCGTCCCTTAATATAGCCTGGATAGGGCTTTCCCAGACAGCCATGTATGAAACCTTCTAAAATCATATCATTAATTTTCCCTTCAGTAATAGCATGTACTGGAGGATTCCTTAGCATTTCTTGTTTTACTAAAAGTCTAAAATGTTTTTAAATTAAATATTTATTATCATTTGGAAAATAGTCCTATTTCAGTTAGAAAATCTGTTAGCATTCTTTATATGTGACCTCATTTGACATAACATTTATAGATGCCCTTTGAAACCAGCCGTTATATCAACTAACCTTTACAGATATTCTCTAAATCTAATTTCCTTTTGATTTAAATTTAGTCCAGTTTCATCAGTCATTTGTATTTTTATAAGCACTCCCACGGTAAAGAACAGACAGCACCTAAGGAAATCCAGTACATCTTGTTTTTTTTTATTTTATGAAGGAGTTGTACATCGGATTTGCTCTTGGGCTCACATTGCATTTTTGCAATACTGACCAGTAAAACATTACATTGCTGTGTCCATTTAAGATTGGCTCCACTGGTACCTGATGTAGACTGCCTATTTTTCATCATTGGCTTATTATTTCAAGTACCGTATATACTCTCGTATGAGTTGGGTCTTGAAACCCGAAAAATCGATCATAAAACCAGACCCCGACTTATACTCCCATTTAAAAATGTGGCACTTAATTTTTTTTTTGCATCTTCTTGCTTCCTATAATCTTGCATCAGTTTCTCAGACTTTTAATTTAAAACTGCTTCATATTTTCTTCTGATTGAACGCTCTATCATAGATAAGGGATGTTCTTACGATAAAGGTGTATGAGGGTGTGAGATACAAAAAACACAAAACAGTGCAAACTTCACTTCGGAATAGATGGTTATTACCGTGTGGTCATGTAGGCACAATACATAGAAAAAAGGTGGTGTGCTCTGTGGTTACTCTCTCAGGTGGGTGTTAGCATATCATAATCTCTTGGACCAATAGCGGGAGTTTTCCGCATTCAACTTATACGACCAACATCATAAAATACTGGAAATAATACAATAAAATCAAGTCCCGACTTATCGGCGGGAGAACTTAAACGCGAGTATATATGATAAATTGATTAACTTGCTTTCACTACATTTACACACATAATGACTCTTCATACTTGAATGTTAAGTGAAAGCTTTTCAGCATTCTGGGGGCAATATCTAGGAACATGCTTGTTTACTAGTAGGCTCCTCAGCTATCAAGGTAATCGTACACCAGTTTTTGTAAAAACTTTTTTGTTATATATGAACCAACGGTGCTCATTGTACTTAATAATTCTGATATTTAATTAATTATAGCACAAAAACAATACATATCCATAATTAACAGTTGTGAAGCCATCAAGGGGCGTACAGCCGCCCAACCCGGACACACACAGGCAGGACACAGGTTCAACACACCACCTGGTTTATTTACAGTAAAGTGTGCACAAAACACCAACACCAACACACCAATATACAGTCTGTTCTTGTCGCCAGTCCATCTGCCTCCACTCCTCCTCAGGCTTTGCCTTCTTCCTCTCGACTCTGGCCATCCAATGGAGTGAGGTGGCTCCTCTTATTCAGGTCCTGGGAGTGTTCCGGGTGGCTCGTCAGTATTACCTGGAATCACTCCCAGGTGTGCTTGAGGTCCTCTATAGGGCTCTGCAGGTACCCCTGGTGGCCCCCACAGAACCCAACAGGGCTTCGCTAAACTCCAGCTCCTAACATGCCCTCTAGGAATCCGTGGAGCCACAGCCATCCGGGAGGTCTGCCCTCTGGTGTCTCAGGGGAGGTATTGCCTCACCAATGCCCTCTCCCCTGATCTTTCCACTCTGTTGGTGTCCCGGCCAGGTAGTGGCTGTGGCCGCCCATCATGCAGTTTGAAATGTGTTTTGTGAAAAAAATTTTACATGATAAAGAAAAATCTTTTCATTTTTTAATTCAGCACCCAATAATACAAAATATATAATATATAAAACTCACAATGAAATAATCAAAACAATTTTTTCTGTGTATACCACCGTAACATAATTTTCAAAGTTATACAAAAAGGTCCTTGTCATGGAACAAGTAATAAGGTAACAACTTACAGCTTTTGTGCAGCAAGGAAATTTATTATTAATTAATTAAGCCTTCAAAGTTGATGCAAACAATTCCTAGAAGTGTCCCAACTTTTGTTGAATACTTATAAACTCTCTGTAGAAAAATAATGTGGGAACAGACTGTTTTGCTACACACTCTAAAGTATTATTTGGATAACTAAGGGGCTTTGCCCCCTGCTCGCTTTGCTTGCCAACCCCCTCCCCCTGCCTACGCTTCAGCGCAGCCAAATTCACATCTCTGTCGCTTGCATATGTGGGTTTCACTTTCACCAAATAATAAAACTTTTCTTTTCTTACGGATAGGCCTCTTCATTGGGAAGAAATACTACTTTTCTGTGATGGCAACACGAATTTGGCGATCTAGAAGTCTCAGACTTTAAATTTAAACCAAACAATATCTACATACTTCTGTCATATCACCTATGTCCATATATTTGATCTCTTTTCGCTTTTACCTTTTCATCAATATCGCATTGAATTTTGATTCCATGTTTGGAATTACATCATGACAACGCAACGTATAACTGCCCATGAGTGAATATCGTTTCTTTCTCTCTACAAGAAATTTATCTGACAATAGTATTCACACAAATGAAAATGATTGAATCGTGTGTGTGGTTACGTGGTCAGGACTTTTTCAAATCTTTTTGCATAAGCTCTTGTCTCACGGAGTTTGAAATTTTCTCTCGCGGGATTTCACTTTCACCAAACAACAAATCTTTTAATTCTCAAAGATACACCTCTTCATTGGGAAGAAAAACTACATTTTTTACCTGATGGCAACACGAATTAGATGATCTACAAGTCTCCGACTTAAAGTTTAAATCTGAACAATATATTCAATCTCTTTTCGCTGTTGTGGCTTTGGGTGCGCCAGACCTGCTCCTGCAATTGGGGCCTCAATGGATCAGAATTGTTTTTCCAGCACATCTTAAAGGGGAATTTGGAGGCCAAGTCAACACCTTGAATTCTTTGTTGTGTTCCTCAAATCAGTTCTGAACAATCTTTGCAGTGTGGCAGGGTCCATCATCCTGCTGAAAGAGGCCACTGCCATCAGGGAATACCGTTTGCCTTTTAACTGCTCCTAAGCATCATTTTCAAGAACTGACTGTTCACTTGCTGCCTAATATATTGTACCACTTGACAGGTGCCACTGTAGCAACATAATCATTGGCAGTGGTTTTAATATTGTGGCTGATTGGTGCATACTGTATATTGTAATATGCAAAGACACTGGTTCAGCAACAATGAGAGGTATGGAGTCAGATGGCCATCCTGTTTAATGATGGTTGGTAAGAACGAGAAAATAAGCAGAACAGCCATAGCTGTATGAAAGTAAAGAAGAAAGGTCCTAGCGTACAGTATGTATCTCCTGGTCCATAGTGAATGGGAACTTCTGGTGGCCTGGCTCTTTTTATGATAAAAGGCAGGAAGAGGTGGGTTCTGGTGAAGGTAGAAGCGGAAGTGAAATTATTGGTCATCTGGTCCAGAACTGTAGTATTAGATATTAATGACGGAGGGTGGCATTGCTTACCTTTTAGAGGCTTAGGCTCTGGACACTTGGTTGATTTCTTCTTTTTTTGCTTTCTAACTTAGATACAGTTTTAGTCTTTGTTTTTATCTCCATCATCTGTCTCTTAACAAACTGTGACCATGTCGTGCAGACTGCTGGCACTTGCCCACTGTCTCTCATATTTGCTTGCATTACCTCAATGTGCATGTGTAAGGGGCTGCATGGTGCTTCCCATTACGTTTGGAACATAAAAGAGAAATGTTTAAAGAAGGTGAATTGCAGCAGGTTTCTGGAACTGTATTGTTTACTAGAAATACTAAATGTATCTTTGCTGTGTTTTTCCTGATGTTTACAGCTTTCTTGTTTGTTCTTTTTGCTTTTTCCTCCTTTCATTTTTTTAACCATGATTTTCTGCATTTTAGCGTTTGTGTACATTTTAAAGCAGGATAAGGTTAGATCCGTTTCTTGCTTTGGAGCGATTTACAGGGCACTTTGAAAGACACCTGTTAGCTCTTCCTTGATAAGGTTAAAGACGGGGCTTGCAAGGGTTTTATGCCACATGCTGTTTGACTCTCCATGTTGCTATACAAATGAATAAGTGCAGAAGTACAACTTCAATTTTTTTGCTCCAGCTGAATGCTGACATATACCCCATTCAGTTACCATGTTATGAACATGGTATTATTTTTCTGTCTCATGAAGCCTGTTCCTATCTAATTATTGAGATATACTTCTCAAACTAGTTCTCAATTTCCAGCTGAACTGAGCCTGGAGAATTCTGGATGATCATTGATGTGAGTCAAAGACATCACCAAAATTTGCCTTCCAACAGCACTAATTAGCTTTACTTGCTGGGAGGTCTTAGCCATAGAGTGGCATTGCATGTTTCTTCAAGTGGGATTTCACTTTGAGGCCCCTCATGAGATAAACAAAAGGTACTGGTGGAAAAAGAGAAGGGAAACCTGACGCAGATAAGAATTTCCTAAACTGGGCCTTCTAAAGTTCTATCTATCTATCTATCTATCTATCTATCTATCTATCTATCTATCTATCTATCTATCTATCTATCTATCTATCTATAGGCTTTGTGAGACAAGCTGGGTCACCACCAGACTGAGACCGCATCTTTATATAAAAAGCACACGTTTATTAAGCACAAATAAAGTCCCACACAGCACACAGTGCTCCCAGCACCAATCACCCTGTTCACTGACCTCTCTCTTAATGTCCGTGGCCGCCTTTCCTCTCCTCACAGGAGTTTCGTCCTGCTCCCACTCCCGACTCTAGCTCCTTGATTGTAGGGAGGCAGCCCCTTTTATTATTTTATTATTATGACGTCCTTCCAGCAGTACCTCCTGGTGTGGCGGAAGTGCTGCCCTTGCACCTGGAAGCACTCTGGGCATCCCTGGAAGGATCTTCCTCCATCTTCCCGGGTGTGGCGGAAGTAAATGTTTCCCTGGCTCCATGAGGCTCGGGGCGCCCTCCCCTGGCGGTGGCAACGGGTCCCAACGGGCTGGAACCTCCTTGCTCCTCTCCCGTGGTCCACTTCCGATCCAGGACGGTTGCCCCCTTGTGGCCCGGAGGACCATATATGCCACCTCCCGGCTGTGACAGCTTATATTACTTTATTTGTTATCTTTCTCTTTGCATTGTTTTCTCAGGTATCACCTTTGGTTGTTAAAGAATGCAAGTGTGTGTGTGTTTGTTTCTGTTGTTGCTAACCTAGCCTTTATTGCCTTTTTCTAGCTACTAGTTATTACTCTAACACAGATGAATAAATGGATTTACTTTAACAATAGTCATTTATTAAATTAAAATTGAAGCCTTTATGGTCTGCTGTAATGCATGCAGATTGTCATTAATCTTAACCTCATTTGGCTTATTATGGAAGTCAAATGTAAGCTTAGCTCCAGATGATCTAACATTAGATTCTTCTTAATAGGAATTTTATTTAACCTGATATATGCATTCATTACATGTAATTCTGCCTCCCTAATTTGAAATACTTTTTAAAGAAAAGCTTGCATAAATCTGAGAAATTGTGTTTAAACCAAACCTTATCTGACCTGTTCTATTAAGTATTTACAAATCTGGTTTCATTTGGACTACTCTATATTAAGGTTAGCAAAAGTTCTATAAATCTGATCTACTTTGACATAATGAGTTTTGGCACTTTTTTAAAACTAATAAAAGGTAAAATCTTATTTTAGTCAAAATAGCTAAACTATAATCAAGAAGACAAATTACACATTCATTGAATAACATGGAATCTATTAATATTACATTTTATTCTTAGAAGTGACCCAATTTAATGGCAAATAAGTGGTGTAAGAACAAGGCAGCATTCCATTTTTTTTTATTCCCTGCATTTAGAGTTTAAACTTTTTTATTTATTCAAGGTACTCTGTTTTCATTCCAGTTTGTTACCAGAAGTTTGTGTGTGTGACCTCCTATAAACTAGTGTAGTTTCCATCTCTCATGTCACTTAACTAGTTTAAGGAACTAAGATAAAGCTTAAAGCCTGTTTTAATGAATATATATCTACAAAGTACAGTATATAACATAGTATAAAGTAATCTATGTAGTATAAAAATGCCTTTTCCTGTAATAAGCCATACTGTTTCAAAATGCTCACCCTATCTTCACCTGTACTGATCTCTTTTTCTTTAATGCCTTCAGTAATTCAGGATGTCAGTAACGCTTCTTTAGAGGAAAATTATCAAAGCTTTGCTAGTCTGATGGAACAACGTCTGGCGGAATTATTTGTTAACGCTCAGAATCAAGCAAGACGATTTCGTAGAGCAACAACTGTGGGAAGCTACACAGTTCAGGTTGGTACCTGTCAGAAGGTTAATATGATCTCATTATTTATTATATTTCCTATTGGAAGTTATTGTAGAACATAAAGATTCTTAGAGTTTTAGGCTTTATTCTAATTTCATTTTAACAGTCTAGGCAATACAGAATCTAAGTGAAGTGAATGGGTGAAAGTTTAATAAGCTGCAGATATCTAAACTAGCAACAAATAAGAAAGCCTACAGAGTTGGCACCAACTGCATCAGCTTCAACAAATGTTTCATTGTTTAGCATTCAGTGAACTTAAGGAGACCATAAAAGCTTATTAAACTCAAGATGCTCTAAACATGAGCCTGGTATCTTGAAATACTTCATTTAGATATCATCTTACAGATTATTGTTATGTTGTGTAAAGAAAGCAAGAAACTATAGGAGTAGATCTGGAAAAAAAGTAAAGACTTTGTTCAAAATATTGTAACGTTTTTTTGCAGCACCTGCCCCAATGTAGCTTTGACACTAGCGGCCCAAGCTATATGCTCTTTATGCTCTGTGACATGTCCGTAATAAGGCAGTGACACCAAAAGCCATGGTCTGATTCCAGGTATGAGGACGATAAATCCAATGTTGACAACAATATGTACTGTTTCTGCCACTGGGACAGTGATACATACAATTTATTGGATATATGTTGTAACTTTTTTTCTTGTCTACCATGAACGTGAAGGTTTAACACCTTTATTCATTTTTGAAATTTCTCAAACAGAACATATTTCTTAAAACCCAAGGGGATTTTAAAAATTATAGAAAATTAAATCTATTAGGTACTGTAGGTTTTTATAGTTTTGCACCCAGAATTCTTTCAAGCGGCGCAGCAGTCTGTTATGAACACTTCTTACTTCTACCCTATTCAACGCTGGCATGGACTGGGTGTTGGGCAGGGTTGTGGGGTACAGTGGCTGTGGGGTACCTGTTTGTGAAGAAAGATTCACTGATCTTGACTTTGCCAATGATGCTGTGATCTTCGCGGATTTAGTGGGCTCTTGAGAGACTGAATGAAGAGTCTGAGTGTCTGAGCTTGAAAGCGTTTTGGATAAAAACCAAGATCTAGTTAGGCCTTTAATAACTTCTTGGGCACATCCGTCAGCAGGTTGTCTGCCTGTGGAGAGAATGTCGACCACATTAAAAGGTTTACTTACCTCAACAGTGACATGTCTCTGATAACATCAGCAGACTGATTGGAAGAGCATGGGGGGTCATGGGGGAGTGGGTCATGAGGTTGCTGGAAAAGGGGTGTCAGGAGCCCTCAGTATCTTTGCAAGAGGATGAACGTTCATGTCTTTAGTCTTTGAGGCTTCTTCTTTTGCTGTACGGTATCCAGCGACCAGAAATAAAAACTACACTCCTTTGGTACTGTTTCTCTTTGTAGAATCCTTGGGTATCGCTGGTTTGTGGCAAATGAGCAGTTTCTCACAGAGTCCCGAATGAGGAATGTTACCTGCATTGTGATGGAGCATCAGTTACAGCTGTATGGCCACGTGGCACGATTACCCAAGAGTAATCTGGCTCACAGGATTCTCATTGTTGAGTACCTGAGGAGTAGGAGGAAGTTGAGAGTATGAACTGATAGCACGTTGTGTCACCCACCACATGACAAACCTCCTGCAGTGGGACCCAAATGCAGCAAATGACACCTCAGCACCACACTGGAACAGTGTGAGATTTTTTACGGTAGTTGGAGTGCCAATCCTGCCACCAACCCCCAAGTTTTGCATATAGGTTGGAGCCTTGCTCAAAGGGATGCCCAAAAAACATCTGGCTGTGACAGATAGCTGGCCATTTCTGATGGGTGGGACTGGACCGCAAGTATGCCCTCGGGGTGGGGGGTGGGGGGTGGTGGGGGATTTGCCAACCGGGATCTCAAGGTTTTCTGTTGTGTGGACCAACCTGACCTGACCTGACCTTGTGCAGTTTGCTATGTATAGCACAACAAATTTGTAAAAAAAAAAACAAGTAAAAAATGTTCAGTGTTCCAATATTATATGAATAGAAACAAGAATATGCTAGAAACTTGAGCATGCGAGAGACATTAATTAAATGTAAAGATACTTTTTCTTATATCTTTCAATAAACTTGCTGAAATTTTCTTGCTTGAAATATTGATCAGACTGAGCACTGTAAACTGCAGTTGCCATTAATCTTGTAATAAAGTACTTGTCTAAAGTGATAAAACCTGGATGATATCTTTGCACAGAGTCTTCTTTCACTACAGATGCTGTATATATTATTGTCTCTAACTAGCCTGCTCTGATTAAACTTCTCATTTTTTAATATTATGATTTTTTATCATTATCTTTGTGTAGATGGTGAGCATCAAGCGTATTGCAGGCCCTAAAAATCCAGCTGAACTGACCTACTATGTCCTCCAGAATGGAACTCCACTGTTAGGCACAACTGCAGCTAAAATACTGAGCACGGTGGACTCCCAAACCATGGCGTTGACATTAGGATACTTTGTGCAACTTCAAGCTGAACGTATGTACAATGATATTCACTGTTATTTCTTACATCATTTGTGACAGTGACATCTCCTCTGCTAAAATTATCACAATAATCCAACAATTTTTTTCAGCTGGGTGGTCCACATCATAGACATATATAGATAGACGCCGCATTCACTGTGTTGCCCAGTCGACACGATACATCAGTGCATCCGCCATATTGTGAGTGGCAAAAGTGTCATTTAAACTAATACAGGTAGAAGTGGAAACCGGGTTTTCTGATGAAAAAACAATAACGTTTAAAACAGTATCGTTTACATACAACAGATTTTGGCGAATCGTTTAAATGCAATTATTTATATCCATTTATACACTAATAATAGCGATTATTAAATAATAATAATAATAATAATTATTATTATTATTATTATTAAATAATTCCTCCCATATAAGTAACATTTCTCGGACTGCCTTCTTCCATTGTCCTGTTCTTACGCAACACAGTACTGAAGTATTGGTTAATGCCCGAGTCACCTCACGTATAGATTAATGTAATGCTATTCTATCTGGCATCCCACAAAAATGTATCCATCGCTTACAACTTCTCCAAAATTGTGCTGCCAGGACAATAACCTGTTCTAAATCCACTAAACATATTACACCTATTTTCTCTCAACTTCACTGGCTCCCTGTTCACAACTGAATACAATGCAAAATACCACTCTTAACATTTAAAGCTCTACACAGTCTTGCTCGTCCTACCTCACTGATCTCCTACAGACTTACACTCCCTCTCGCTCACTCAGATCCTGTAATTGGAGAGTATTCAGTCTGGCAATATGGTGCAGCCTTAGTTTGTGGAAGACAGACACAACTAAAGACATGAGCATAAAATGATGGATGTCAGTTTCAAACTGTGTTTCCTCAATGTGCAATCTCAGCCCGAACAAACTGATTGATCAAAGGTACACTGACAGCTTGCCCTAATGTCGACTGTCGGATAACACGCTCAGCTACTTTGACCACCTTGACTTTACCCTCAGAAGGAATCATCACACCTCCTTTGTTTTTTAATGAGAGCAAGTGGTAGCTTTGATCATATGATGCCAGTACAGCATCTGTTACAAAACTAGCATGGCACACATCACAGGACAGCTTTCTCCAAATTCCGTCTAAGGGCTACCTCCCACTGCTTCCTGAGGTGGATTTCTTTGGGAAACCTTCAAAGTTTGAGAAATGTTAACAGCTAACAACAATCTACATAGTTAGTGACTAAATATGTTTAGCCAAAATGTTGCTTGGAGGCTCACTTGAGCACATAAATGCATAGCTTTGCTAGCTTAGCCTGGCGTAGCTAAAGTTAAGATTATAAAATGGGATTTTCTATTGGCCAAATATAACCAAAACAATTGTTCAACCTTACCTATGAAATGTAATCCCCCGGGATCTGGTTTAGAGTATACAGTGCTTTGTACAATCCCAAGCAGCACATGTTTGAGGCATCTTTATCCATTACTTCACTCCACAGCAGTGCCACTCGCAATATGGCGGTGACGTTGACGTACGTTGCTGCTGGTCATGCGGCGTCTAGTAATTCTATATCTATGGTCCACATGATTTCTGGTCAACTTTGACCTGATCTATTTCACTTCTTCATGAGATCCAATCACAGCACTGGAAATCTTGGTAAAAGTGCTGGAAAATGTACTAAAGCTGGTATTCTTAAGACTTTATCACTTAACTCTTTATCATAAAACATAATTTCTCTTCATCTAACTAACTTTAGTTAACCATGCATAGCACATCTTAGTTTACCATACAAGCAATTGTTTTTTGGTTGCAAACTATATTACTATGCACTTCCAATGTGACAAACAGGATCACAAAGGCAAGCAAGATATGGAGATAATTTGTGAAAGAAAGAGAGTATTAAAGACAAAGATAAAGTTGATGGCTACAATAATAGAGAAAGTGGGGAACTTTAATGGTCCTTGAGGTTTGGCATTGGGGTTCTTCAAGGTGTAATAATCACTCTCTGTGCCTACATGTCATTCTACTAAGGGGTCCAACAACAATGGAAAGTAGAACAAAAAAGAGGTTTGATTAAATCTGAACAGCTGCTTTATGTCAGATCCATAGTTTGCATAATACTGGTAACTTTTTAGAATTGTTGTCATAATACCTTTTATTTGGGCCACTGGTATCATATGACTTTCAATAACGGTTACTGCTATGATGCCCCGAATGGCCACGACCTTGGCATCATTCATTTCCTAGGACATCGATAGCCATAAACTGAGGATGGATTACAACAATGAGGATACAAACAACAAGTCATAGTGTAAAAGTACTTAGTGTATTTATTCACAATCAGTTAGGGTCTCCTATTTTTTGCATCTGTTTTATACCCTTAGGAATGCATTGGTTTTGTTTATTTTTGAATTGTACTAATGGTTATGATTTTCGATTTCAGACATTATTTTGCTGCTTTTTTGATGCGCTATTGTTGATTCCTGTTACTAAGACCATTCCAGAGTGCGCATGTCCTCAGAGGTTGTGACCTGTAAGTCACTGGATAAAAAGTCAACTAGGGGTATACCTCCTAATCTGACTACACAGATTCCTAAGATCTTCAATCCTGTGTTTTGTTTCTGTAGTTTTTGACTTCTCTGCTATCCTTCAGACTTTGATTTTGTCTCCTTGTTTTTGGTTTTTGTTATTCACGATTGTTTTCCTGTATATGGCTCTCACTTCAGTTTTATGACTGCATCCTTGTCATCCACCTTAAATCACACAATCAAAACAGTGTTCAAAAAGTGTAGCACAGTTCAATAAATAATCTTTAATTAAGCAGTGTATTTGTGGAAGTTTAAATCTATCAATAAATAAATATAAACAGGTTAAAATCAAGAATAAAAGCTCAGTCAGAATTGGGCTCATTTTCTGATCTTGCCCTTTGAGCCCCAGTGCATCTCTCTAATCCTGTCTCTTCTGCTCCCTGTCCTGGGCAGTCAACAGAGCCTTGACTCCTTCATTGGCTCTCCTTTGGCATTCCTAGGGACCCCACAAGCCCTTCTTCCTTGCCCCTCCACCATCTGTTGACTATGAAGGATTATTGTCAAAGCAACTGGCCGCTCTTGCTTCTCTAAAGGTGTGAGTGCCACAACCCCTTGAGTGCCGTTCCTCTTCCTCCCCATGGCACATCCTTACCATCTTGCCACCTTTCTTCCCCAATCCTGACATTCTCTCTCTCTCTGTCTGTCTTTCCTTCCCATATGGATTTACCTCCACTCATTCTTTAGATTTCTGTTCTTTCTTGATGTTTTGTCTTTTTCTCACTCTTAAAACCCTTTTGTATACCCTGTAAATGCAGGTATGTCAAACGATCCCCGGAGCCTCAATGATGGACGACTGCACTAACCACCATTGTGCAGCTAATTCCCTCATCGAGTTCTCTGAGGCCGCATGGCTTTCCTTCCACATACTTGCTCTCAAAGAATCTGAGCTGCTCCACTGTTTTTAAAACCATGTACCGCCATTGACCCCCGACACACTTCACCACGATGGTTAGCAGGATGCTAGTGGATATTAGTTTCAAGAAAGGAGCTAAATTGGGATCCAAGCAAGTGGGAATGAATTAGAACCTTGACAGCTCAGGTGGGTGCAGAAAAAAGGAATCAACAACAAGCAAACAAATTCAGAATGAGAAACTGGTGCTGGTTAAAGCACAAATTTCTGTAGGTCATTTTTTGTGTAGGTAAGACATACAAATGAACAAACCATAGCTTACGATTTTGTGGCTCTGAGAGATCAATGGGAAGGAAGAGTTAGTCATCTTAATTTTTTTTTTTTACTAACCAATGGAAAAAATGGCGATTAACTAGTTAACAGGTTCTGTGAGAGTTATGTGTGAACTGTGGCTGATACATAACAGAAGCAGTATACTAACTGGGCCATAGCTAGGCTCATGAATAGGTTTTAGTCATAGTCAAGTTTCCTTCTAGATTTAATTTCTGAGTACACTTGTAACATGTGTTTAGGAAAACCTGATGACTTTAATGCAAATGGTTTTGGCTGTAGGGATTAAAATGCAAAATCAGGCCTGTATTCCACCATATTTGACACGTAACAGTAAGGCCTCACTAAGTAAATCTGGCCCTTAAATTTCACAAGTTTAGTTTTCTTGCATACACAAATAAAAAGTGGACAAGATCATAAATCACTAAAAAGGGAGAGGGGAACTGTGAAACCCCTGGTGGAAAGTAAAAAAAAAATATTATCAACAATTGAATTTATTCACCAAAGATTTCAAAAAACAAAAGAAGAGCACAAACCAAAACAGAAGAAAGTCAAGTCTGTAATGTAATGACTAAACCAGTAATTAAAACAAGATGTTAAAAATCAGAATAATCAAAAAACGAAAGTATAAAAATGACCTGAATAACAACAGTATGACAACTAATGCCTCGATAAGGATGCTGCAGCAACCCCAAGCCTTACATACTGTATGCTGAGGTGGTCCCACAGCTGTTGTATCAGGGGATACCTCCCCTTTATGTTCAATACACAAAAACAAGGTGCATACACATTACAATTAAATAAAATAGTAAATTTTGAAAATGAAAACAGTAACAAAGATAACAGAAAGTATTTAACAATAAGATAACAAAATAAAGAGGCTTATGAAAGAAAAACCTGCGGTGGGCTGGCACCCTGCCCGGGGTTTGTTTCCTGCGGTGGGCTGGCACCCTGCCCGGGGTTTGTTTCCTGCTTTGCACCCTGTGTTGGCTGGGATTGGCTCCAGCAGACCCCCGTGACCCTGTAGTTAGGATATAATGGGTTGGATAATGGATGGATGGATGGATGGATGAAAGAAAAACAGGTTGGGGGCCCAGGCTCTTGTAAAAGCACAACATGAATTACCAAGACTAGTGAGGCAAGCCCAAAATTTCTCCAAATGTTTCGAAACATTAAAAGCCCAAGTACAGTATATGCTCCAACCAGGACACAAGCTTATCATCTGTCAAAGTCATACCTAAATTGACCTTTGATACAATTAAACTACAATTGATCTTTTCTCCAAAAAAATAATCAGTGAGTAGATGCACTTTGTATTTCTTTAAACAAAGCCTTTCAGTTACAATTATTAGCAACCTCAGCTACGGTAAGAATAGGAGAGCAAGAAAAGTATTGGATGCAGCATCAAGACTATCATATTCAGGAAAGATCAACCCTAACTTTAATTTCAGTTCTGCTCCATATTATTCTTTTGCTTGAAAGCTGAAAAATTCCACTGCAGGCAAAATTGTTTCTTTGATACCCTCATCTTCTGGCCCAGTTTATCAAACATTTTTTTCTGTCATTAGCTTGGAACAATGTCCTAAGCATTTTCTGAAGCTTGAAGATCCACTTTATTCCAGTTTATACAGCTTTTGTTTATTTCTAATGTTAAGCTAATATAGCACTGCTACGGTGGTAAACCTCCAGAGATGTTCTCTTCTTCCAGAGACAGCTGATCGATGGGGTATATTTAAATGGCAGGACTGAAGTCACTAGATACTGTAAGTGAGCAGAGTGAATCAGAAACATGGTTGTTCAGATGAAATTCAGAAGATGCTGATCATGCAAAACGTACAGAAACACACAAACAAACAAACAAAAATGCTGTAGATGTAAAACAGAAACAGGAAAAAAACATAAGCAAAAGGTCAAAACCAGAAAATAAGAATATTGGGCAACAATAAGAATAAACAGAAAGAGAGGAGACATTAGGTAACTTACCTATTGTTCTTAATGAATGATGGAAAATAAGAAGATTGTTATTTGGAGCAGTGCTGTGTGTGAGAGCAGCGAGTCAGAACAGTAAATAATGTGACAATATTAATGTTGCATATCTGAATTTTCTAAACATCTACAACTTTTTTTGTGTTCATGCAATTTTGTTTTGTGTCATTAATATATTCTGTTATTATAATGGTATCTTCAATGCTATTTTAGGACCTTTGTTTTTCTTCAACGCCACTGTTTTGTGCTCATTTTTAATGGTTGCAGTTGCTATGTCTTTTACTGGCCATATGATTCTGGAATCAAATGATGAAGTGTGTCATAATGTCATGATTTTGCTTTTGTGTTTTATGTTTAATGAGTGATTTATCCTGTTTTTATTTTGGTTATTGACCCCTGCCTGTCTCTTGACCAGTTTTTTCCTGTTTTTTGGTTTCTTCTGTTTCTTCTTTTTTTTTTAGCTCTCTATTTTTTTTCCGATAGTGTTCACAATGACAGCAGACATAGGCTTTATTGCAGTTAGCTTGGGTTCGCCAGTAAACTAAATAAAGAGGCTCAACAAACTTTAAGTGAACAAAATGAAGCAAAGTTGCCTTACTAATTATCAATTAGGTGGCAGGATTCTTCCAAGAAGCTGTTATCAGTATTCATTGTCTTACATTACAAGCCTCAAATTAAAACTATTTCATTATATATTTTACAACTTTGAAATTCTCCTGTGGATGTGAAATTAGACTGTGGTGGGTTGGCACCCTGCCCGGGATTGGTTCCTGCCTTGTGCCCTGTGTTGGCTGGAATTGGCTCCAGCAGACCCCCGTGACCCTGTGTTCGGATTCAGCGGGTTGAAAAATGGATGGATGGATGGATGTGAAATTAGAATTTTTTAAATGGCATTTTACTCTTTTCTAAAATGGTCTTTTCAGAGGTATCCTTTTCCATGAGTAAGTTTTTTTTTATTGTTACTTTTCTTAATAAGAAAGTTTCAAAGATTTGTCTCTGTTTGAATAATGAAAATTATATAAATTAAAAAAGAATTGCAAAGGACACTCCTGTTCCATTTTTGTCTGAATATTATATTAAGAACATTTAAAGACAGGAGATATCGTTAATTTGTATATTTTTGCAAAGTCTTCTAGGTTTGGATTTTTTGGAGATCACTGCCCGTATGTATCAAGTGTCTCAGAATTTCTCCTAAGAATTGCACTAAAAGACTGACTTGGATAAGAATTTGCCCTGCCCTAGAGTAGAACATGAGTAGTAGGCATGAAGTTTCCCACAACCACTCTCAGCCTAGAGCAGGAGGTCATGTTTCATAATAAATGACAAAAATAATTTTGTGGAACCACAAGCCACAAAATGGCACCAATTAAGTCATTTTGAAGTTTCCTTGGAAATCATGATGATTATTACCACAAAGGTAATAATAATAATAATATTCAAAGGAGTAGGAGAAGAAGAAGATGAAGAAGACGAAGAAGTTAAGGAAGGTTATTGCCGTAAGCTGCACATAATTCTTGACACTTTGCAACAACATCAAGAATAATACTAGCCAGCATATTACCCTGAAGATAGTCAAGGATTGGATGAATAGGTGATTGACAGAATTCTGCATTCTGCAACTACCTGGAACATTCGCATTACACCTTACAAGCCCAATAGGGTTCAAGAAGGCCTACAGTACCTACCTGGGGCATTAGATGAATGGAGTCTGGAAGAAGATAAGGGGGGATCACTCAAGCAACTCTGAAAAACAATCGAGAATACTGAAAGAGTGAGCAGAACTTCAGAAGCAGCTCCAGAATAGCCGTATCTAGTTTCAGCAACTGTTATTTTACAAAACATTTCCTGTTGCCATAACAGTGGGAAACTGGTACAAATGTGGATCATTCAGTGTTAAATAATTGTGCCTGTCATCAGGTTTAACTATCATATGGTTTGTGTCTCAGTCTTTCTCTCTCTGCGGTCATTACAACACTGTTTTCCCCCATGACCACCTGTGTGCTCATCCACACTTTCATTTTAGGTGACAGTGCATGACATGGTATAAATATTATTCCATCTCTGTCAGACTGACATGTTTTTACGAGTTCATTGTTGCCTGTCATTCCAAAACATTCCACCTTTCCCAGAATGTGTGTGCCAGTTACTGCCTGAATGAGTTAGGACAGCTCACAAGTTCTTCTAGATCCTGGTGACGTTAGGAGTAATTTCCTAAATTAGGAAAATTGACAAAATGATTTTACTTGCGCACCCATGAGTAGGACCACATTTGTATCACTCAGATTTTTGCATCAGTTTATACTGTTTTCCTACTTTGAGATACTTGATAAAAATGGACACAGAAAGTGTTTTGCCCGTGTCTGCATAGATAGAGGAAAATACATAAAGACAATTAAAGTAGTTTTTATATTTGCTTCCATAAAACAAATCTCATCCAATTGGTATTGTATTCATTGGAGTAGGTGGTAAAATGCAGTGGAAAATATCTGTATAAATGTGTTATTCTAAGTTAATATTTGGTTGTATTTTTATGCTCTATTTGCATAGCTTACTATTGTAATTGAGGAAAGTAAAAGTGACATGCAATGTTGGGAGATTCGAGTCCACAACTAAGTTGATGGAGAGCATCAGAGTGTCCCTAGGGGTAACACCTGAACACATTGCTTCCAGGAGAAGGCAAAGTTAAATCTAGATGAATATATGCAAAAAATCCTACTTGACAAGAGAATTGCAGAGAAGTGCTGTACTTAAGCAGAGTGATTATTAATTTTTTCTTCATTTTCCAGATTTGATAGCTTCTTGGCTTAGAACAACATTTACAGCATTTATTGATTTACTTTGCATTTGAGAAGTTAATTTTCATAATTCAGCAGCTCAAAAAATCTGCTTGTGTTGAGAAGCACAAGAATTCAATAAGCTTAATAGAAAATTTACAAGGACTGCATGGTGGTTGCATGCAATAAATCTTACAGCTTTCTATTCAATATGTGTAATTCACTATGTTTATGTTTGGACAGCTGTGGTGAAGAATCCTCCAAATAACCTGTGGATCATTGCAGCAGTTCTGGCTCCTATTGCTGTTGTCACTGTCATTATAATCATTATAACTGCTGTACTGTGCCGCAAGAATAAGAATGACTTCAAGCCAGACACAATGAGCAATATGCACTCCCGTGCAAAGGTAAGAGATCATCAGACTGAATGTCATTGCTTTATTATCAGATTAAGATCACTTTAAGAAATTTTTTCAAAGCATAGTAAAATGAAATCTCCTCAAACAACTACATACTAAAATACCCTTTATTACAACACTCAATTTTACTTTAGAAGACTTATGTAATGTAATGAAATAATGCCAATATTTTTTATGGTTATAACTATGAATTAATGCTAACTTGTAGCACTTTTCTATCAAGTTTTTAATTTCTCTATTGAGGGTTTGTGCCAAGATTCAATGGGTGTCTTCTTTGATTGCTGTTCAACTATATTACACATTAATTTGCCCTGTACTCTCTAATCTTTTGAGCTGCAGATTGAGTCCTTTCATCTGTTTCCTATTGTAAAAGACAACACAGAAACAAGGGAAAGGTTTGGGGATCCGCCCTGTGTATTGTCGTTAGTATTAGTTTATATCTCCGTCAAGTAGTCTCAAAAGACAGAGTCCAGAATGGGACTGACTGGGGAAGGCAAGTGACTGGCTTTATAGGTGCTGGGAATGAAGAGCAGGGTCCAACAGGGCACCGGTGGAAGTGATGTCAGCAGGAGGGTGTGGCCTGGAGAGGGAGGGGGAAGCTGGTTAGGTTTTAGCTGGTCTTTCCTTCTGGGCTTCTGCAGAGAGGGGAGAGAAGACATTAGTGCACTTCATCAACCTCTGACCCGGTGTTTTACCTTTAGTTAAACCCATTGACTCCCTCCCATACACACGTGTGTGACACTGTTTATTATTTCTTTAGAAGCTATTGAGGTGGAGTGGTGGCTCTGAGACTAGGGATCTGCAAAGGCAGTTGGATGGTGCCAGAAGTGATTCCACTCTGTTGGGCCCTTACCATGCAATTTCTCCATCCTGGGTATGACGTTAACCTGTATCCAGGCCTGCAAGCAGGTCTTCCAACTTGCAGAGAAAACTTGGGGGTTAGTGTCAGGATTGGGACTCTGGCTGCCGTAATAAACCTCACACTGTTCTACTCCATTTGAACTAGTGTGGTGCTGAGGTGTCACCCATTGCATTGTGTTCTGGTCCTAATTTGGAATCCAGAGGTGGTTTGTCATGTGGTAGGTATGGTAACACACTGTATCAGTGCATGCTCCAAACCTATAGTAACTATCATTTCAGGGTTTGTGACTGAGCCAGCTCTTGTCTAGGTCCCTATCTTTAGTTCATCTCAGGGATGGTCAGCATGTCTGTTTAGTAATGCTTTAATGTGCTGGTAGTACTTTGAGTCCTCTACTAAGTGTTTAGAACATCTTTAAACACTGAGCTTTGTCCTCCACCAATAACTTGAAAACTGGCCTGGCCTTTCACTTATTCAATTTAGTCAAAACCAGATTACCTGGATTAAATTCAAGAAGAAAAAGTACTCTGTGTTGCCTGGTAAACTAAAACACTTTATTTTGTTTGCATAATGCATTATATTTTATGATTTGTGCCTTGTTCAGCCACTTCAGGTTCAAATTCAGATCATGTTGGCATGGTAGGACTTTCTGTTCTCTTAATAATTCTGCTAGGAGATGTGTCAGGTGCAATAGAAAGAGCTCTCAAAAAGCGAGCTGTCTTGTGTTAGACATGGGCACAACATCCCCAATCGAAGACAACAGTGTTATAATGATGATTAAAACTGAATCAGAAATATTAGGAATCTACTTCTGTCTTCCTTTTAGATAATTTTCTCAAATAATATATACATTTGAACAACAGATAATCAAGGTGTTCAATTGACATCAGAGCGTGAAAGTGTAGCAGACATACTTTTTATATATACATAAATGGCTAATGGGGTGGCGCAGTGGTAGCGCTGCTGCCTCGCAGTTAGGAGACCTGGGTTCGCTTCCCGGGTCCTCCCTGCGTGGAGTTTGCATGTTCTCCCCGTGTCTGCGTGGGTTTCCTCCCACAGTCCAAAGACATGCAGGTTGGGTGGATTGGTTATTCTAAATTGGCCCGTGTGTGTCCTGCAGTGGTTTGGCACCCTGCCTAGGACTGGATTCCTGTGTTGGCTGGGATTGGCTCCAGCAGACCCCCATGACCCTGTGTTCGGATTCAGTAGGTTTGAAAATGGATGGATGGCTAAAAGCATATAACAGATTATTTTGTAATAATTTCAAATGAATATTTTTTTAACTAATCCATCATCTATTGACCATGCTGCTGTCATGGAAGCCTGAATATATCCAGGCTGCATTAAGCTGAAAGTGGGAATCAATCCCAGGCACAAATAATATTACATCCCAAAAGACGACAATAAAGAAACAAAAAATCACAACATCAGCACCACCAATCAATACCATTTAGCCGACTTCGTAGACACTAGAGATTGACCGAGCCTCAGCATGCTGTGCAATTCTAGGAAATGTGTAGGGCATCTGAGGTTATTTTGTGCCATTTAAAATTAGTCGTTTAATTCTATTTTTTGCTGCTAGATATAGTAGTCTTCCTTGAATAAGACTGGGGAGTGCACACTACTTTTGTGTAATGTGTCAAATGTCACCTTACTTTGTAATGTTGCTGAAAGTTGTAGGCAACACACATGTCTGTAAGGCTAATGCTTGTCTGTCTCAGATGATTACTGAGGAAAAAATAATAACAAAAATGAAATAAGTTTTCTCAAATGCTCCCAGGACAGGCTTTAGTATTAAGCTGGTTTGGGAATATCATGTTATGTTATCCTCTGTTTTCTTACATGATCGCGTACTGGATTTGCACTTTTTCATGAGATTCACAAATTTGCAAAAAGTCATGACACTAAATATCAGTGTTTTCACACATGGTACTGTGCATAATTAATGTGGTGGGTTTTTTTTTTTTTTCCTGAAACAGATGCCGGCTACTAACAATAGGCTATGTTGTCACAAATTTACACTGTTGACAGCAACCTACCATTCTGCTCCTGTGCTTCTGGGATCTTTTTTGTTTCAGGGTAGCTCTGTCTAAGTTTGTTATCTTGTAGACTGCTGCATCTTAAACTAACATACTCAAAGTCTAACTGTTTATAGAACATATTCCAGAGTTACGTAGTAAATTGTGGTAAATTGTCACTTATTTGGTGGCATAGAGAAACCACAGAAACAGCACATAGAAGCCCAGAGAAAAACATGCGTGCATATGGTGTTATGATAGAGTGCCACATCAACAGCTCTGAATGTGCATGAGGGGGAGAGGAGTACCAGAGAAGTACAGTATGTGAAGATTATCCAGGACTAGTCGTTTCTCGAGGCTCCACCCACATATTAGTGAAACGGGACAGCGAGGAGAGCCCTCCCCGACTCTCCACTCCTAACATCATGCTTCCCCTTCCCCTTGGCACGCAGCCTCTGTCTCAGATTAACACGAAAATATCACTCCTGCAAGTGAACTATGATTCTTAGCGAGAAGAGAGAAGTAGCAAAATCAACCGGAATGTTCAAGCAAATTATAGAAAAAAAGGCGATCTAATCCGTTAAGTAGTTCCCTAGTGTAAAGCGGACAGACATACAGACAGACAGACATTGGATTTAATATATACCGTATATACAGTATGTATATACTGTAGATATTGATGAATATGTTGCATATGTATAACTACTGTGAAATGGTGTTTTCACAGTAGGGAAATCACCGGGATAAGGATGCAGTCATTCTGTAGTATTATTTGAGTGAGCAATTTATTGATCTAAATCCATTAAGTAGTTCTCTTGTTTGCTAGCTAAGCAGATGTAAGATACGCCTCGAGGCTGGTGTGTGAGTGAGGAGGGAAAATATAATGAAGTTAAAAGTATGCTATCTGACCTAAAAACGTAGTGGGATAAAAATAAAAGTAGCCCAGAATGAAATTTACTCAAGTAGAATACAGATAGTTGAAAAATGTACTTAAAGAAAGTGGCAAATTAGTTGTACTTCGTTATTTTACCCCTCTGGTCGTGACTCCTTGCAAAATAAAGCTCATGGTAACTTTTTTCTTTTAATACCCATTGATGGCCACAACTTCAGTATGTTAGGACTGTCTCCCTCTGTATTTTGTAAGTCATTAGCGTTCACCATTCTCACAACTGGGAGCATCAGTTCTTTTTTTAATGCAAGGAGAAGATATCGGTTGTTGAGTTTCAGACAAAGGACATTTCATTAACATTTCGCACACCCAGATCTCCAGTTATGTGTTATAGATTTACGTTAATAATCTGAAATAACTGAAGTGACTCTCTGAGCTGTATGGCGTTTTGTTTGGTTTCTCTTGATTTCATGAGCTATTAGTTTTAGGTTGGGTTAGGAGCACACGCTGATTCACTGCATTGCTGCACCCACCACACGATGAACCAACTCAGGATCCCAGATTAGGACCCGAATGCAGCCATGCAATGGGAGACACCTCAGCACCACACTACTTCACATGGAATGGAACCAGTGTGAGGTTTTTTATGCCAATTCTGCCACCAACCCCAGAGTCAAGAGTGCTGTTTATTTTCATTAATTATTATTATTAATTATTTATATAATTTCTGGTATTTTTTTCCCCAATAATGTGACATTCTGCTCATCTTATTTCATTGTATTTATAGCTACATCTTGTTAAAGCATTATTACCCCAGTTCTTTTCATCTGTCACTTACCAGACATTATCTTCTAGCATTGTTTCTTCTTGAATCCCCTATGTTGTGATGTGGTTGCAGTGCACCTCTACTTTTGTTTTACTGTGTCTTATATGTCTTATGCCTTGTGCTGAGTGTTTTCGTGTTATCTTTAGCTTGACTTTCGTCCTCATATATTTTCCTGTTATCTTTCTCCTGGTTGCTTATTTCATGTGTCAGCTTCTTTTCATGCTACAGTACTGTGTTTAATGAATTGGTGATGTCTGCAATATGCTGCATGTTACTTCTCTCTGCCGGGCATTCAGCCATGAAATGTCACCACCTTGCATTCTTAGCTATACTACCATCTCCAAAGAAAAGCCTATCATTAAATGTATTCTTTAGGCAGTTCTTCTATTGTACTTACAGGTCAAGCTGGTCTTAGGATTTGTTCATTCCATTACTGTTTGCAGTAGTTCATAGAGGGCTCTAGTATGCATTTCTATTGCATCATCAGATTTTAGGACATTTTTGTTGAATGCTGTACTTTCTTGAATGATGTTTTTCTTCACCAGATATCAAAATGTCATAATTGTTTTTGTCTGTTTCTGTATTTTTCAATGGCCTATTTTGTTAAAAGATACTGTAAATTAAAGATTAGTGTAGTGTAGTTACGACATAATATGTGTTAACAGAACTGCATTTTATGTCATGTATACCATTACATGCTGTGCCAATGGTTTGTAGATTTTGTTACCTCTATTATTCATTATTGAGTTGTAAGCTCTCTCACTTTAACTTAATTTAGTACAAGCTATATATAATCTAAACGTGCACACAATCAACGAGCATCAATAATGTTGTATTGAGTGCCTTTAATGAAAGTGAAAGAACAAAAATACTATTTTACTTTGTTTTACATTGGATTTTTAACTTTACAACTAACTTCAAGAAAAGACCAAGATTAAATAATTTTGATAAAGGTTATTTATTGATATACAAAAATAAAGTAAAAAAATAGCACAGCAACAAAATATATCTATTATCACAAAAGTAATTAAACTGTATGGTCATCAAGAGACATAATACAGTTAGTCAGTCATCCAACCCACTATATCCTAACACAGGGTTACGGGGGTCTGCTGGAGGCAATCCCAGCCAGCACAGGGTGCAAGGCAGGAACTAACCCCCTGCAGTGTACCAGCCCACCGCAGGGCACACACACACACCAAATGCACACTAGGGACAATTTAGGATCACCAATGCACCTAACTGGCATGTCTTTGGACTGTGGGAGGAAACCCATGCAGGGGAGAACATGCAAACTCCATGCAGGGAGGACCCGGGAAAAGAACCCAGGTCTCCTAACTGGGAGGCAGCAGCGCTACCACTGCGCCACCGTGCCACCAGACATAATACAGTGGGATCTAAAAGCACTTCTCAGTAATAGTGACAGGAAAACTAGTCGGAATTGATAGATGAATACCACCAAATGCAGAGAAGATCCTCAAGAAAGTCTGCTCCAGAGTGCACATAACTTTAGACTGGGGTGGCGGTTCACCTTTCAGCACGACAACGATCTGAAGCATACTGCAAAGAAAACACTGGAGTGGCCTCAGGACAAATCTCTGCCTGTTTATGAGTATCCGAGCCAAAGTCCAGACCAGACTTAAACCACACAGAACATTTGTGAAGAGACCTGAAGATGGCAGTTTACAGATGCTTCCCATCCAGTCTAACAGAGCATGAAAGGATCTGACAGTAAGAATTGGATTAGCTGTCAAAATCCAGGTGTTCAAAGCTTATTGACACTTACCCAAGGGGACTCAAAGCTGTAATTGCTACCAAAGGGGCTTCTACAAAGTACTGAATTGAGGCTCTGAATAATTATATGATTGAGAAATTTCATTTTTTAAACTTTAATTAATTTGCAAAACTTTTTGAAAACAGGTTTTCACTTGTGTGTGCATGTGAGCGTGCGTGTGTGTGTGTGTGTATATATATATATTGTTTTGATTTGGGAAAATGGTTCAAGGGGTTCTTTTTGGAGTAAGTGGGCAAAAATCAAAGAGAAGAGGTCCGATACTTCAATAAAATTTACTTGTTCAATTATAACATATAGATACATATGAATAGTATAATGCAATAATAATGGATTATAGAAACAAATATATATGCTTACAGTAATAAAAACAAACTTATGCTTACAGTATTATCAAAAGACCCAGAGCCATCATCCTAGACCAGTAGACTGAGGAGGCCCGCTTGTCAGTCTCGTCAGAGGATCAACTCATGTGCCTGTCAAGGACCGGGCGGTGCGCGCATTCCCTACGGTTGAGCCTCGAAAGAAACTGAGGGCGGAACCTTCCCTTATATACTAATTGAGTGTCCTTGCTCAAAAGCGGCTTACGTGGAAGCAGTGTATGCAGAAGTGATCAGTTTCAGCACACACCCCCTTCCACGGGACGCGGTGTTGTTTTTCACTTGGTCCTGATGGAGACGGCACCTAGTACCAGAAGGCACACAAAAATAAGGGCTGTGTACAGTAAAGCCCCTCGAAGTGAAAAACAAGTCAGCATAACCCTTTGGCCATCTTCCCAGTTCATTCCTTCTTGAAGCTGGTTTTTGCACTGAAGCGACCAACGCCCATCTGCTTTCCTGATTCTTTATTTTACCTCTGCTAATGCAGAGAAAAACCCTTCCATTACATATATATATATATATATATATATATATATATATATTCATAGATAGAAATCCACAAAGAGAGAAGATAATAATAATGCATTTTATTTATATAGCGCCTTTCCCATGCACAAGGCGCTTCTGAGTCATGTATCTTAAAATAGTCTTTCATTCCTAAGCTTTTGATAACCTACCAGGTGTCATCATTAGAGGAAAATGATTAGACATACAGGCGTCAAAGGCAATATAAATATAAGTAAATAAGAAGGGGGAAGTTAGGTGGGTGTAAATCTATCTATCTATCATATAGTGTCTTTCATGTCTATCTATCTATCTATCTATCTATCTATCTATCTATCTATCTATCT
>JANRMT010062854.1:16467528-16478303 GCA_026402145.1 Polypterus bichir lapradei
TCTATCTATCTATCTATCTATCTATCTATCTATCTATCTATCTATCTTATCCATGCATAGTGTGCTACTAATATTATTTTTTTTTTCATTAAACCCAGGTAAGGGAAAATATCGTAACGGCTTACATGTAAGCAAACACCTCTTTAGGTGTCAGGATTTAGAAAAGCTCAGAGTTTATCCCGTTGCATAAATTATTTACGCCTCTCATTCACATACCCTGTTTTATATTACAGTTGGCATTGCTCCATTTTTTCACTGCCAACAGTGTTTAGAAAAACGCTGAGTGCATTTTTGATCCGATTCTGCTACATTAATTCACTGATTTGTTTATTTTTTTGTACAATCAAAGGCACACTTTGAAATAACATTTGCTATTATCAGCGTATCACTGTTTAATATTTAAAAAGAAGAGCTGAATGCAAACATCTCATGTCACAATGAATGCTCCTGACACCTACTCTGCTGAAGTCATATCCTTTAGTCACAGAGCCCACCTCCATGCTGAGGATCAAGCAGATATCCCTTCAGACCAATATGTCCTTTAGCCTTGAATGGCTACAACTGAGCCTTCTTACATAACTGTGAATAAGGAGCAATCAATCCTTTTATTTTAAATATCAAGGTTTTATGGTGGCACCATACTGTAAAATCTCAAAGATATGTGATGTCTTCAAAATGCCTTTTAATGTGTTGACATCTTGTTCCCTTCATAACTCTTATCCTGCCATGAAGCAGAAAAACAAATGCGACATTGAGGTGATTTTTGAAAGTATAGCTTTTGGAAAACAACCATTTTATCTGTCCCACCCAAGATGATGTGATGAGATAATAGAGGTGAATAAACTGGCAAAACATTGTAATTTCTAGTCAGGCATCTTATCCACTAGACAGCACTGTTTACTACTGATCTGAGTGGCTCCTTGCTGTCATGGCTAAGTGTGATGGCCCTGGCTGTCCGAAGCACTAGCATCTTTGTGCAACGATAAACATGAAAGTGAGATGGACTAGTGCAATGAGGACACACAACAAGAAGGCAGGTGCAAACAGTGCTCTTTGTATTTTATTCCAACAAGCAGTGTCCAAATAAGTTTAGTGCACTGCAAGTTCTTCAAGTAAATAAATAAATAAATCAATAAATAAAGCAAGATAAGGAGGTAAAAACCCATGAATAAATGAAACTAATAAATAAAGCAGGTTAAATTCAAGACTTAAAAAACGGTCAGGATGAACTTTTTTTTTTCTACAGATCTTGAACCCCAGTGTTTCTCACTCTTTAACCTCTCTCCTCTGCTTACTCTTAGGGTCTGCTCAGCAGGCAGAAAGGCCAACGAGTGCGGTTACCTCTCTAGCTCTCATTCAAGCCGCCTCAATTGGTCACCGCTGGGGAGCTCAGAACCTGTCTCTATTACCCTGCCATCTGCCTTCAGTCCAGCAGGACCACTGGAGCCCTTTGTTGCTCCTGTTCCACTCCTGGACCACCTTAACTCTGTTCCCCTGCAGCTGGCTCAACCTCGACCCTGACGTTTACACTCTCTGTCTTACTTTGTCTCTTTTCCTCCTTTCTCATTATCAGTTTCAACTCCACCCTTTTGACTACCTTTTCTCTCTTGCTCCTAGAGCCCTTTTATCCTTAGTGAGTGTAGGTGCGGCAAAAGAACAGAGGAGCTCCAATAAAGGGCAGCTGCACTGTTTTTGTGCTTGTTATGTGCAAGTAGAAAATATCCCCCCAAGTCCAAGTCAAGTCCTCCACAGCTGCATGGCTCTCCTCTAACACATCTACACTCACTGGGTCAGCGTTGTGTGGAAGGAGATCTCTGAGGAAGACGGGAATAATTCAATCAATCAGTCTTTATTCAGTCACAGATGAGTACATGGATTCTACGTTGCAAGGCAGAAAAGCAAAATTCTGCTTTTCAGTCGGCTTATTATATTTTCTCCCTACCCATTGCCCTTGCTTATAAAAAGCATAATATCATTTATCTATACATTTAATTTTATATTGCTTAAATCGGCCAACCATTTCTGTTTTGTGTATGTGTCAGAGGAGCCCCAAAGACGGAAATGTCATCTTTCCTGTGTCTAACCGACGCATTCCTAGAAAAGGAAGTTACCCTAAGTCAGCTTACTTCGCCTTGTCTTACAACAGGCACCCTTATTAGTAACCTTTTACTACAGCAGAACAGCTTCTTAACCCTTCATAGCTTGCAAGTAGTTTTTTTTCTTTCACAGCTGCCTCACTGTTTTTATTCAAAATCCTGCACCGCCATGGACAGCTTCAGCCACACCAAGTAAAAGGACATATGCGGAACAGTTTAACGGATAGAGTTTTATTTTAAGGATTTTTTTGTTTATTTTTGGGACCGTGGCCTGGGTTTGAATCCCCGTTATACAAGTAACAGGTGACTTGAGAGATAAAGCAAAATATCTTTCTTCTAAAACTATGTCATGCCCATTGATAGAAATCTGGAAAATCAAAGCATACAAATACATGAAGTGCCATGTAAAAGTATTTGCTTCATTCCAGTTTCTTCAGTTACTGCAACATTTTTTACACTGAAAGTTTTTACTTCTTCTACTAAATCTTTTAGGTAAAGGACACCTGAGTAAACAAACAACACATTTTTACTTATTTCATTAATCTAATGAAAGTGTTATCTATCATCAGCTGGCACTTTGTTCCCTAGTTACGTCAGCCTAATTAAAGGCATAATTTGAGTCACCTGAATGAACACAGTCAGATCAGCTCAGAGCCAGACTGACATCACAGAAATTCAATAAGCGAAGAGGAAACGGAGAAAATTAGAAAGGAGGCATTATTAAATCTCCATAATCTACTTCTGAGTCGGGGGTTCGGGCAGATCCAGATAAGGCTGGAGCCAACACTACATGTGATGCCATTTTAGGACAGATGTACAATGCAATTGTGGTTGAATTTGTGCAGGGTCTCTAGTCAATTAGTGAGCTGCTTGTGTCAGTCACCCAGTGGAAATTGAAAACCCTTCATTATTTTTCATGCTTTGGTCACAAATGACAGGAGATATATGACAGACATTCTGATTAAAAATAAATTAGTGATGGTATAGCTGTGTAATCTGGTAAATAAGCTGTTATAATAAACAGAAAGTGCACTTCTTCAGCTCTGGTGAGCTGAAGTACAGAAAATGACCTGTGACCCTCAGCATCTATTTTCCTGTCATGTACACAATTATCAACCTCAGTACTGTGGGTTTCCATGGTTACCATGAGTTTCTTATATCCCCAACAGATTTCTTTTCAGTAGTAAAGGTTTTTTCTTGAATAAAACATACGTGCTCCATCCATTTGTTGAACCGACTTTTTTATCTGCATTGTGGAAAGCTGAAGCCTTGAACATGCAGCAAGGCAAGAACTGGCCTTGAATAAGTTGCTAGTCCGTTGCAGGGCATACTCCCAAACTCTCCCACACCCCCTCACGCTGGGTCAGTTTAGATTTGGCAGTTAACATTAAATGCACTTTTTGGGGATGTGGTAAGAAAGCCAGAATACCTTGAGGAAAAAAAAATTATGTAGAGGATGTGAAAGCTTCACAGAACCAGCTGGAACTATGGACCCCTGACTTTGGTGCATTGAGAAGCCATGCCAACTACTGCTTCAGTGTTCATTGCACTCAAAATATATATTCATGTAAAATTAAATTAGTTGTATTTGGGTTTGGTGTTTGTCATGGAAGTTAGAATATAAAGAACTAGCTGTCCCCTGGGGCTCCACCCACTAGTAGTGAAACAGGACAAACTTTAAATTTCAATAAAAAAGAGAAAAAATGTCATTCTGGCCAATCAGAAGGTAGGTACACTTCAACGTCAAAAGTTACCACTGTATCTGATGGGACAGCATCCCTACCATGGGGAGAAAAGCATGTGGTCATGATATCTCTGGAAATCAGCAGCTAACCTCTAAAACACACGTAGCTCTCATCTCTCTCTCAAGAATGTCAAACGTTACTCCTTAACAATCTGTAGATGATAATGTCTGTTGAACAAACAGGTATCGCTAGCAAAGTGGAGGCAAGGTGCACTAGAAAACATTTGTTGAGAGGTAGATCGACTCGTACACAGGCTAGCGTGTGAGTGAGGAGGACCCTGGCCCCCCTACCCTTGGCCCGCAGCTTCTCCCTCAGATTTGCGCAAATAAATCGGTGCCGCAAGCGAACTATGTTACTTAGCACAATGAGAGAAGTCACAAAATCAACCAGAATGTTCAAGCAAATTATAGAAAAACCCCAATCTAAATCCGTTAAGTAGTTCTCCCGTGAAAAGCTGACAGACAGACAGACAGATACACAGACGTTGGATTTTATATACTGTATACCATATATATATATTGGACATAAATCCAGCATATGCAAACTTAAGAAGAACTTATTCTTAATTAACAAGACTTTACACCCAATAACCCCCCCCCACCCCCCGACCACACGGACCTAACCACCCCTCCCCACCTCTGTGTGTATATATATACACACACAGTAGATACAGATGAATATGCTGCATATGTATAACTACTGTGAAATGGTTTTTTCACAGTATGGCAATCACTGGGGTAAGGATGCAGTCATTCTTTAGTACTATTTGAGTGAGCAATTGATCCTTATAAATTTCTCTTTTCACTTAATATGTTAGGCTATTCCAGGGTGGAAAACATTGGATGTCTTTCTGATGTAACTAAAAACTGGAGTCCTGCAGATATCCCATTTGTAAATGAGAAGAAAATGGCAAACTTCACCTAGACAGTTACCAAATTAATAGTTAAGCACACAAAATCCTGAATCTGTGAGACAACAAAGCTAATCTATTCGCCACCCATAGCATGTATATAACTTTGATATTGTTGTCTTCTAGTCTTTAGCTAAACTAACATTCATATAACATGAGCTGTGTGTGCTAAATCTGTGAAACAGATAATGCAATGTGAGAGAGGTGACAATGTATGTGACTCTCAAGCTCAATGAAGAAAACTTCATGTGTCAGACTGTAAGGTCTTTTTTGCATATGTGCTCAACTAAAGTAGTATTCAGAATAATAATGAAATGAAACTGTCTCCGAGTTGAATGAATCTGAGTTCTGGGTTTTGAAAAGGTTGTTTATTCTTCAGGTAGTCTGCTAGATTTTTAGATCTAATTTTCTCCTGAAGGCACTCTTTTTATTAAGGGCCTATGCATAAAGTATAGGGATTTGACTGGTTTTTAGGAAGAGCAAATAGCAGACTATGTAAATAACAAAAATAAATTTACTCACAGTAATAACTGGCATGTTTTATATTAGTGAATAGGCTGGACACATCAGAGTATTGTTCACATGATCCATAATACACGGCATTTTACTTTGTAATAGACTTTTAAGTAATGAAGACCATAGTTTGAACTGAGAAGGATACCATTGTAAGCTCAGATGGTGTCTATAGAGAAGCCATAGTGCAATCATTTTATTTCAGAGAGCTGAGAGAAATTGAGCTTGGGTGTGCACAAGCAAAGCAAACACTGAATACTGTCATTAGTAAACATGGTGCCATTTACAAAGCAGATTACTTACTTTATTTATGGGTCAACAGCCATTTATTTTTTTCTTTTGTATCCATCTGTAGCAAGACTGAAATAGAGAGATCTTGGTACAGCAAAGATATACTGTAGCTCAACTGACTAAGACAGCTGCACTCTAAATTCAGTGGTTTGAATTCTGCTCCAAGTGAGGACATGTAACCAACAGAGGTGCTACCAAGTTAAATTCTTACCGTTGACATTTGGCGGCTTGTGAGGGATTTGTACAGATAGGGAGGGGCAGGTGTAGTGAGGCTGAAATGCTGAAACAGGAGACACGGTCACATTCAGAAGCCCAACTGGTCATTAGAAAGGGGGGGTTCCCTTTTGGCTGAAATGTCTAAAAATGGTTGTGCTCTGTGCTCTGATTCCAGCAGCTCTGAGTGAAAAATAATGTCATATGATCAAATTTCTCATTGTGTGACACCATTCATACAACCATCTTTGCTGAGATTAATGTTGCAGCAGACCAGAACCTACTCTGTCAGCAATGAGCGCAAGAAAGGAAGCAACCTTGGATAGGACACCAGTCTGTCTCAGCATACAGATCTCACTCATGCAAGGACAGTTTAGAGTGTCTGCTTAACACACATGTGTTGGGATGTGAGAGAAAATCTGGACAAGTGGGATAAGATTTCTTTTTAAATTTTTCATTCCTATGGGAATGAATGGGTGAGCAGAGGTTTACTCCACCTAGTTGAAGAAACTGAGGTCTGCAGATTTCAAACTAAAGGCTCCACTTGTGCCTATTCTAAATTAGGGGGCTGCATGTGCGTCAACTGAAATGCAAAAATGTGTACGTGCCTCGATAGAGTTACCTACTAAAATGGCAAGAACATATCATTTTTGATATACTGTGTCTCTGCAAAAAAAAATTAATGTGACCATACATAGGATATGAATATTTTGGTAAACAACCCTTTGCTTTAGGTGTGAACTATTATTGATATGAAATATTTGAATTGTATACAACATGTTTTGATTTCAAATCAAGTGCAAATAAAGTGCAAATCAAGTGCAAGAGGCTTCCTTTGACAAAGCACACTGTTGAGGATAACAGTTTGTAACCATGTTCACAATCCTTTTACTTATAAAAAATGAATATCTGAATTAAACTGAAGTGATAATATGGTCCTACTGTATGTAATAACATACAAAACTGGAAAACTTATTTCTTTATGAACCTATAAGGCTCATATCAGTGTAATCTTGTTTCCTGCAGCCAGTTCAAGGATTTGACTATGCTAAGCAACATCTTGGGCAACAAGGAGGTGAAGAAGACACAATTCCAGTGACACAAGAGACAGTAATCTTACCACTGCCTGTGAGGGATATGCCCCTGTCCCAGGACAGAGGTATTCTGAAAGATGGAAGCATTAGCAAAATAGCTATGTCCACTGAGCTTCGGAAAAGGTAAGATCTCAATATAAAATGGTAATTTTATATTCTGTATTTTATGTTACACTTAGAATCCAACTGACATCTTTTTTTTCTGACGTGCATTTTAGCTCATCGCCATCAAGTGATCAGTATTTCATATCATCATCTATGTTAACCACTTAGTGATTAATATTTAGAATTTTACTCTTCAGTGATTATTAGTACTTAATACTCTTCAGTGGAGTATTACACTTCTAATTGAGTTCTTCTTGCTCTATTACATAGTCCCTATAATCTTTAAGTGTGCAATATTTTTCAATTGGTATTACCGTATATACTCACGTATAAGTCGGGTCTTGAAATAAGAAAAATCGATCATAAAATCAGACCCCGACTTATATGCCCGTTCAAAAATTCAACACTTATTTATTTTTTTGAACATCTTCTTGCCTCCTCCAATCTCGCATCAGTTTCTCAGACGCATCAAATTTTGTTGTAGCAGCGCAGTTACCAATTTCTTTTGCTACTTCAACGACATTTAATTTAAAACCAGCTTCATATTTTCTTCTGATCGAACGCTCCATTGTAGATAAGGGATGTTCTTACGATAAAGGTGTATGAGGGTGTGAGATACAAAAAACACAAATTAGTGCAAATGTCGCTTCTGAATAGTTTGGGTATTACCGTGTGGTCACGTAGGCACAATAGAGAGAGAGAGAGAGAGAGAGAGAGAGAGAGAGGTTAGGAGCACCCGCTGATACAATTGTCACACACGTGCGCATGGAAATCAGCTGAAGGGCCTAAACACAAGCAATTCTACGCCAGGCCAGGGGGTGGCGGAGTGTACTGACTATCTCTCTCAGTCCCTTGCAGACCTTTTCCGGGAAATCCCGCCTGTTGCCGGCCCCAAGGATGACGTCACTTCCGGGCACAAGGACACCACTCCCAGTTCCGGCATAGATGATGTAATTTCCCTTCCATCCCTTTAAAACTGCCATCTTGCCTCAGTAGAGGCAGTTCTGTTCTGGACTCTGAACTAAGCACATCGTGCTATTTGAAACCTACTTTTGCAGCCGATTCAATTATACGGGTGGCTGCCTCAAACCTTGATGATGTCTCCGACTCATTCTTGTTACAAATGCATTGCTGCACCCACATAGAAAAAAAAGGCACTGTGCTCAGTGGTTACTGTCTCAGGTGGGCGTTAGCATATCATAATCCGTTGTGCCAACAGCATGAGTTTTCTGTATTCGACTTATACGAGTGACATTATAAAATACCAGAAATTATACTGTAAAATCAAGTCCCGACTTATCCTCAGAAGAACTTATCCGCGAGTATATACGATAATTATTTACAGTGATAACAAATATCTAATACTGATTAGGGCAATTCTTTGAGAATTCCAAGTTAAATGTGCTAAGCTTGCCATCTTAAATACCTTCTGGAAAATGACGTTGCATGGTTCAACTTCTAGGAGTCACATCGTGACAACAAAGCACCATTGCCAACAACAAATGAGACAAAATGGTGATGATAAACCAAAATGGCAGCAAAAATGTAAATATAATATTAGATTTTTAGAAACTGATAAATGTAAGTCCAAAGGGTACAAAATGAAAACTATAATGGCAGAAACCTCCAAATCATGACAAGTAAAGTTTGTAGTCTTAAGCACTTCCACATTAATAAAATGTATTTTTTCAAATGCACTTACTGCACATATGTTCCAGTCAGTCCCATTACCACAGAGTATTTACGAAATGCTCAGAATTACTTTCTTACTTCATTATTTTGTAGAAGTCAGATGTTAGATGCATTGCATTGTTTAGACATTTTTGTATGGTTTCAGATGTACAACACATGATTGTTTTTTTATTTTTGTGAAATTTAAGGCTGGCAAGTTATATATTGAATACTATCACTAATTCTGATAATATGAACTTTGTTTGGTGGGCCAGATGTAAATCCTGTTAAAATGCTTCTCTTCAGTTCATTTCAGATTAATGCATTTTTACATCACATACTGTACATCCATTTACAACTTCTACCTTCTACATATTTTAAGTATAGTATAGTTAAATAATAAAATAGCATTAAACATAGATGATACAATATGCATAATCTATATGCAATGTCCAAATAGAAATGAACAAATATTTCTATATGTACAGAGAATGCCCTTGGCCACTTGGTTACTCAGCATCTTCCTGGATGCTTCAACAGTGCACCATGGCGCAGGAAAATGTCAATAACTCTTAAATACAATCATGTTCTAATGTTAGGTCAGTGACTGATGATGACACATCAATTTTAGAGTCCTGTCCAAAGGCCTCAATGGTAACCTTATCAAAATGGCAGTGGTGCCAAGTTCCTTCACTGAACACTAAGGAAAGAAGCAAATCTGTACAGCCCCAGTAACAGCCATTGACAATGATTGACGCGTTTAGTAAAAAGCTGCCTCAGCAGCTGCTCTGACTAGAGTCTATTATCTTAACATAAGGAGTCTTCATAGTTGAAGGCCATTTCTAATATTGGCAGGCACATAATTCTAGGCCCATATCTACTGGCCCAGCCTCCTACACTAGTTTGACTTGTGGTAAGCAATGTGGTCAACCTGGTAAAGTACTGCACTTTAAAATCCATGGTTGCCTTATATTTACAACATTTGTGATATCATTGGTTACATTTCTTTTGGATTTCCAGTTGGAGCAGAGACAGGTCAAGTAACTTGCTTAGGGTCACAAAGTGTAGGACCTGAACTCACAACCTCAGGGTTTGAAGTTCAGAGTCTTAACCACTACACCACACTACCTGCCTTCTAAATCCTCACTGCTGAGGAAGATGTGGTTATACAATAGTGGTGTGACTTGGGATAATTTTGGTTGCAAAAACTGTGCCACTGCAAAAAGAAATTGTGAAACACTGCTCTAGACTATAGTATGTGGGTATTTTTTGGCAGGCTTAGTGAAATTACTCAGTTTAATCAGAAAGTAATTGAGAAATTTTCAGGCCTGAAGGAAAGGAGGACAAAATGTATATTCAAGAAAATATAGGTATCCTGATCATAAAAGCAGAATAAGATGTAGGTTGGACTTGTCCTGTGGGTGTAAGTACAAGGCAGGTTGAGGGTGAGTTATGTTTTAAGATGTAGGGATATGTGGATCTTACAATGTAAATCTTTGCCCAGGTGAGGTAAGCCTGATAAACTTGCATGGGACTAAGCAGACCAGCAGCAAGTGTAGAAGAAAATTAGGGTGGGAATAATAAACTGGGATGCAAGACTTGAGAAAAATCTGAGGACTAGTGATTTTATAATGTGGATTTATGGAATACAATGGAAATGGCCAAGGACTGGGCACTCTATTAGCAAAGGTAGAATAAGATTTGGATTGGATTTATGCTATGGATGTGTTACAGGACAGGAAGAAGTGCATGTTATTGGAAGATTAAGGAGGTGGGGATGTGGACATTATCGTGTGGGCTTTGGCAGAATGGGGAACTATGCAAGTTCACAGAGGATTGGGCAATTTAAAGACAGGTGTACTATAAAATATAGGACAAGTTATGGGAAGAATAAGGGGACTGTGGATGTCATAGACTGAAGTTTTGAAGCACAGTAGAAATGGGAAAGCTGCCATTAGATTGGATAGCATGGTGGAAAGTGTATAATACATTTTAGCCTGAATATGCCCTATGGGCCTGGTATCGGACAGGCCAAGATATGCATTGACACTATGATGATGACCATAAGAGCATGTGGAGTGACCAGATAGATAGATAGATAGATAGATAGATAGATAGATAGATAGATAGATAGATA
>JANRMT010062854.1:16478313-16492492 GCA_026402145.1 Polypterus bichir lapradei
ATAGATAGATAGATAGATAGATAGATAGATAGATAGATAGATAGATACTATATAATAAATAGATGTGACAGGCACTAGATAATATATAAGTGCTGCTTCTGTTTGTCACCCCAAAAGCTGCTCCCCCATCCAAATTGTTTTCACCAGCTACCACTTCTCATGCTAGAAAATGCTGACTGAATGATAAGTAGGCTGCAGAGACCTTTTTATATTAATGTGCCTCCTGTTCATGCAAATGTGCATTGTACAATACAAGTTTAATGGCATTATGGTTGCAGAGCTGTGCCATCACAGTTATTGCTTATTCTACTCATGTTTCTACATTAACTTAGATTTTTAAATAAAATTATTTTTAGATCAGTGCTGGCCTTGGTTCACTAAAAGAAGCACGTAAAGTCTCATGACGTTATAACCAAGATGGGGAAAATGCCCTTAAAAATTATATATCTTTATATTTGCTAAAGAAAAAAAAAAAACACTTGTCCTGCATCCTGAAATCAATCATTCTTAAAAAATGATGCCAGAAAGCATTACAGTATATTTGCTGACCGGTAGCATGTCAGTGTTCTTTGCTCCTGTGTAAAGTATATGAAAACTGTAAAAGAGAACTGCAGATTTTTAATTTTGACATTGATCTTATATGGAGAAATTGGAATATGTTTATGTCTACAACAACGACAACAACATTTATTTATATAGCATATTTTCATACAAATAATGTAGCTCAAAGTGCTTTACATGATGAAGAAAGAGAAAAAAGACAAAGTAAGAATTAAAATAAGAACACTAATTAACATAGAATAAAAGTAAGGTCCGATGGCCAGGGATGGACAGAAAAAACAAAAAAAACTCCAGACGGCTGGAGAAAAAATAAAATCTGCAGGGGTTCCAGGCCATGAGACCGCCCAGCCCCCTCTAGGCATTCTACCTAACATAAATGATCAGTCCTCATTGTATTCAGGGTTCTCATGGATAGACTTGATGAGGACGGTCACGTGGACTTCTGGTCTTTAATCCATCAATGTAGGGACATCACGGTGCTTTGATTAGGTGGTAGTGGCACAGATCGCCACCCCAGAAAACCAGAAAAAGAACAGAAGAGAGTGTAGGGGTTAGTACGGATTTTGGAGCCACCATGTATGTTTATGTCTAGTATGTTTAGTATGTTTATGTCTAGCTCAAATGATTATTTGTTCAATTAGCCGCACCTCTGCAGGCTGTAGGGTAATATGTACCTTCCTCTCTTCATGCTACATCAAAAATGTAAAAAATATGTTCAAATTCACTTCATTTCAGCCATTCCTTTAACCAGAACATAATACCTGCCTTTAACACATAATTATAAGGTGGCAGCATCTACTCAGTGGTGCTTTGCAGCCAGGGCAAAACCATTTAAGTTCTTTTTTTTGGGTTAATAGTGTTTGGTGCCCCGTTTTAGTCAACAGTAAATGGCACTGTGCCAGTTTTGTTTCACATTTCCATTTAGTTTTAATCCATGTGCATGCACATAGCACATTCATCGGATTGGCTGGCCCAGCATTAACTCAGCTGTAGAATGGCCAATAGAGGGAGACAGCTTGATGGCCAAGGTCTCCAGGACTCTGAACAAATCTGAATCACATTATATGATATTATCTACTGTTGTATTCTGCTCTGTACGTGTAATATTATATTGTATTGAGGATTATTTGTGTTCTGTTCTGTGTATTGTACTGTATTGTATTGACCCCCTTCTTTTTGACACCCACTGCACGCCCAACCTACCTGGAAAGGGGTCTCTCTTTGAACTGCCTTTCCCAAGGTTTCTTCCATTTTTCCCCCTACAAGGGATTTTTCTTGTCTTCTTAGAGAGTCAATGCTGGGGGGATGTCAAAAGGCAGGGCCTGTTAAATCCCATTGCGGGACTTCTTGTGTGTTTTTGGGCTGTACAAAAATAAATTGCGTTATATTGTATTGTATTGTATTGTATTTCTGGAAAGTGTAGCGGGGTAAGTCTTTTATTGTGGCCTTGGTGTGAAATTAGGAATGTCACTTTCACTTTGAATTTGCAAACACTGTACTCAGTCATGTAAAGTGACACAGGGCTCTTGCCCAAGCTTGGTCCTTGAGGTGGCCCTGTGGAGGCTTCGCCATCTGTCTTTCTACGTTTAATATTATAGATGATTAAAGTGAGAGGAAATCTGAAAACAGTACTGTTTAATAACATTAGATCGGAACTAATTGTTGAGTCAGTGAGATGATAGGAGGCAGTTTCATTTAAAATTATTTTTATCTTGCTTTAACCTAAGGGCTTTTAACAAATAAATATATAACAAACAAATTTCAAGCACAGAGAAAGTTTCTTTCTGATTGTATCAAACAATGCATAAGGATTCCAAACAAAAAAAAACATTTTTTTATTGGTAAGGGATAATGTTTGAGGCACTGTTTTGTTGTTGAATCACCCCATGATCTGTCACAATCATTATATTTTCACTGTGGTAATTGCTGGTGGCCAGCCATAAACCCACCCGGTCTGGATTACAAAGACCCTCAGAAGCAGCTCCTATTATGTTGTGAGGTAATAGGAGAACTCCTATGCTTGTGCATACCGGGACTACCTCTACGCACTGCAGGTGGAGCACTTCCTGGTGACATCAGATGAGATATCTCTCACTAAGCCCCCCCTTTTTGTTCAGCACCACCACTCCTATAGTCCACCTGACCGCAGTGCAAGTCCTGCCAACTACACCAAGTGTTTTGTAATGGTATTACAGCACAATCTGTCCCAGTTCAGACATTTGCACTGGGGTAACTGCTGATAGCCAGACATTTGAATTACAAAGGCCATTAGATACAGCTCCGTTTATGCCATGAGCTAATAGGAGAACTCCTAAACTTGTGTATACAGGGACCACCAGTAAGCAGTGCAAGTGGAGTGAGGCTCTGTCACTTAGACAGCACCTTTTGCACAGTGCTGCCACTGCGAACATCTTTACTTTTTACACTTGTATTCTTAACTTCATGACTTGATGCATCAAGGAGACATATCCAGCAACTTTGATAATCCCAAAGGGTAAAACCATTTATACAGATGCTTAGACTTGGCTATGTTTGATTAGATTTATCCTGTTAAAAATGATACACTTCTGTTTATTTAAAATCCTCACTATTTCATTTTATCTTTTTCTAGGGGTGACAAAAAGAGGATTTTAAAATAATTTAACATTTATATGGCATCTAGTCTAGATGGAAAGAATCCTGCAGCAAACTTTTAGATGGCACTTTAAGGAGATAATGCCTCTCTAACAGAATCTATAGTTCCCACCTGTTTCTGTACTAAAGGAAGTCTTACTGAATACTGACTGCTGGCAGTCCTAATGTGATGAAGTGCTTCAAGAGACTGGCACATTAAGCGTAGTATTGCAGATAATTTAGACAGCCTCCTTTTTACTTATCACCACAGTTGGTCTACAGAGGATGCCATCATATCATCCTGGCTAATACAAACTGCTATGCCAGATTCTTGTTTGTAGAGTGAAAATCAGTGTTATTTCATCATAGCTGACCACTACATTCCCAGACTTGGGAGTTAAAGCCCCCTAATCCCTCTAATTGGATTTTCACATTTGGTAGACCTTAGCATGTGCTGAATAGTAACAACAGTTTATCCACACTGAGTCTTAACACAAGAATTCTGCAAGGTGGAGTGCTGTGCCTCCTGTTGTACACTATAACTATATGGCCAAACATAGCTTAAACTCCATTACTGTATTTCTTAACAACAACAGATATTGTAGGCTGGATCACCAACACTGATGAAATGGCTTGGATAAAAGAGGTTTGTCCTTTGAAACTGTGGTGGCATCTCTCCATTAATGTTAGCAAATGAAAGACCTATTCATAAACTTCAAAAAGTAGAAGGCAGATCATTCTCCCATTTATCATTACACCAGTAACAGCATACTGTACGATAATGTGCAGTGATTACACTTGACTTGACCATACTCCGCGCCTGTACACATCTGCTGCCCGCTGCCAAGAGTTGATTCTACAATAAAATAAACTAAGAATAACAACAGTGATAATTCTAAAAGTCTTCGCTTTTAAAATAAAGCTGTAGTGTAGAGTTTCAGCATAGTATATGTGTACCAAATTTCAGGCTACAGGTTATTTGATTTTTGACCTTGACCTTCCTGGGTTGATCATTGACCTTGTAGGTCAATCATCACCACGAAAGCAGACAGTAGAGGTCACATTGTATATGTGTACCAAATTTCACGTCAGTAGGTCAAACTGTTTGCGAGCTACAGGTGATTTAAAACCCTGGACAGACAAACAGACAGCCGTGCTACCGTATTATAGAAGAAGAGCTGTGCTCACCATCTTCAATGAGTGTTTAGTTGACGCCAGTCCTTACTGGCTGTATAACATCTTTCTACAGCATCTGCTCAGCTGAGGATCACAAAGTACCACAGATGATAGCGATATCAACTCAGAATGTTACTGGTGCTTGGCTACTTTCTGTTCAGTGCATTTATAACATACCAGTAACGGCGCACTGCACAATAACGTGCAGTGGATTTACTTGACTTCAGCATTCCTAGTTTTCATCCTCTTTCTCTGTACGTTTAGCATTTGTTTGCTCAGAGGTTGATGTGCTTGCTGCTTCCTGAGCAGCTCTTCTTTTCTCCACCCTAGCAGCCCGCTTCTTCTCTTCTTTCGTCAGCATCTTCTCATGTTGAAACTGATTAAGTCAGTGTTGGTGTTACAATTACTTAGTACATTTTCCTTAATCTTTCACTTAAGCTGGCACTTAAGTCTTTAATCTGCCTCAAGAATGATTGAAGATATGAAGAGGTAGGGTAAGTGACGCTGAAGCTGATAGGGATGAGAACGGTGCCCGTACACATGCACTACACGGCCGCCCTACTGGCTGCTGCTGAGAGTTGATCTATACTAATAAAAGGCAAAGCCCACACTCACTCACTCACTCACTCACTCACTCACTCACTCACTCACTCACTCATCACTAATTCTCCAACTTCCCGTGTAGGTGGAAGGCTGAAATTTGGCAGGCTTATTCCTTACAGCTTACTTACAAAAGTTAAGCAGGTTTCATTTCGAAATTCTACGCATAACGGTCATAACTGAATCTTGCTTACGTACATATATACGACCATAGCCTGCAGCTTGGTCGCCGTGTGAGGCGGAGTTGAGTCCCCCATCACCACGCCTCCCATGTAGTTGGCTGCCTGTCTATATTGCGTCCCCCATCCCCACGCCTCCGACGTAATTGAATGCCTGCCCATATAAGGCCATCTGCCAGCAGCAATCCAATAGACACCCTGCCGCTAAATATTCGCAGGCAAATCATAAAGTTAATACCGGGAATGCCTGTTAAACATCTTAGATTCACGAGTAGCAATTTGGGTGGTGAGATGTCTATCGAGGTGATCACTGTAATATTTATATGTCATTGAAATGTGTTATTATTAGGCATGGTTTAGGCACCTATGTCATCAGGAAGGCACCAGAAAAAGGGACCTCAAGGTTACTATTATGGAAGTTAATTTAGAGCACGGATGCCATGAATGTAGAAGCTGTAATAAATAAAGTTCCCCTGCATACTTTAAAAGAAAGTCTCGCCATCATTTCATTTTTCACAATTTGTGAAAACAAGACATGGTGTCAGAATAGAGAACAGTAATGGATTTTGTTGGAGTTTCCTTGCCACGAATCGACTGGGATTCTCTTAACTTGCCGAGAGAATGGAAAAAGTTCCGACAGCACGTGGAGCTGATGTTTTCTGGCCCGTTAAAAGGCAAAGAAGAGAGTGAGAAATGCAGCTACCTGCTCCTGTGGACTGGGGAAAAAGGAAGAGACATTTTTAACACATGGACTATCACCCAGGAGGAAGCCAAGGTACTGAAAACTTATTATGACCGTTTTGAGGCATTTGTCATGCCTAAGACAAATACGATATTCGCGCGATATAAGTTTAATGAGAAGACGCAGGGTATAAACGAGACTTTTGATCACTTTGTAACGGAGTTAAAATTGCTGGTGAAGGACTATGCTTATGCAAATGAAGATGAGATGGTCAGGGATAGAATAGTGTTTGGCACAAACTCAGCAAAAGTGCGACAGAAACTCTTAAGTGCCAGGTCTGAGCTAACATTAAATAAAGCTGTGAACATCGCAAGATCGCACGAGATACCACAACCACAGCTAAGAACCTTCGATGCATGTACTCTGAGCAGCCCAGTGAACTGACTGTGACCACAGTACGCAGACAACAAGCAAGAGCTCCAAAGAGCACTGAACAAAAAACGCATTACACAGTTGAGAAGGCAGCAAAAGAATATGAAGCGTCTGATACATACAAGCATATTCATAAGTGCAGGTACTGCAGAAACAAAGCACACTGTGGAAAAAGTCAATGTCCAGCTAAAGGAGGACAGTGTAAAAAATGTGGTAAATTGAACCACTTCGCTAAAGTTTGCAGGACTGGGAAAGGTACACCCGTGCATGCAGTGTGTGATGTCTCAGATAAAGAGGAAGACGAGCTGTTTATTGATGCAGTAAGAAAGGAACAACCCTCTGAAGCTGAACAAGCCTTTGTAGACATATCAATAGGAAAGCAAGGTGTAAAGTTTAAGTTTAAATTAAGTTAGACACGCTGCTGCTAAATATTCGCAGGCAAATCAAAAAGTTAATACCGGGAATGCCTGTTAAACATCTTAGATTCACGAGTACCGATTTGGGTAGTGAACACTTCGATGAATGAAACCTGTTATCTTTACAACGGTTGACAAATATGGAATATAACTTGAACACAACACATCCTCCAAATACGAACCTGATTGAAAGAAATAATGATAATCAAATCCTTGATGACAGCAACACTCATAACAGTCACAAAACAATTACATTGACAATCATGTTACGTTATTTTAAAAATGTTTCCTTTTCTTTTTCATAACTTCTTTAATACACTACTTCTCCGCTGCAAAGCGTGGGTATTTTGCTAGTTCTATAATAAAATAAAATAAAATAAAAATAAAAAGTGGAATAATCTTAGAGGTCAATCATCATCCCAATAGTGGATAGTAGACATCACGTAGTATACAGTATGTGTACCAAATTTCAGGTCAGTAGGTGAAATGGTTTGCGAGCTACAGGTGATTTAAAATCCTGGACAGACAAACGGACAGCCACAGTAGCTTATTATAGAAGAAGATACTAATCTGGAAGGGCAAAACAAATCATCCAAAACCTCAGCTACCCTACCCTGACACCTTTCTCACATCTCTGTTCAGGAAAATGCTATAGGACCTCTAGAACTCACACCTCTAGATTCAAGAAACACCGTTTTAGTCAAAGGTTACTAGACTACTTGACAGTTCTGTATCAATGTAGTAATCCTACCTGGTGTGTGTCTGATGTTGTGTTTACACATGACAATAAACTTGAAGTTGAAGGGGGAAACTGGAGGCTAAACATTGGAGGCTACACACATGATGTTAGTTAAGGACTCTTCCTGAACTCCAGCTCCACATGAATCACTCAGCAAAGCACCAACAGTAGATGAATAAAGCATATCACAAACTTGAAAAAAAATGTTCATCATTAAATCAAGGAACAGTGCCCATTAGCAAAATGTCAAAAAATGATCATAAAAATTCAATTTTAGAATACTATAGAGAAAGCTGCCTGGATTTAAATTGTAAAATCAAAGGAGCATTTTTTGCATAACAAAGGAATTTAACAGAATGTGTTTGACAAATGTCCACTGTCCAGTTTGGAGATATCCAGAAGCAGCCAAGAGTATTGAAGTCGGGCAATTGAACAGTGAGAAAAGAGACCTGGGAAAGGCTTCTAAAATGTATTCACCATGTGTAGCTGTTGAGGAGGGCTAATTTCAGGGACTGTCAGATTTTAGGAATATTTTGGGGAAAAAAAAAAACTATAAAAATTAGTTTCATTTATTATAGCATATTTGTTGACTTCATAAAATTATTTAAATGCTTCAAAGTGAAGGGAACAAGTAGAGTTAAAAATCATTTAATCATTTAAGTCAGCAAAAAATGTGGAGTTTTTTTTTCTGTCTAGCTCAACTGGAAATGTTGCTGACTTCAGTTCAGTAAGTGTGGATCACACACTGCATGTTAATAAAATCTACCCCTCTCAAAAGACTTTATTTTGATATCTTATTAACAGTTCCTTCACTTTCCTGCTATTCACCTTGATCAGCAGCTGCAGTTAATTTAAATAAACTGATTTAAAGGTCACCATCCTAAGGACATGCAGACAATAATTTTTTGTGTGTGAATATATTCAAATTTACTTACTTGAAAAGCTGTAAAATATAATTGTGCTAGTGGAAGTAGCTCAGGCAGTGATAAAAACTATTCTTTTGTGCATTTTAATTTTCTTGCATTATGGGAGCTTAAATTGCTATTTCTTTTTGCCAAAAACACAGTGTCTAGATGAAAATTTCATTCTGTAGATCCTTATAAATAAATTATTGATTAAAACGAGTAATCACCTCATTTGATGAGATTTGTGAGAGATGCAGTTTTATCCTAAGTTACAGGCATCAATCATTTATAATGATGTAGTTTTTGTTCTGGTTGGTGAACACCATATTTCAAGGTGACTTACAAGAGCAGGATACATCTATTTAGTTTTCATCTATTTTTTTCCAATATTGGGGAACTAGCTGATTAAGTGACTTGCTAAGGGTCATGTGGTAATTCGGGCATGAGACCTGTAATGGTACAGTAGGCATGTGGTTTAAAGTCCAGTGGATGAACGACAACTTCACACTGCCTTCCTGCAATCACCAAATGACACATTTTCACAGAAATGGAGAAGTTTTTTTCACAAGTTAACTTGATGCAAGGTATGTTTCACGGGTGGCCTTTTTATGATGAATGCAGCATAGCCTGTAAAGGGACATCCTTGCAAATGAGGCAAATACTTATACTGACAATTAGCTGCACCGAGGTCTATTGCAAAAGAATTAGGTGCAATTAAGAATGTGTCCTGCAAAGGAGAAGCTAAATATTTGTTTTTGTTACTTATTATTTGACTGATGCCTTTATCCAAGATGACTTACAACATCTGAGATACTATTGGTTATATTTCTTTTGTTTTTTCCAATTGAAGCACAGACAGTTAAATTGACATGCTCTTGGTCACACAGTGTCAATAGCAAGTTTTAAACCCACAACTCAGGATTTGAGGTCCAGAGCCTTAACCACTATATCACACTGCCTGATGTCATAGTAATCTTCATTTGTACTGTAAATTTTGAATGTCTTGTTTTGCAAAAATCATTTTTAAGAAGTAAAACACCAAAATCAATTATACCTCTATAATAAAACATTGAAGACCTCTCTATGTCTGTTTCTATTGTGGCTGACGGCTAGAAAGCAATTGGAAGCAGGGAAAAATGCTGAGATTCCACCCTGTTAACCCAGTTTAATTATACAGAAAATAAAAAGTTAAAAAACGGGTGTAACTAAAAAGACACTGACTTAAGGTCAGTCATGCAGGCTTTCTCCGCTTGTCTCCGCTCTCTCTGTTTATGGTACGCGTATCTGCCTCTTAGTAGACTCAGGTCCAGGTCTGTTTAACGACATCACCTTTCTGTTCCGTCAATTTACATGGTGGATTGGCCAGAATGGGTTGGACTTGTTCTGGAAGGCACTGTCAGGCAGGGCTGGGCACTTTCTCTGGCCTATGGAGAAAGTGACAGTGCCCCCTCTCGTTGTGGAGTGGTATTGCTTACCTCAATTGAGCTTGTCTGGGGATTCATGAAAAAGTATGCATGACAGTACTTTTTGGATGACATGTATTTCATGTATATGGCACGCCAGGATGAATAGCTGTGTCCTGCTTATGTTCTGCTCAGGCTTGACATGTTGTACATCTCCCAATTCTTAATTATCTCCTTGCAACTTCTGGTGTTCTACATCTCTGTTTTATTATGTCTATACAGTCCATCATATGGCTTGTGCTTACATAATAGCACTTTTGTGACATTAAATCCTCTATTCTTCACCCCTCTTTCTTGACCTGCTCCTTCTGGTCTTTATTTTCTTGACTCCTGCTCTATTAAATGAACTCGCTGTGAAAAGTATAAATTCTCCAAACACCCCCCTCTGTCTTTTATCATCATCTTCACATTTGGCAGACCCTAGCATGTGCTGAATGGCAGCATCACCCCAAGTATCAACACAGTGTAGTATACCGTGCCTTCTGTTATACTCCTTTTTTGTCTATAATTAAATAGCCAAACATAGTTCCAACTCCATTATTAAATTTCTTAGTGATACCACCACTGTAGGCCTGATCACCAACAATGATCATAAAAGAGATTTGCCCTCTGATATGGCGGTGCTAGGATAACAATTTCTCCCTTAATGTCTTCATCATTTGGGTTTACCCAGATCTGCATTTGCCTTTGCTAGTCCCTTTCTCCACATTCTGCCACTCAGTTTGGAGGTAATGGAACTACAAATGTCTAAGTAATATTCCTTTTAGCTCTGTGGCTATATCTCCATGACCATTTTTACTACTGTCTGTGTATACAATATTATTGCATCTTCTGTAACATTTAAATTAAAACATTAAGACAAACCTCACCAGTGTTGATTTCTTGAACTGCCCGTCTAATATTAATGCTTTGAAATGGACATTACTATGTTTTACAGTTAAATGAAGTTTAATTAATTCTTCATATTCCAGAGAATAGTGTTTTCAATTCTTGATATCATTTATGATTTTTTACAAGCTGGTGTCTATCAGTATTGCATTCATCTTTTGATTTGAGCAAATGTTTTCATTTTGCTGTGAAACCTGTACTACATACTGTACCTTCAAGAAGGCCATGCAGAGTGCATAATGACTGATTGGTTTCAATCCATATTTTCTTAGTTTAGTCCAAGCATTATTGTTTTGGTAAAAAGTCGCTCAAAATAGGTGCTGCCCTAAAAGAAATAACAACTAAACGAATACTGTAACTTAAAAATGGAGCAAAAGAACAATTGGCACTGCAATAATTTTCTCCATATCAACTACTAGCTGTCCCTTGCAGGTCTACCTGTGAAGTAGTGAAACAGGGCAAACTTTAAAAATCAATTAAAAAAATTTTAAAAATGTAATAATTTGTATTGAGAAGAATTTAAATTGTTAGCTTTCATATGCGAGAAAGTAGCTCTGATCTCTTTGCCAAGCGGAAGGTAGGTACGCTCCAATGTCAAACGTTGCCACTGTATCTGATCGTGTTCAGCTCTGATGGGAGAGTGTCCCCCGCGTGGGGAGAAAAGCATGTGGCTGTGATATCTCTGCCAATGTGCAGATACCCTGTAAAACACACGTAGCTGTGATCTCTCTCTCAAAAATGTCAAACATTACTCTTTAACAAACTCTACTTGATAATGTCTGCTGAACAAACAGGTATCACTAGCTAAGCGGAGGCAAGGTATGCTCCAACACGGGGTGAGAGGTAGAGCGACTCAAATGGAGGATGGCACGTGAGTGAGGATGGCCCTGTCCGGCTCCCTACACCTTAGGTCTTGCCTTTCCCTTTCCTCGGCCCACAGCCTGTCTCTTGGATTTGTGCGAATAAATCGGTGCCGCGACCAAACTATAATACTTAGCTCAATGAGAGAAGTTGCAAAATCAACCAGAATGTTCAAGCAAACTATAGAAAAAACCCGATCTAAATCCATTAAGTAGTTCTCTTGTGAAAAGTGAACAGACAGACAGACGTTGGATTTTATAGATATAGAGATGTGTGCAAATATCCAAATATGCATTGATTATGTGTGAGGTGCATAGTATAACAAGTAATGAGAGTCCAGGTTCTAATCTCATATTTCTCAACGTGTTTTTAGGGAGGACGACAACTGTAGATGTCAACAAGCTAATAAGAAATCAGCATGTTTCCTTGAAAAGAACATGTCATGTTAGGCTTACACTTAAAACTGAACCTGTATATTTAACTAGTTATGACAATAATATTTGTTTAATATATTTTTGAGATTAAATCGTTATATACAAAAACATCACTGAAAAAACAGAATCAAGAGCACCTTTCTACAGTATAATTAGTAAGGACAAAACCAAGTTACTTAATTAATAAATCTACAATTTACTTGAGCAGAATTCTAAAAGAAAAGTGTTAACTTTTCTAAAATAACAACTGCTTATATTAATGAGATTTCTGTTGCTGTCTAGAGGAGATTAATTCTTTATAGTGAGGAAATAGTTGAGTGATAGCACAATACAGTTTTCATAGCAGATTATTATCCTTGACATGTGCATGTAAATGTGATTTTCTTCGGAACATTACAGATAAATTGTGCTCATATATTACAAGTGAATGTCCCAGTTGTAGCAAACTAAATTGCTATCTTCATTCCGTTCACATTTATTTTGCACGCAGCTCATCTTTTCATTTTCTGACTCTTGGAGTTAGAACACATTGCCTCTTTTGCATGCCCCACCTCTTAATTATCAACTCTTTGCATTTACAGGTCACAGCGTGTAAATGAACAAAACTAGATGTACTCATGAAACACTGTAAAATGTTCTAATAAACTGATTTGACAGGCAAAAAAATTAACGAGAGTATTATAAGCCTTTAAATGTGCAGAGGAATGACCAATGGAAATAATACTGTGTGACTGCGTGTCTGTAGCATCTTGGAGCTTGTCCAAGATACATGTTCAACTGAGGTGGGCCGCAGGTTGAGAACCCCTGTTCTAATGTAAAAACAACTTGACCCTCAACCTCCTTGTTGGTGTTAGTGGGAAAGTATGTCGTACTTTTTGTTAGATGAATTCAGTCATCTTAGTTTATCCTGAAAGCCAACCAGAAAATTCAATATCTAACTATATCTGAAAACCATTAACATGTTTGCACTGTTTTAACTTATTTTTAATTCCATCTAATCTTGAAGCAATAGCTCATTTACGAATTAAACTAGAAATAGAAGCTAGTCTGTTGAAACAGCAAATATTCAGTTTATTGGTTTTAGCCTACAAAGAAAACAATGTTTGTAAAACTTTAAAAAATGTATTTAATTTTAAAAGGTTATTTGCAGAATATACTGGCACAGTAAGTTTACTAACACATAGGGTGCAATAAAAATGTAAGATTTATTCTATGAGCATTTGTGTAAGTGCCTTGCTATAAGTGCTCTGAAAGGCAAACATGCATTAGAAACAGATGCCTGTTTGATATTCAGAGGTGAACAAAACTTTTTGTGTAGTGCAAGTAATTTTCGCTTTCAAGATTTCAGGTTTAAAGTGAAGCTGATACTACACAGGAGTGAAAAACGTTTATAATAGAAATTTAAAATCAACACTGAAAACAACTGGATGCAAATTTAACGAAGGTCTGATAGTTTAGACCTAAAGAGACTCCCAGTGGAATATCACTGAGGGTGCTGGGAGAAGTTATCAGTACAGCTTCAAAAAAAAAAGGAAAAAATTGTTTGCTTTCACTTTTACATAAACTAAGTTGTAAATACAGCATGTGCAGGCATGTCAAGTGTTGCCTTCTATAGATCCATGAGACTTATCTTTAGTTTATTTACCTGAAGCTAATTATTTATGTTTAGGAATTGAGAAGGTAACCTTCAAAAGAAGCATATATTTAAAGAATGTGCTATCTCTTGTTGCCATGGTTACTTGCAGCAGATTGCCCAGTGAAGATGATTCAGTCATGAGTAACGAATCAGGAAAGCCCATTTCTAACAGGAGCTCCCCTCAGAAAGTACCGATGCAGCAGAAAATGGCAAAAGAAGACTCAAAGAAGAAAAATGGTGAGAGTAAAATAATTAATCAACAATATTAATAATAAAAAAACTAGCAAGGAACAATCTGGAGCATATCCATATGTAAACTGGCTACATTAATTACATACAGTATATCATACAAGTAATCAATACAGGATGTAGCAGCATACTGAAAATGAAATACAGTAAATAAAAGCTAATAAATAAAGGGAAATTGTTTGAATGTCCAATACTTCTGTATTGCATTTCTTATACTGCCTTAATGTAAGAATTGAAAAAAGATAAAAAATATTTCAGGCCTAATTGATGTTGACATATTTATTTATATATCATGAAAATAGATAGATAGATAGATAGATAGATAGATAGATAGATAGATAGATA
>JANRMT010062854.1:16492502-16549283 GCA_026402145.1 Polypterus bichir lapradei
ATAGATAGATAGATAGATAGATAGATAGATAGATAGATAGATAGATAGATAGACCAACGTAATCTATCATGCATAAACGAAACTATGTCAAGTTTAATTTCATGGTTTTGTACAAAGGCTTAGTATAGAAAATAACAAAACAAATAGTTAAAGTAGGTTTTCAAAACTGATTTGTGAATGAATTCTTACATTTAGATTCTACTTCTTGTCCTTTCCACCAGACCAGCTCAGCAATTCTTTTCAATAAATTCTTTCAGCATTACAAAAACCAAATTCCTGTGTCTGCCTCCTGCCTCATGCTGTCAAATTGTCTCTTGCACTGGTATTTCATAAAATTCACAAAAGATCAATTGTTTGCTTTCAAAGGGCAAATCTTCATGAGTTTGTTTACAGAAAAACTAAACACAATGAAACAAAACACATTACTTTCTAAATTATTTGCAGTGTTTTATCACAGAGTACTAATAAAGAAAGATTTATTGATTACCTTTGTAACATAGTTAAGAAAAGGCCTCCTCATGAGCATTTACTGTAATTTGATGCAAAGGTACCACAAATAGGGATAGGCTAAAACATCTTCCACTTAATTAGACTTTAATCAGTTAAGGAACTTTTTAATACAGCAGATGAGTCCCGTCTTCTTCTTTGAAGTTTTGTAACGAAGACAGAGGTCACCCTTAGTGTTTTCTGTGATTCGGCCGACATCCAGAGATATAATCTGATGTAGAGCAGATTCATAAATGACCTAGCTAGATAAGTTAAAAAAAATTAAAAAAGAAACAGTTGCTTCAGCATCTACCACCTCTGTTATTTGTTTGGGCAGTGCTATATAAACCGAGTCACACATTAAAAACTGCTGCAACATTTGCTATTCTACTTATGTTCTCCTTGACATGACTCCTGAAATATTAAATAGCACATTTTTAGCCAAAGTCATAGATAATGTAACCAGTGTCTTGGAACAAGAAAGTGTTTTAAAGGCTCCATTTTATATGATATTTGGGATCAGCAATCAAATACTAATTGTTCAAACACTGGGCAGAAGGTGGTGTTTCAGGGTTGTTGCTTCAGTTCTTCACACCTCAAGGCCTGCTCTCTAGCAACTGTACGAAGTCTCACATATGGTCTCAGTCAGCTTTTTCATTGCCTTCATCCTCATCTCCATAACACATACAGTATAAATTCACTTTGCTTAATTTTAAAATGTGCTAAGTAGCTTTGGCCCTCATAAGCACACACCACAGGGATCAAACCAATAGAGTAGGTGGCCAAATACTTCTTATAATATATCTATTTCAAAAACTTTCTATTGTTATACAAGTGAAATTAATTGATTTTTGTTGTTGTAAAAATTTTTTGACTTGCTTATTACAAATATAAGCCAAAGCCACTCTACTGCCCAGGATGGGTTCTAAGAAGAGTCAGGCAAAGGTTGGGAAAAGGGCAAGAAGGAAAGCTACTCCATCAACAGGTGCTGAACCTCTGTCACCTGAAACAGATGTTTACCCTAAAGCAATAGGAATCATGAACTCATCTGTAAATGATATTGTGGACCACATCACTGCTCTTACCTCTCACCTGGCCACTACAGCAAAGGTTCAGACATGTCATCTGGTGAGATTCACACTGGCTAAGCAAGCCATGTCTCAAAGCAGCAAAACAGTCAATATGTACACCAGCTCCAAGTAGACAGCCTACACAGAGATACCAGATGAATTTTCTGTTTTAATTTTATATAATCCCTTTTACATAATACATACACTATCACAAAGTTGTACCATTTAAAATAACAGGTTAAAGCAAGATATGCAACAGCATTGCTAACAACATATTAATTGCAAGGAAACTAAGCTTGCAGATGAGTGTAGATTGACAGTACGAGCAGACAATATATAGAATCAGGATCAGTATGGATGGTACAGAGCAGTGCTTCCCAAACTCGATCCTGGGGACCCAGTGTGGCAGCAGGTTTTTGTTTCAACCAACTTCTGTTTTTTATTGGACTCTTAGCCTAATTAAATGAGTCATTATTGCCCAGTTCCTGTGTTTTGGAGTCAATGTAGAAATTACAAAAAAAAAAAGTTCAATAGATTTTTATTAAAATTTAATAAACAGTTATATGGGGAATATGATTTTTTTAAGTCATTAACAGTATTTTTAACCTAATTTTCCTTCTGCTTTTTCAGGTGTTCTGGATGTTTAATTGATCATTTACTAATTAGCAAGTCTGACACTGAAGTTGTTGCTACTTTCACCATCCTGGGTGTCTGCTGTGCTAGTTGTTAATTGTCACTATTAGGGTTAAATGAAGGGAGTAAACTACACAGGAAAAGGGGAAAATAACACAAAACCAACAAAAGAGAGTTAAGCATTTATAGCTTTAGAAAAAATAGAAATATTTCTAAATGTTTTATCAATGTAAAAAACATACTATTGTGTTTTCCTGAATGCAGAATAAGAGAAGAGTAAAAAAGACTAGCTAATTAAATTAGATCAGTTGTTATTGATTATTATTACCGATTGTGAGTCTCGTTGGAACAAAAACCTTTAGCCACAGTGGGTCCTCAGGATCGAGTCTGGGAACCACAGGTATAGAGGATTTAAATTAAAGGAAACGGTCACAGATAGTACAATTCTGGAGGGAGGAAGAAAAGTTTTAAAAAGTCAATTAGAATGTGACCACTGGAGGAGCTTCACAAACAGACCAGTTTAGAGTGTAACATGCCCAGTCCTCACTTTGTCGCTGATTTACATGCAATAACAACCTGAACATTTCTTTCTGCTGCTCCTGTTAAAAGCTTGTACAGGAATGACAGATTTTTTTTCCAAGATTAATGAAAAAAGTATCTTTCTTCAGCAAAATTAAAGTAATGTCACATATTCAAAAAGGACAGGAGCGTCAAGGAACAATTGACCAATAAAAAAATATACTAATTGTAAAATAATGCTTTCTTTTTGCATTTTTTTCAGGTTTAACAACAAATAACAGAATTGGTAAGCGATTCTCAATATTTCTTCATTTCTTATTTCAAATAATAAAACTGACTTTTTTTTTTTAAATTTTATTAATTTTATTGCAATCATTTCATACAAAACAATCAATTTTTACAAAAAGTAAAAATAAGAATAAGTCGACCCCCACCCCTGAGAGAGAGAGCAAGGCAAACGGCATAAAATTTAAGGCTTGTAAACAAACCTAAATTAATAAGTTTGATAAGCCATTAGAGATGAATGCAGAAGACAAAGAAATGCAGAAATAATTGCTTCCTCTGTGCTTTAAGAACTTATTTTAAAATATTACTGATTAGATCCTGCCATGTTTTGAAAAAAGTCTGTACGGATCCTCTAACTGAGTATTTGATTTTTTCCCATTTCAAATAGTATAAAACATCAGTTTCCCACTGACTTAAAAGAGGAGAGTTTGGGTTCTTCCAGTTTAGCAGAATAAGTCTGCATGCCAAAAGTGTAGTGAATGCAATCACAGTTTGTTTGTCTTTCTCCACTTTAACCCATCTGGAAGAACACCAAACACAGCTGTTAATGGGTTAGGAGGGATTGCGACACTAAGGCTGTCTGAAAGGTAATTAAAAATTTTGGTCCAGAATGATGTTAATTTGGTGCAGGCCCAGAACATGTGACCCAGTGAGGCTGGGACTTGATTGCAGCGTTCGCAGGCTGGATCATGCCCTGGAAACATTTTGGAGAGTTTTAGACAAGACAGATGTGCTCGATATATAATTTTGAGTTAAATAATTGTATGTTTTGCGCATATGGAGCTCAAGTGAATTCTCTTCATTGCTACTTTCCACTCCTTTTGTGATATGGTGAGTGAGAGATCTTTTTCCCAGTGTCCTCTTGGATCTTTGAAAAGGAGGGACTGTAAAATAATTTTATATATTGCAGAGATGGTGTCTGAGTCTTTGAGATTGAGCAATATTTTTTCCAGCATGGATGAGGGTGCAAGATGAGGAAAATCGGGAAGGTTCTGTTTAACAAAATACCTAATTTGAAGATATTGAAAGTAATGTGTAGCTGGAATGTTAAATTTGGAATGTAATTGTTCATAGGATGCAAAGACGTTGTCTATATAAAGATTTCTAAGCAAGTTAATCCCAAAATTTTTCCAGATATTAAAAACTGCATATGTTCGCGAAGGTTAAAAGAGGTGGTTCTCTTGCAGAGGTGCCACAGATAAAAGCTTCTCCGTCTTAAAATGCTTTCTACATTGGTTCCATATTCTAAGTGAGTGAAGCACAATTGGGTTATTAGTATATTGCCGATAACTTGTGTTTATTGGGGCACAGAGCAGGGAATATAGAGAAGTACTGCAGGATTTTACTTTTATTGCGTACCAAGCCTGTGTATGTTCTTCTATCTGTATCCAGGTTTTTATCGCTTGTGTATTTGCTGCCCAGTAATAAAACTGGAAGTTAGGTAGAGCCATGCCGCCTTCTGCTTTTTGTCTTTGTAGGGTCGCTCTTCGGATACGTGGATGTTTTGAGTTCCAAATAAAACTAAATAAATAAATAAATCTAAATAAAACTGACTTTTATACAGTAGATGTGTGTGTCTAACAAATCCTTCATTCAGGTATGCTACATGAAATTCTCTTTTGTTTTGTGGAAATTATATTTCTTTTACAGATTTTGGGGTTAAAAGGTTGGAAAGAGATTGTTTAGGAACAAAATTTTAACTTTTGGAATTATAGCCACTCCAGCCTGTGTGTGGAATCCTCTAAGATGAAGCCTAAAAAAAACAATAAAGAACTACTTAAGAACATTTATGTAGGTAGAAGGACCAGTGGGTTCTGGGTGGTCTTTTGGCCTGAAATCCCTGCAGATTTTGTTTTCGACTTTTCTCCATCCACCCTGGCTGTCTGACCTTATTGTTGGATTATCATTTAAAAACAGTTTTATATTTAAGGACTCTTCTCTTAATTGTATATCTTTCTCATGCAAGTGTGTAACTTTTGTATACTATTTATTAATTATTATTTTTCTTATCTAAATTATGTTTGTTTTTCTTTGCCTGTAACTACTTCTTTGACATATTGTAAAGCACTTTGAGCTACATCCTTTGTGTAAAAATGTGCTATAGAAATAAATGTTGTTGCTGAGGTGTGGCCCACCAGTACCTGCATGGGTACATTCTTAAAAATGTTCTCTTATAAATCACTGTCACAGTTGTACAGAAACATAACTAGCACACTGCAAAATGCAGTCATTTTATTACTACATATTAAACTACTTTTGTTTTCTTTCCAGTCTTTTATCTAAAGACATTCTTCAGTTAGGCTCCACAGAAAACTGTTACCAGCAGTCCAGTGATCATCTACAGCTTTTCTGTTTGATGTTTTTATATAAAAAGATTTATTATATTTCTGTGCATCTCTCCATAACACAGAATTTATTTATAATGAAGCAAGAAGTAATGCTTCCACAGAACATAATTACAGCAAACCTTGAAGAAAGCAGAATGCCCTTATGATCTTCAGTCTCCATTGCCATCCTGTTGTATTTATTTTTTCTACAATAAATCAACTTCTTAAAAATCAGAAAGCATTTCAATTATGAGGAGCTTCACCAATCGATGGTTCATCTATTTTAGCCCTGTCTAAACTTTCATGTACCATGGTGCAGTCATTAATTTGCCACTTTGGCTTTATCCCACAAATGGTTGTGTAAGAGAGCACAATTGATGGAAGTATCAACAGAAAGCCAGCTCACCGAAGGACATCATCACCTCATATACTTTGACCTGGCCGATTTAATATTACTAATCAACCTGAGATTGTGACAGCTGGAGGAAGTCAATTTTTATAGGGATACGTAAGTGAAAGATTTAGAGGAACTGAAGAGATTTTTCAGCAAAGAACAATTCTTAAAATAGTAATAATTATTTCAATAGCTCAGTAATAGCATTGAAATGTTCCAGAATTCAAAACAGTTATATCATATAACTCAATCACTGATACACAAATAAGGGTCGAGCAGCACATATTATTTTTAAAAGGTAGTTATTTTTTGCCCTGCAATGGAGTGGTTTCCCCATTCAGATTTATTTCCGTCCTTGTACATGAAGCTGCTGAGGTAGACTCCAGCTCTCTACAACTCTAAAAATGTATAAGAGGCATTCAGTTTGTGAATGCCTGGGTAGAGGCCTTTTTTTAGTACTTTAATACCTGCTTTTGTCCCCAGTACCCCCTAGTGACCCTTCTATTTTTTAATTATACTACTTTGATCAAAGATGTTCCAAACACTGTGTAGGCTTCTAACTGCCATTCACAAAATTAAATTCACAATTCTGTTGAGCTTATGAGTCATACAGTGTAATGGGAAATGCTGCACAGTTTCCAAAAGATGTTTTGCTTCACTGAACCCTGTTATACTGTCTCACTCACTAGACATCATATGAGCAAGAACAGCTGAGAAAAACACTAAGGGGCTAAATGTGAAGTGATTAATCTATATTTATTTTGTAACCTTTAAGTATCAAAGGCATACCCAATATTTTTTTTAAACTACAGGTGGCATGCTACTATGAACTACAGTGTAAATTAAAGCATATTATATAAATTTGATAATTAATGAGTATATCTTAGGAGTTGCTTTCAAAGTTAGCAGTTTATGCAGTGCTCTGCATCATTATGCACTTGTCTCATCCTCAATACAAATAATAGTATCAGCAAATATAATATACTAGCTGTCCCACGCGGCTCCGTCCACATAGTAGTGAAACAGGACAGTGAGGAGGGCCCTGCCCTGCTCCCTACTCTTAATGTCATGTTTCCCCCTACCCTCAGCCCGCAGCCTCTGCCTCACATATAGCGCAAATAAATCGCTCCTGCAAGTGAACTGTGATTCTTAGAGTGATAAGGGAAGTCGCAAAATCAACCGGAATGTTCAAGCAAATTGTAGAAAAAAAACCCCAATCTAAATCCGTTAAGTATTTCTCTTGTGAAAAGCAGACAGACAGAGGTTGGTTTTTATATATAGAGAGATATGACTGTTTGGTACTACAGCTACTCTCCATTTATTCCATTTCTGTATTGTCATTACTGGCCATAAACTCTAACTATTTAGTTGACTGATTGATGTCTTGCCACTAAAGACTTAGAGTATAAAATGTTGTTCCCATAGGGCCATTATGTAGAAACCATGTCCGTGTGGATGGTCAATGGCATTCTCTTAGTTTGTAACTAGGTAATAAATTCTAAAGTGCTGAAGGTTACCTTCTGTGGTCAAACCGCTCCCTGTGGGTAAATCAATTAAAGATTCATAATAATCACTCAATTCAATTCAATTCACATGGTGCACAGATCCCCGCTCAGTTGGCAGCAATGACTAAACCCCTGTCAACTTCTCAGTTAGAAGCAAAAGGCAATGCTGCATAGTTGATGACACTGAATACAATTCAGAGCAGGATGAATTAGATATGTCATAGAGTGACATTCTCTGTTCAGTCAGGGATTTTAAGCAGTCCTGTCTGATAACAAACAGAAAAGATGTCATTGTGTCTCCTCTTTGTGTTTCCTTGCCTGTGTGATAGTCTGGAATGACATTTCTTGTTATTCTGCATGAATTTTTAGTGCCAAAGCTTGATGGTGAAGAAGGAGCAATCCTGTTTGAACGAGTATCTAGGTCTTCATATGATGCTTTTGATACATCTTCCGGGTCACTGCAGCTGATTTCCATCAGACCCTTGGCAGCGCCACTCAGCTATTCTCATCCTGCCTCAGAGAGGAGCCAGGAGTCTGCCGTCATCAACGGAGAAGTAAGTAATTCATTTGGCACATACTTGCTTTATCAGTGTACTAATTGCAAGTGAAAGATTTTTAATACAATGGAAGAACTTAAAGTCATTAAAAATTACTGTAATATGATCAGTGGATATCAGAACATAGAGGATATGGGCCATAATAACTGCCTTTCAGTGTGATAGACTTGAGAACCCAAATGATTTGTTTTTATTCAGAACTTTTCTTCTTCTGTGTGATAAGCACAGCTATTTCATTTTTTACTGTTATTTTTTATTAGCTAATTTTTATTTTGATACATTCTTGTATTTGCTTTCCTTGTGACAGCCAGTAGCTTGCCAAGAGCAATGTCCTTAGTGAATAACTGGAAACTTTGGATTTTGTACTTCATACTGATGACCCATTGAGAAATACAACTGAAGTAAAACCTTCATAACAGACAGAAGGTGATTTTATGCAAAAAGAGACAACAATTTAGTATATAGTGTTCCACCAAGGATGCATGAACAGGCAAAAATTAGTATATACACCTTTACATAAATAAAGAAAGTTACAGTCATAATTATATCCACGAGAGAGACATGACAGAAATGCTGAGAACTTAAAAAGAACAAAACACCAATTCAGATAAAAGTCGCTAAAGAGGCCCACATGCCTCTAGAATCAGAATCACTTTTTTTGCCGGTACTTAATATACAGGAATTTAACTAGGTAACTTTGAAGCTGTTCATAACCAAAGACAACATCACATATAAACGAGATATACAGGTATAATAAACAGTTGCAGAATAGTGTGATTATAAGGGAGATTTGCAAATGATGTGCAGGTGAAAGCATGCATATACAGTTTATATGTTCATGTACATGTCCATATACTGTATATACACGCAATTTTATATGAGAACATAATAATATGTCTGAGGTGGGCTGGCGCCGTGCCCAGGGTTTGTTTCCTGCCGTGCACCCTGTGTTGGCTGGGATTGGCTCCAGCAGACCCCCGTGACCCTGTAGTTAGGATATAGCGGGTTGGATAATGGATAGATGGATGGATATTAATATGTCAGGAAGACAGGCTAAATTACTGATTTGCAAGGATTATGGCTCTGGGAAAGAAACTGTTTGTATGTCTATTAGTTTTAGTTTTAATTGAACTAAAATTGACCTACCAGGAGGGAGTTTTTGGAACAAGTGATGACCTGGGTGAGGTGACTCAGTAGTGATCCTTTTGTCATGGTTAGTGACACGAGATGTGCAATTATTCTCTTGCCAGACTTCACAACATGCTATCATTTTTTTTGGAGTGGACCATTGCTGAACCAAACCAGACAACAATGGAGAATGTGACCAAATTTTCAATTATCCATCCATCCATTCATTATCCAACCCGCTATATCCTAACTACAGGGTCACGGGGGTCTGCTAGAGACAATCCTATCCAACACAGGGAGCAAGGCAGGAAACAAACCCCGGGCAGGTCGCCAGCCCACCGCAGGACACACACACACACACCAAGCACACACTAGGGACAATTTAGGATTGCCAATACACCTAACCTGCATGTCCTTGGACTGTGGGAGGAAAATGGAGTACCCGGAGGAAACCCACGCAGACACAGAGAGAACATGTAAACTTCACACAGGGAGGACCCGGGAAGCGAACCCAAGTCTCCTAACTGTGAGGCAATTTTTCAATTATGGTTTTGTAAAATTGTACTGGGATGGGTTGGGAAATATTTAATTTCTTTAGTTGACATAAAAGGTAAAACCATTGTTAAGCCTTCTTAGTGACAGACAATGTGGGAATGTCCCAGCTGAGAGTGTTTATGATAGTTACACCCCAGAATTTGAGGGATCCCACTTTATTGACTGTAGAATCATTCATCAGCAGTGAGAGAGGCTGTAACTGCTGTTTGTGAAAGTCATTTACAGTGTCCACTGTCTTGGTGGTATTTTGTAGCTGGTTATTTGCAGTGCACCAAGACACAAAATGAGTTGCCTCCTTTCTGTGAGCTGTTTCATTACCACTGCCATTAGAAATAAATCCAGTAATGGTTGTGTTACTAGCAAACGTAAAGATTTTTACTGAAGGGTCAGTGGACCCACAGTCATTGGTTGGCAAGGAACAGTGTATGGGGGGAAAGGGCACAGACTTGAAGGGCATCTGTGCTAATCTAGAGGCAGTCTGAGAGGTGAAAGCCCATCCAAACATATTGCTTCCAATTTGTCAGTAAATCCATTTACAGGTGGAAATGTTCAGTTCAGTTTGTAGAAGTTTAGTTAGCAACATTTCAGGGACAGTAGTGTTAAATGCTGAACTGACATCTACAAAGAGTATTCGGGCATAGGTTCCTTTACATGAACAAATAAAAGAATTTACTTAAAAAAAGCATAGCTAAGAAAAAAACTCAAGGCATTATGGTATAAATTCAAGAACTGGTACCTTCGCCAAATAATACTTTTGCAGACAGAAATTCATCCATCCATCCATCCAGTTTCCAACCCGCTATATCCCAACTACAGGGTCACGGGGGTCTGCTGGAGCCAATTCCAGCCAACACAGGGCGCAAGGCGGGAAACAAACCCCAGGCAGGGCGCCAGCCCACCGCAGACAGAAATTCATTAATATCATAAAGTGTATTTAAAATGAAAAGCATGACCACATCATTCAATGAAAAGAGAATATGCTGGGTGGACAGAGTGGCAGAGACTAGTAAGCACAACGGAAACTGTAACCTTAAGACAAGCAGGAGTTGTTTGTTTGGTGAACTTTCGTTTTTGAGCAAAAACAGAAATTATCAAGTGGGCCTAATTGGGAACCTGAAATTCTTAATTTAAGATCTTAATTAAACTGTATTTTCTAATTATTTTATTTTACCAGAAGAGTTCAGACAGGGAGGTACCTCAACTCTCAGTCGTTAAATAAGATGGTGTCTGACACATGACCATATGATGAATGTGCAGTAGCAGCACTGCAACTGGAAGGTGTACATTGGCGCAAAATGCAATATGAAACATAGAATGAATCATCAAAATGGCAACAGAAAATAAAGTAATACATAAAATGGTAAAAGTTTAGTTTCGGTACTGCAAAAATGCATCTATTGCTCATTTACGCTTATGTAAAAAGACCTTAACAAAGGCTTCTATTGGCCTTCCTAACACTTATAAAACATCAGTAGATAAGTTATTCATCTCTGTGCAGGATTCACAGGTTTTATACTAAATATGCAATATGAAGAGACATATGTCTCTGTTAATCCGCTCCGGACCACTCTAAAGTGAAGTTTTGTTAGAGGGTCATATTGCAGAGCTGAATAAACACTTTAGTGATGTTTTATAAGTGTTATGAAGACCCAAAAAAGTGTATGTCAAGGTCTTGTTACATAAGACTAAATGAGTAATATAAACCAAACTAAAGTGTTACCAATGAAATTTAATTTCAGGGAAGCAAAATGTGAAAGAATATTCAGAAAGTTTCAAAATAAATTCATCCTGACAGATATGAGCAAGTATGATGACAGCTGTTAGACAGTATAAATACTGTAAAGCCAACAATATGCAATTCAAAGAGATGAGTTAACAGATGTGAGATCTGCGGCTTTAATGCTTCTGTCTGATGAGGCACAGATTTGTGTGGGTGGATTTGCTTTTTTTTATAAAAATCTCTCAATATTTCAATGTCTGAAAAATAATTTCCTAGACAAATATTTGACCTGCTGGGGAAGTACAGTATACACAGATGGTGTAAACTCTATGACTGGGAAGGACAGCTCTAAATAGGGCACCTGAGGGAAAGTGCACTTGCTGATAGCTAGAATTATGTTTGCAGATACATATAACATTATGGAAAAATTAATAAAAGGATTCCTTATTTTGTAAGGGAACTTTAAATCTGATAATATTCAATAAATGTTGTACAGCAATCTCTTTCAAGGAGCAAGGCATTCAACCAGTGCCATTAGACTACAAAAATATCAAAGTCTCAAGCACTGTAAGTGCAGCCAATGTATTACTTTTTTATTTTTTATTTAACTTAAAATGTTCAATGCCTTATAATATGTAAATACTAGGAATTTAAATAAAATTATTCAGATATTTTAAATTTGATACAGAAATATGTTGAGTGTTTTGCTTTTATTCACTTCCTCTATCCCCACATGAAAGAAATAAAACTGTTTGATAAAACTGTAAGTAAAGACAGCAGGTTGTGAACTGTGGCCGTAGTCAAAATACGTGTACAAGAGATGCAGGTGTTTCAGAATGATTATAAAATATAGGGGCTAATTCTAAGTACATTTTGATATTCTACATCAAGATTGATATGTTCAGTATATAATTATGCCTCCGGAAGAGTGTATTGATGAATGTATCATCTTGAAATCTGATTGTGAGGTCCTGTTTCCAAAATTGTTTCATGCTTTCTGAAGGTGTCATGCAATTCTCCAGGAATCACTGAAGAATGAAAAGGAGAAAGGATAAGAAATTGAGGCATATTGCATCTGGGAAAATTTGTGACTTGTAATGAAGTATTATACTTAATACAGCGTTGTTTAAAGCAATTGAATCCAATATCAGAATACAGGTCTCTGAAGGGCTATACGCCAAGCAGCACCTTCAATTAAATAGTGGATACCTTAGTGAAAGAGGAAAATATGGTTGGTTTTAATGGTGCAACTGACTTATAAGACTTCTGATGTAAGATACCATATGGACTGACACCAGAATTTCAGTGTGATCTGAACCATTGTTTTTTTTTTTCTGAATTTGCAGTAATTTGTCTATTTGGTCATATAAAGGATGTGTTGGTAGGCCCCTTCTGTGATAAATCATGTCAGTGTAACATTAGTACTTTTTGATCCTCTCCAAAATGTAGTAGTCTGGGCCCAATAATAAAACTGAAAATTAGGTAAATTGAATGATAGATGAATGTGCATAATAAGTGAACATTACAGCAGCTAGCAAGATGTTATTTTTTGCTTGAGAAGGTTGTTGAATTTTAATTTCCACAAGTCTATAAATTGTTGTGTAATTAATGACTCCTAACTGTGTAAATTAATGTGACATATGTGAAACCTGAGATTCAGCTCAAGGTCATGGATAGGTAATTACCATTTAAAAGTTTCAAAGTGTAGACAATGCGGATAACAATTTTGATATGTTTTTCAAAGCATATTTTGGTGCAATTTTAAAAGAATCTGGAAATTAATCACATTAAATGAAATATTTGTTGTACAATAATCAAAAAAAACATGAGAGTTGATGGCAGAGGACAAACACATTTTTTTCTGGTATATAAGCGAACAGGTGTAAGATCTGTTGATGGATAAAAAACTGGCATTCAAGTTGCAAGGATCACATAAAACCAAGTACACAGGATATTCAGAAAGTTTCTGTACTTTTTTTTAACTCTATTTATTAAGAATTTCAAAAAAATTACATCTTGCCTGAAGAAGTGGCCTGAGTTGCCTCGAAAGCTTGCATATTGTAATCTTCTTAGTTAGCCAATAAAAGGTGTGTCATTTTGCCTGACTTTTCACTACAAAAAAAATGACAGCAGTTTTCTACGATTATCACCTTCCCTTGCGATACAATTTTCCCAGTGTCGTACCAACTTTTTAATGCCCAATTACTACTCCTCCCGCCTTCAACATTTCCAACAAAAATATAAAAGTGCAGAAACTTTTTGAACATCCCTCGTACAATATAATGAACATGGATAGCAACACTACAGGTTCATATCATCTTCCCATATGCAGACCCTTAATATCTGAAATCAGCAATGTAAAAATAGAATTAATGTCTCTAATTTATTCCCATAAGCTTTAGGTAAAAGAAAACTGAAGCTGGCAGCTCATTCATTGGTCAGGAGTCTGAGTTGTCAGAATTTGGGAAGTACTTCAAAATGTGTTGTGATGTGAACCCAGCTCAACATATGGTAATGCCTGCCTAGATCACATCTAATCTAACAATAAAGGCAGAGTAATAAAAGCAGAAATTACTTATACTTTAAGTAACATTGATCGCAACATGGTAAAATGTAAGATTATGTTTGAAAACACAAAAAAAATGTATGCCAAAATGAAGACTTAAAATATGAGTAAAGCAGACTTTATGTGGATGAGGAAGTGTCTATAAAACACAGAATGAAAAAGTAAAAACTCTTCAAATATAAATGATAAATGGTGTCACTTCAGAGACATTCTGACCTAGGCTCAAAATGAGTTCTCTCCTAAAACCACAAATTAAAAAGACTAAAATAATGGCCAAAATGGATAAACAAGACATTGTTAAAAAAGTAAAACTTAAAATATTTCTATACAAGAAAATTAAAAAACAGACAAATATTTCTGACTAGAGGAATACAAGACACTACAGCAGAAGATCAAAAAAACACGTTAGAAAGGTCAAAAGAGAAACAGAAAATTTAAAAAAAAAACAAAAGAAACAACAAAAAATTTTTGAGTACTACTCAAGTGAAAAGATGATAAAAGAGAATTTAAGAAGCCTTAGTAATACAAAAGGAGAAATCATTAAAAATGAGAAGGAAAAAGCAAATGATCAAAACAAATATTTCACCCAAGTATTTGTAAATGATGAAGCAGATGGATTGCTCCATGCAAAAGAAAATCACATTCTCAGCTCCCTGATTTAAAATAGAAGAGTAAGATGTGATTCAAGCCCTTTCACTGAAGACTACTAAAACTCCTGGACCAGATGGGATTTTACCCACTGTACTGAAATAAATGAAAGACATCATTTTTAAGACCTTATTAGTAATATTTAAGCAGTCACTTGACAAAGGAGAAGTTCCTGAGGACTGCAACGTTGCAAATGTGACTCCAGTTTGTTAAAAAGGGAGACAAAATGTGGATCCAAGTAAGTAAACACCAATGACTCTTACTTGTGTATCATACAAAATTATGGTTTAGGAAATTGGAGCATGTGACATGTGTGTTATGCTGAGCAGGGTCACAAGGAGGTCTTTCCATCTCAGTGTTGGTTGTAATATTATTCATTTCATTGCAGAGTAGCAACAATTACATTAATCTTAGTACCATATACCACCTTATAATGTCTTCCTTCTTCCTCTACTTTGATTATTATTACTATTATTATTATCTTTATGGGTCAGAGTGGTGGCTCTGAGGCTAGGGATCTGCTCTGGCAATCAGAAGGTTGCCGGATCGAATGCCGTAAATTGCCAAAAGTGACTCTACTTCTTTGGGCCCTTGAGCAAGGCCCTTAACCTGCAATTCCTCCGTCCTAGGTATGACATTAATCTGTATCCAGCCCTACATGTAGGCCCTCGAACTTACAGGGAAAAAACCTGAGGGTTGGTGGCAGAATTGGTACTCCAGCCAACATAAAAAACTTCACACTGTTCCATTCCATCTCAACTAATGTGGTGCTGAGGTGTCATGGCTGCACTCGGGTCCTAATCTGGGATCCTGAGTTAGTTTGTTATGTGTTGGGTGCAGCAATGTGCTGTATCAGCGTATGCTCCTAACCTCTCTCTCCAATCTTTGTGGTCAAGTCTGTGTTAGTATCGGAAAACTACATAATGTCATCGTGTCGTGAAGTCATGACATTATTCATACTTAGATGTAGTTTTCTGCTCCTCGCTGGTACTGGGACTACATCGCTTCGTGAATACTTTCTATGGCCTACTGTGAGTTAGGAAAAATTCTTATTCTAGTGTGACTTTTTGTGCAACTCCCAGGAGTAATTCTAAGACGTTCAATAAATATGGGCTCTGACCATAGTGTCCCATTCAGAATACAGTCCTGGGTTCTGATCTTATGTTGCCATAGTAAATTTTAGCTTCCCTGGGCAGCCATAATGTACTAAAGGATACTTGTCATTACTGTATCACCCAGCTCTTGCCTGCCATTTTCACAATGCAAACTGCTTTGAACAAGATGTTTATCCATTGTGTGAAAAATTGGTTTATTAGGGTGGGGCTGCAAGTTAGACATACCATAAAACAGACATTGTGCTTCAGATAATTTGGCACCGAATGCCAGTTTATGAAAATCAAACAAAGCATTTTTTTTGAGAATTTGGGAATTAAACATGTTTAACATGCTATATGCAGAATTTCACAGATAACCTTGTAACTCTCCATGGTTATTGAGGCTGATCCTCCAATTAGCTGTGAACCACCCAATCTCACTGAGATTGCACAGGTGGTGAACCAGCTGAGGGGGGAAAGGCTGCAGGGATCTGTGGTATCCGGGGAGACCTTCTCCAGGCTGGTGGTAGGGCTGTCCTCCAGGGAATTGCAAGCAAACTTTGCTTCCATTTGGGAGACTGGCATCATCTCAACTGACTGGAAAATGGGACTTGTCGTCCCTATCTGGAAAGGGAAGGGTGATCACCTGGATTGCAACAACTACAGGGGGATAACACTGCTCTCGGTGCCAGGTAAGGTCCTTGATAGGGTTGTCCTCAATAGGATCCGTGATCACTTGCTCACATACCTGCTACTGGAACAGTCTGGTTTTACGCCTATGAAGTCTACCATCGACTGCATCCTGGCACTGAGGGCTCTCATGGAGCACAAACGTGAATATCGTCAGAGTTTCTTTGCAGCTTTTGCCGATTTTCACAAAGCGTTCGACTCAGTTGATCAAGCTGCCCTGTGGGACATCCTGAGGGTGCGTGGGATCCCCTCGAGGTTGCTGGATATCATGGCCGGCCTGTATACTGGTACTGTGAGTGCTGTGCAGAGTGGAGGCAGGACCTCTGCGTTTTTTCCAGTTGATTCTGGGGTTCGTCAGGGGTGTGTTCTGCTCCTACTGTTCAGTGCTTGTATGGACTGGGTGTTGGGCAGGGTCATGGGGTCCAGCGGCTGTGGGGCATCTGTTGGTGAAGAAAGATTCACGGATCTTGACTTTGCTGATGATGATGTGATCTTCACAGAGTCAATGGAGACTCTGATCAGGGCGCGCGAGAGACTGAGTAAGGAGTCTGAGTGTCTGGGTTGCGAGTGTCTTGAATAAAAAACAAGATCCAGGCCTTTAATGACCTCTTGGGCACAGCCATCAGCAGTGTGTCTGTTTGCGGAGAGAGTGTTGACCTTGTTGAGAGGTTTACTTACCTTGGCAGTGACATTCATGTCTCTGGTGACTCTTCCTATGAAGTCACTAGACGGATTGGGAGAGCATGGGGGGGTCATGAGATCACTGGAAATGGGTGTGTGGTGCTCCCGATATCTATGCAAAAGGATGAAGGTCCAAGTCTTTAGAGTCCTGGTGCTTCCTGTCTTGCTGTATTGACTCATTTGGTACTGTGTCTCTCCGGAAAATCCTTGGGTACCATTGGTTTGACTTCGTGTCGAATGAGCGATTGCTCATCGAGTCCTGAATGAGGCACATTACCTGCATTGTGAGGGAGCGTCAGTTACGGCACTATGGCCATGTGGCGTGTTTCCCTGAGGGTGATCCGGCTCATAAGATCCTCATTGTTGGGGACCTGAGTTGCTGGACCAGGCCAGGGGGTCGCCCACGTAGTACCTGGCTGGGGCAGATAGAGGGTAATTTCCGGAAGTGTGGGCCTGGACCGTGTTTGCCTGGGGGGTTGCAAACCGGGATCCTGAGTTGTTTCGTCATGTAGAGAGTGCGGCAACGCACTGTACCAGTGCATGCTCCCCAACTTGACTTGACTTGTAACTCTCTTTACTTTTGTCTAAATGAAATACTTAAAAGCTTGTACATGTGACATACACTAGATAAGGAAAGGAAAAAAAAGTGAAGTGACTGGCTAAACCTGGAATAAGCTTTAAATCTGGTAGCCTGGTAGTGTGAAAATTATTGATACGTTACACAAGCCCAACAGAGCACAAGTTTATTATGATCCAAGAAAAAATTGGAAAAATCGTCAAATTTGAGACATGTATAACTCGAAAAGTTGTCTTTCTTTCACTAATGTGTACCTGTTTGTTGGTTTGCACAACACCTAGCCTTTTGTTAAAGATATTACAGTATATGATTTTGCATTCACTACTGCAGTCCATTTGTTGTGGTAGAGTGAATTGTGGAGGACCTTCTGTGTCATCAAAAGAACTGACTGAATTAAGCAAACTACCATGATGGGATATTTATCTTGAAGTTATTGGAATGTGTTGCAAAGTATGTAATTTTCAAAAAAATCAAGAAACAAAAAAATGTAGGTTAGGAGGAATGGGTGGGTGATAAACTGGAAAAGCATATCCAGGGATCTCTTGTAGTGGAACTGGAAAAGCAAATGGTCAGCAGGTTAGTCAATCAATCAATCAGTCTGTAATTTGTACAGCAACATTCATTTTAGTAGTAACAGTAATACAGGGTGGTCCAGATCTAATTATGCAGATCCAGATCGTCTGGATGACTTTAATTTATGCAGGGACGATTCCAGTTTTGCGTGAAGATGTTTCTTCATGTCGTCAGTTTGCACACTTCTCAATGGTCTGGGATTTTTCGGGAGATTTTCTATGTAATAAACTTAATAAGTTATAGTGTAATGAAAATTGCATAATTAGATCTTGACCACCATATAGTATTTTCAGAGACTGAGCCATTCTGGGAGAAATCTGCAGCTTTACAGAATGCTTAAACTGAAACAAGGTGAAGTCATTTTGTGGGAATGATTTAGAACAAAGGAAAATACTTGCTCATTCTAAAGATAATCTTGAAACTAATTATTTATTCCTAATAAGCTTAGCTTTTACATGCTCCTGTTTGTTTTTTGCATTTTGCTACTTGTTATAGTATGATTTCACTTTCTAGGTGAATAAAGCTTTGAAGCAGAAATCCGACATTGAACATTACCGCAACAAACTGAGACTGAAGGCAAAACGGAAAGGCTACTACGATTTTCCTGCCGTAGACAGTGGCAAAAAATCCATCACTCAAAAGCAAAAACAGGCTTATGAAAAAGCACAAGCTGAGCTGGATAAAGTACTAAATCCAGAAGAAGACCTGTCCTCTACTTATGTAAAGTCCAAAACCAGGTATGATTTTTAGTTTTTATCTTCTGTGGTGCCATTCATGATGAGCATAAGCTATGGCACATCTCACAGATATATTTCTCACTGTAAGCCTGGGCAAGGCGTCCTTAGTGAGGTACAAGTAATAAAACAGGGCCATTGAGACGTAAAATTCACACATTTCAATGCCCTTTGTGATAGGAGGACCGTAGTGCAGTGCGACACATAGATCAGGATTATATTATTATAATTATTGTTATTATTGCCCAATAAAATCCTATTTTAAGTGCAAAGTTGTCTGTTTCCGCTTTCAGCTGCAAGCATGGTAGATAGCTTAAAGCGAGAAAAAGTAAAACAGTGTTTGTCAGTTACAAGTTCTGCCTGTGATGCAAGTGACACTGACAGAATCATAAATAACAAATCGTGCTTTCCTACCTGAAGAATCTGCTTTTAAGATTGTAACTCAGTGTGCTCTTATTGAAGTAGCTTACAACTTACTGCCATTATGCTCATTTGTGCAGGCACACATGCAACTCCTGTAATAATTAATGCAAAATGAGGCATGCAATAAATGACTTGTTCACAATTCACACAACCATGTCAGTAAATTTGGTGTACTGGTGTATTGTGGAGTATCTTGTTATTTGACAATCATGCAGTCTTAAAGTAATGGTCCTAAAATGATTCTTTACTGGGTTTATGATTGCTTGTAGAACCACTGCTTTAGAAAGAACCAGTTAATTCTGGGAAGGGTTCTTTGCATATAAAATTGATTCTTCTAGGCTTTGAAAAGGTCTTTAATAAGTGAAAAAGTAGAAATCTATAGTAAGCTATGTAGCAGGATATAACAGATCCATCCATCCATCCATTATCCAACCCTCTACTGTATATCCGAACTACAGGGTCATGGGCATCTGCTGGAGCAAATACCATGCAACACAGGGCACAAGGCAGGAAACAAACCCTGGGCAGGGTGCTAGCCCACCGCAGTATATAACAGATCAAAAACAAAAAGCTGAGTTTAGCCTGTGTTATTAAGTGCAGCAGGAAGTCCTTTATGAATTATGAAACCACTGGAGTTCCACAAATCTGATATCATTCCTTCACAGCTATTTATGGAACCATAAATAAATGTTCTTTGTGAAACTTTCATTTGGATACATCTTTCAGGAACCAAAAATGGTTTTCCTATGGTATCACTCTGAAGAACCTCTAGGCAACTTTATTTTTTTTAAGAGTGTGAAGAAGTATGTTTGATAAAGAATTTTGTTAAAAATGCATTGAAAGTAAATGTGTTGGCTGTTGTAAGAGTTGGGTTTTTTAGGATTTATTTTTTTCAAATTTATTTGATATAGTCTGGTACCCCTGAAATGGGCAGCATGGTGGTGCAGTGGGTAGCGCTGCTGCCTTGCAGTTAGGTTCGCTTCCCGGGTCCTCCCTGAGTGGAGTTTGCATGTTCTCCCCGTGTCTGGGTGGGTTTCCCCTGGGTACTCCGGTTTCCTCCGAAAGACGTGCTGGTTAGGAGCATTGGCGATTCTAAATTGTCCCGAGTGTGTGCTTGGTGTGTGTGTGTCCTGCGGTGGGCTGGCACCCTGTCTGGGGTTTGTTTCCTGCCTTGTGCCCTGTGTTGGCTGGGATTGGCTCCAGCAGACCCCCGTGACCCTGTCATTAGGATATAGCGGGTTGGATAATGGATAGATGGACCCCTGAAATGTTCAACATGCTTTTCCAGATTATTGGGTCTGTGTTGGCCTCTGCTATTAAAATGCAAAGATTTTTCTTGATTTACAGGTGAGTTTCCTATTAGGGGTCCGATGCAACAGGAGTGTCAGTGTTCTATCTGAACTATTGAACAATAAATATTTCTTTTAAAGCATATTGCCTTATCCCTGCTTTTGTGCTTAGGGACAATTATTTTATTTTATTAGCTTAATTGGGTATAGTTATTCTCTTTTTAGTGGAGAGTACTTTGATAATTGCTAAAACTGCTTTTACAAATCCCATACCAAAATGCATATAATAGTGACGTATGCATTGCTTTTGTCATTCCAACAGATGGTGCATCACAATCATTTATAGTATTAAATGCACTGCTAAAAGTCTATATGATGCTCCATCTGATAGAATGACATTTTATTACTACAAATGTTTGTGATACACCATTTGTTGGAAAGACTGAGACATAGCAAGCAGACAGACACACAGGCACAATCACACAGACACTTATCCTTTTATTGAGGTGACTAGAGAGTAGAGAGGTGACATAATACAGTACATAGAGAGGAGTAATACATTAAAGTGGCAGGGCGATGTGTTTCTTTTAAGAAGACCATGTTAATTAAAATTCAAATACTTCACCAAGAAAAAAGTTGCAGGGTAAAAAATGGACAATGAAAATAAGAAAAAGCTTTGGCAGGTATTTTGGGCTGATTTCATAATGATGATATCAGTGGTTACATGTGGAATCCAAAAATGGAGATTATACAACCATCAGCTACTCAATTGCACATTGTATCATAACTTAAATGTTTTTGTGTGCTTTTATTGAGAATGGCTTTGTGAATCAGTAGTGTGATCTCAAAATCAAAAAACGAAACAGTATGTGACTGTTTGAATAAATGTCTTTCGTTAATCAAATCAGCAGGGCAGAGCTTGTTATTGTTATTGAATTTGTTTGAATGCACAGTATTGCTAAAGAGTTTGACTTTTTCAGTAATATCAGTTCCCTCTACTCCTGTGTTGGATGTTTTAATGGCAATGCTTACTTTATACCTCTTACTAAGTACACTGGCTTGGTAAACTGTCCTGAGAGTTCTGCTTTGAAATAATTTCAGACAATCCCAAATGAAGAACCCATCATACAGAAGTAGGCAATCTCTCAACAGCCCCAGCCCAGGAGGAACTGAAATGGATCTGCTTGTGACGAGGGAGAAGCCAAGGCGGGGCATTCGAAACAGTGGGTATGATGTAAGTAAGGCTGGCCTCTTAAATTCAGTCTCGCCTTTCAATGCTGTTCCCTCTTTTTAAAAGAACAAAAGCATGCAATCTTTACACTGTTAAATGAGTTAATCCAGCAGATTAATGGTGACTGAAATGAAAAAATGAATTTAATAAATGTTGTTCTTCTAATTTATTGTCAAGATCCTGACACTTTTCAGTGTTGTAAGTCCAACATTGTGTGTAGGGGATATTATATCATTCAGAATGTTATGCGTGCTGTATGTGTAAAATTACAAATAATTTCAAAGCAGAATTATAGTCAGAATGATTTTCAGGATGGGTCTTGGAGTCTGTTCTCACTCCTTCGTTCATATGCAGTTTTTTTTGACTATTTTTATCTGTTGTTTAGCTACTTTAGCTACAGTGTTTTGATGGGAGGAGCAAAGGGAAATAAAAAGAGAGGTCGATCTTTCTCTATTTCCTGTGGTATTGTGCTTGGTGCTAGTTCAAAATCCATTGCTGAGTTCTTCCTTTAGTCGTGACTTGTGTTTTGTTTTCTTTTGACCTACCTTGCCTCTTGGATTTTTAGCTAGCTTTTTATATGTCATTTTAAAACGTATTTGTTTTCTTTTTGATTCTTATTATGTTCTGCTCTTATTCACTGGCATGAGTAACTGAGCCTGGCTGGGCATCACTTTACTCTTCATCCTTGTGTTAGAGATGCTTATGCTTTGTTGGGGACCGCCTCTGAAGTTACTGTATTATGGTATCCTCCTGCCAGAGAAAATCTGTGCATCCCGTATTAAGATTTAAGGTCAGATTTTTGAAGCCTTGTTAGGTCCAAAGGATCAGGAGAAGCCACTAAAACCAGTTGTGACAAAAGAGATGATAATGCAAAATGAGGTGAAGCAATAAAGAAGTGACACCATTTATCAGAAGACAGCCTTCGAGCATATGTAAAAATGTATCAATGTCCATTAAGAACAGTAAAACACAAATGTAGCATATATAGTCCATACACACAATGTCATCCATACATGGTATAGCATGCAGCAAATGATATCAATTTCAAAGACTCTCTTTATAAGAACTTAAGACAGTGTTTCCTAACCTTGGGGTTGCGATCCCAAGTGGGTCACCTGATATGCTAATGAGGTTGCAAGAAAATATTCAAAAATAGAAAAAAAAATTACACAATGTATTGAATAGGAAGTGAATGCCAATATTACAAACAGCTGGAGTTGCAAAAAAGCTCAGATTTCAAAATGGGGTCACAGACCATAAAAGCTTGGGAATCTCTGACATTTGACAAATGGGAGGTGACCACTCAGCCCATCAGACTGATTTGCTTAGCTACTTGCTGACTTGTCACAGTATCTCATCCACATACTTATTAAAAGTTGTCAAGATTTCTACTTCAAACTACATGTCTGAATAATTTGCTCCATACTCCCAAGACCTTTGTGTAAAGAAGTGCACTTGGATGCCATTTTATAGTATCTTATTCTTAATTTGTCCCCAAAGAGAATAAAAGGGCCGCCTCGGGGCACATGGTTTTGCAAGGTCGGGCTAGGAGCTATATAAAGTGATGATGTGTAGAAACTTAGGGAAGCCAAAGAGCAAAGTTAAAAGACTACGACAGAGTTTTGGCGCTATTAAGCAGACATGTGTCTGCCATTTTAGACTTGTTTGCTCAATCAGTTTGATAAAACGGGCGGAGTGGTGGCTCTGAGGCTAAGGATCTGTGCTGGTATCCAGAAGGTTGCTGGTTTGAATCCCCATCTCTCCCAAAAAGAGATCCTACTCTGCTGGGCCCTTGAGCAAGACCCTTAACCTGTAATTGCTCCAGGGGCGCTGTACAATGGCTGACCCTGCGCTCTGACCCCAAGGTGTACAGTAATCCCTCCTCGATCGCGGGGGTTACGTTCCGTGAAGTAGAAACCATATGCTTGTATGGTTATTTTTATATATTTTAAGCCCTTAGAAACTCTCCCACACTGTTTATAAATATTCTCCACACAGTTATACAGTAAACCATCGTTTATCATGGTTAATCTGCTCCAGACAGATAAATAAATTTCCACGAAGTAGGATTCTTTATTTATAAATCTAATATTTTCGCAGTTAGAGCATAGAAAACCTGTTTACGACCTTCTAAATATGTTTTTTAACATTATTAGAACCCTCTAGACATGAAATAACAACCTTTAGTCAAAAGTTTAAACTGTGCTCCATGACAAGACAGAGATGACAGTTCTTTCTCACAATTAAAAGAATGCAAACATATCTTCCTTTTCAAAGGAGTGCGTGTTAGGAGCAGAGAATATCAGAGAGAGAGAGAAAAGCAAATAATCAAAAATCAATAGGGCTGTTGGGCTTTTAAGTATGCGAAGCACCGCAATAAAGCAGCCACAATGAAGGGATCAATGTGAAGGTAGTCTTTCAGCATTTTTTAGAGGAGCGTCGGCATCTTCTAAGCAAACAGCCTCTGTGCAAACAGCCCCTCTGCTCACACCCCCTCCGTCAGGAGCAGAGAATGTCAGAGAGAGTGAGAGAGACAGAGACAAGCAAACAATCAAAAATCAATACGGGCTGTTAGAGCTTTTAAGTGTGCAAAGCACCGAGCGGGAAGCATATCATATATCATTGAGGAGTTTTATTTAATACGTAATACGCGCTCTGATTGGGTAGCTTCTCAGCCATCCGCCAATAGTGTCCCTTGTATGAAATCAACTGGGCAAACAAACTGAGGAAGCATGTACCAGAAATTAAAAGACCCATTGTCTGCAGAAATCCGCGAACCAGCGAAAAATCCGTGATATATATTTAGATATGCTTACATTTAAAATCCGCAATGGAGTGAAGCCGCGAAAGTCGAAGCGCGATATAGCGAAGGATCACTGTATGTGAAAACTAACAAATTCCTAATACAACAAAATTGTATAAGGCGAAATAAAGATAGAGTTTTGAAAATATAAACTTTATTCGTGCTGTCATTTGTTTGTAATTATCAAGTAACCCTTCCCTAACTTTGGATCCTAATCATTTCAACATATCATATCCTGATTGGTCTCACTTCATGAAGAAAACCATATTCTGACACTGTGTGCATAGAGGAGCTGCTTTCCATGGTGCTTGTTGTTTTGCTTACCTACATCTAAATTACCTTTCATACAGTCTGAAAACGGCCTGCATGTGAAAAAGGCCAATAATTTAGTGGACGCTACAGTTTTGCAATAATTCCCTTGGCTTTATTCTTGGTTTAAATGATTTGCAAATCATTGCATTCTGTTGGCCCTGCGGTGGGTTGGCGCCCTGCCCGGGATTTGTTACTGCCTTGCACCCTGTGTTGGCTGGGATTGGCTATAGTGAGTTGGAAAATGACTGACTGCATTCTGTTGTATGTCCATTTTTCACAGCATCCCAACTATTTTGGAAACAGGGATGTATTATTCTGCCTAGTGAAGGGTAAATGGGTAAACTCCTGTCATCACTGCAACATCAATTTAAGGCGAGTTAAAAATATTAAGAAGGGTGACAGCTAAGGTCTTATTTTGTGTAGAATAGTTTTTTAAGAAAATATGAAGCTTGTCTAATTACATCAATGTCAGGATAAACTGAACATGTATAAAAAGTTGATACTAATAAAATGCTAATAAGAATGTAAAAAAAGCTGGAAAAGTTTGCAGAGGATGCCAAACTAAGTGCAATGGCAGAACGAGTTGAATCATTACCGAGGGATCTGGATTGCGTACAAGCTCAGGTAGATTAGAGGCAGAAGAAACATATTGTAAATAAATGTCAAATGTCACACATAGGAAGTAAAAATGTTAGTTTTTGGAAGTATTGCAAATTAAAAATACAGTAATGGACTTGTCATTACCAACATCCACACATATACAGAAGCAATCAAGAAGGCTGGTGAGATGTTAGGTTAGGTATAGCACAATGTGTAAAGTATGAATCAAGGGAAAATATGCTTAAGCTATATAATAAAATAATGAGGCCCCATCTGGAGTACTGCGAGCGGTTTTGGTTTCCATATTACAAAAACGACATAGCAATAATAATGAAAGTACACAGAAAAGTCCCTAGGCTGTTTACAGGACTGAGAGGTTTGAACTAGGTAGAAAAATTGAAGGAGCTGAACCTCTTCAGTTTAAGTAAATGAAAATTAAGAAGTGATATGACTGCATTTTATAAAATCATGACATGAATTAGTACAGTGGATCCCAGTTGTTGAATTCTTTAACAAGAGCACAGGGACTGAGTCGATTTTGCACCTTATTAACACAGAGAACCATAGGCTCACGGAGTAAATTACCATGCAATGTGGTAGAGAGTAGTAATTTACTGACTAGTAAAATTTTCAAAAGTAGGCAATAAGACTGGTGACCTTTGCTGGGCTAAATGGCATGTAATGATCAAAACTGTTACAGTATTCTAATGTGAGCTGTAATTTGGAACCAAAGACCTATAAGAAGTTAAGTTAAATCCTAATAGTTAACATCAATTCATGGATGGGAAACTATCAGAAGGGGGGTTTGGATTGGTATTTGTTCATTGTCACAAATCAAAAAGGTGGCTTATAAAAATGTATTAAACTAATAAGCTGAGTACTTTCTTTGCATAGTTTGTGGAATTTTGTTTTGTTAAGGCTGCAGTACAACTCCAGTGCGGAGACTGTTGATAACAACTATAAAGTGTTTCAGCGCACAACCTGTCCACTGTTCTTTATTTATATCGAAAGTGAGCAAATTAAGAGGAAAAAAGGATGCTCTCAACCTGAAAGTGTCAGACAGACTTCTTTACCAGAGATGCAATTATGATCACATATTTCCTCATTCTGTCAAAAATATTAGCATGTGTGTACCTGCTTTCTACTGCTGCATACAGGCATGAGAAATAAGAGATGTTTCTCAAACTCATTTCTTACATAGTAACATTTTTGTCTTGTTAAATAATGTTGAGTGCATTTAAATGGCCTGCAATAGCAACTATGCATCTAATAGCCATTTTATGTTTGACTAGTAGTACAAATTTTGAATGTATTTTCTTAGAGAGGAAGCCCATTTAAAGATAAATCCCATTACCACAGTCCACCTCTAGTGCAGATCTGAATTAATATAATCCCAAATCTTTACAACTGTGTGCGTGACATGTACTAATTTAATTTTAAGTCTCCTGAGAATAGACTGCATGTCCCAGGGATCGCTCATCTTCTTGCATGTTTAGGAGGATAGTCTGTTTTCAGTACCTGTCATAACAGGAGCCCCATAGCCACTTCAGTTATTGCTAGGGTAGCTGTAGCCTTTAGATGGCCTTGGTTATGAGTTGAAATATTCCTCCACCTCAAAACAGGCTTTTTAAGTCAAGCAGCTCCTCTGTGACTGTTTCTCTACCAGTGGAAGACAAAAGAAGTCTTTAGTCTCATCACATGCAGCTGAAAAGAAGTTACATTTTTCAGCAGGCTGAATTTTGATATTATGATGTTCTAGGAAGACCCACATTCTTTAACTCCTTTGTTTTTCAAAGCAGTTGCAAAGCACAAACCTGCCCAACAAAAATGGATTTTCCTGCCACATCATGAAGTGAGCTACTTGAAACTTGTGGTTATCCCTTGTGTTTTGTTTCCATGGCCGCACTAATGTTAAATTGCTTTAACACTTCCATTATCTCTACCCTGGTATTTGAGCTGAAAATCTGGCTACATTTTATGAAATGTAATGACATTTCACATGATAATCATTCATTATGGCAAAACAAGTAAAGCACAAGCATTTCCCTCAAGATTCTGCAGAAAAAAAATCGATCATTCAAATGTTGTTTTATGTGGTGGGGTGGCTCAGAGGTTAGTGCTGCTATCTAATATATTTTGTATCACTCATTTGAATTGCACCTCCAAAGTTTGCATATTCCCCCATTTTTCCATGGGTTTTTCTCTGCTAGTAAGGTGAATCTAAATTGACCCAAAGTGATTCTCTGTGCCCTGTGAAGTACTGTCTCTCCTGCCCAGGGCTTCTTCATGCCTTATGCCAGGCGTCGCCAGGATGGGCTTCAGCTTTTCTCATCCCTGAAATTAGATTAAGGGTGCCCAGTAAAGATGTTACAGTCAAACTCCAGTCACTCAGTGTTGTTCCAAAGAATTATTAGCGCCACTACAATGATTGTAAACTCTAAAAGAAGCCTTAGGTCTGCTTTCTTTTGCTGTACATTAAACAATTAAGTGAAAGGATTCAGTGACTAATGATTTAAAAGGCAAATGTTGGATTCATTAAAAAAAAACAGAAAAATCTAAATTTTTCTAACCTTCAGGTTACCTTGGGAGTTTATCATTTTTCATTAACAAACAAGTACGCTATTTTTCTGTTGCCTTTCCTTAATGGTATGTGCATGCACTTTGCCAAAGACCCTGGGGATCCCATTACTACCGATTCCATAAATTACCTCACCTGCAGAGAGTAGGTGCCCTAAGCATTGAGACTGCACTCCTCTACCTCTGACGTTTCACTTCTACCATATTCTGTAGTTGTTTTTACATAATCATAAGCAGCCACTGCCATTAAGCACAGTGGGCAGAGATTACAGCAAATGACAAAACAAGCAGGTAGAGATTTATGACCCATACTTGCGGTGCTCAAACTAAAAATTTACATTCTTTACTTAATAGATGGTGTCACTGCATAGATATGGTTCACACTTCCACACTTGTCTAAGAATATATATAATAATGATAATAGATGGTGGCACACCCAGTACTGCTACAAACCCTCTCTGGTTTTCAGCCATCTTGGAGTTTTCTGTGTACACTTTATGTATTCTCCTCATGTTGATGTGAGGTCCTCTAATGCCTCCACTTTTCTCTCACAGTCCAAAGACATGCTGTTAAATTCACTGACAACCCTAAACTGGTCTAGATTGCATTAATGTAGGGGTATACAGTGGTTGTGTACACCTTGCAGGTGTCTCTGGGGTTGGCCTCTACAAAATCCATCCATCTTCTCCAGAAAAATCGCTCCTTAAAACAAGATTCAGAAAATGGATTCAAGAATATACTGCAGGTTTAAGGCAAAATGAATGTCTGAAGGCTGTTGCTATTAAATTAAGATTAATGGCTATGGTCACATACAGTGTGTGTAATTTATTTGTATACCACATTGTGATAATCAAATTGTAAAAATAAAACAGAGTGCATAACTTAAATACATTACCATTACTTTTTGATACACGTATATTATCTTCTAGAAGTGTGTCTCTCAGTGACAGTATACTTTAAAATAATTCCTCCTTAGTATTGATTACAGGATTAGTGCAGCACGTTTTTATTAATGCTGCTGTGGCCAGATGTTGAGATTTTACTGGAAAGACTGACTGCTGTGCTGTTCAACTGTTAAGCACTGCATTGCAGCATGGAAGTGTAGTACAATATTTATAGCCACAAGTGTTGCACTTTAAGATGTCAATGGAAGTGAAACTGAATGTCAGAGATCCAACACCCTCAAGTGTACCCTGCCTGTAATCACATCTCATTTTAGAAGAGAAATTATAACTGTTAAAATAATAAGTACATTCTGACAATCTGCCCAGACCATGTATAAACTGAATAATCAGCTTATAAAAGAAGACACACCTAGCAGCTTCATAGCTTTACAGTTTCAATTCATTATCATCGGGTGATTTAATTGCACAGACTGTATTTTATTGTGAACAGAAGTGGAAATTACCTTTCTTTTTTAAATTACTAGGGAGCTTCACTCCCTGCTCGCTTTGCTCGCCCACCACCCCTTCTACCCCCCCGCCCCCCACACCTTCACTACAGCCCAACCACTTTGCATCTTTGACACTCGTGTTGTGAAGAGGGGGGCTGAATGCACCCAAAGGAAATGTGGTCGCTCCTCTGACACCCCCTCTTAAACGGTGATACAATGGGAAACACATACAGTTTTTTTTTTTTACCTAATCTTTGCTCAATCAGCTGCTGGCTTGCTGCTGCTGCTGCCGTGCCGCGTGATCTGCATTTCACGCGGCGCACTTCTGTCATATCACCTATGTCCATATATTCGATCACTTTTCGCTTTTACCTTTTCATCAATATCGCATTGAATTTTGATACCCCGTGTTTGGAATTACACTGTGACAACGCAATGTATAACTGCCCGTGAGTGAATATTGTTTCTTTCTCTCAGCAAGAAATGTGTCTGACATAATCACCTAGGACTTTTCCAAATCCCTTTGCATAGGCTCTTGTCTTATGGGGCTTCCAGCCCCGGGCATGGTTACATCGCTTGGCACAAAGACTCATCTCGCAGGACGTGAAAGTGTCTCTGAGACAATCACGTCTCGTCTCCTTCCAAGATTTTTTTTATAATAGATCCTGATTGTTCAGGAAACGTGTAGCCTACCGTTTGTTACAGTACATTAATCTCAATCAGCTCTATTATACAACTTAAAAATAGAAAACATGACAATATATTGTAGTGTCAGTGCCAAGTGCCAGGATGAATTCTTTGCTCTTTACATCACTCGTTTTGGACAGCTTACTATCCTTGAAAGGATTGCTTGCTGTTGACAAACTAGTTGGAATTCATGTGACTTTGGCAGGCTTGCCATTCTTATGGGCTCCTCTTCAGTTGGTTCAGAAGATGCTCATTTGCATGATGGAATGTCAGCTCATACTGATGGGGACTCATTCCCAGGTTAATCTAACTTGTCAGCACTGTTGCATAGCCCTACCTGTCCCCATGGACCACTTACAGCTCTTTCAAAGTGACACACAGACTCTTTGAAATGACGGGATGGTCTTCATTTCCATTGCAGTAATGTGGCAAAGGCACATCAGCTTGATCTTGAGTGCTATGTTATCAGATAGCACAACAGCATGTTAAGCGCCGCTCTGTTATGTATTGTAGCATACTTCTGTGCAGTGTTCTTTCCATTACATGTGGATTGCTTCTGGTTGTCCTCCTCCACTAAACTGAGACCCCAAACATCACTCCAGGTCTGGAGCTCAGCTTTGAGGCTCTCCCTCAGCAATTGCTCAGTAATGCTACTATGATCTACCTTGTCTATTTGCCTGTATGACTTTACCACCGGCCATACCTCACACTGCTCACCTGGGGTTAGTGGCAGTTCTCTATAACTGGCCACACTTTTCCCCAGCTACATGACTGAGCCTGACACTCTAGTGGAGATTTCATATCTAGGCTAATGGACCTTAGCAGATGGAAAAAAGGTGGTGGAGCTGAAGAGGTGCCAGTCCCTCAATTGTCTTCCTCACTGTACTGATACTGCAAATAGCATTTCAGATCCTGGATCTCAGCCTTGAAACTCTACAGCCACTCCTCAGAAAAGCCCACAAAGTCCATTTTAGGTTTCCATGTAATTTGCTAAATCGAACAGTAGGACTTATCATCATCCCACTTCTAACACCAATGTAGCGCCGGTGCAAAAAGAAAATATGAATTCTTTACTCTTTACATTGGTCTTTTGAGTAGTTCTTATTGATAGCTCTCATTCCACTAGATGCAGGCTTGCCATTCTTAGGGTTTTCTGCAACTGCCTCTGAAACTGCTAATTTAAATGATGGAATGGCAGCTCATAGTCTCATAGTAATGGTGACTCATTTCCAGGCTTAGGCAACCTGTCTGTGCTGTTATAATACCGCAAGCCACTTTCAAATAAAATTCAGGATATTACTAGGCTTTGTCTGCCATTTATTAAGTGAAATTCGCTTGTTCACATTTCAAGTCAAATCAAGTTTAAGTTTATCACCACACAACCAGAGATGGTGGAATTTTTCTTAGTGCAGCAACCCAAATTCAACATAATAGCACAACAGTGAAGACACATCACAAATGTACAAGCAATTCGAAACATTAATGACCAAATCCAGAAAATATAATAATCAAAAGGGAAAGCTGGATAATAGTTAAACAATACAAATCCTCACATACAACAATATCACAGTGTAAATACAATAGCACAGTGCTGATAGAAAACTAGGAAAATGAACATGATCAGAATAAGTCTAGAACATAAAAACATAAAATGCCTTGGAAAATAATTGTTACAGGGGCAAGCAGTCTTGGTAAATATCAAATTGTTAATCTTCCAAGTAGACAATGTTCACATATCCCAGTTCCAAACTGATGGACAGTCAAGTCAGAAAGGAAACTTGAAGTCGCTTGCAGCCACCAATGTCCAATCAGAAGAGCTGTCAGTTACTCTCTCTACTACAGTATGCATGCTTAGGACTGTAGCCACTTATGCAGGAGGTCTTCCTCCGGTGGGACACTTGCATATGTCAACGTTTTTTGTGTTTGTTCCAATAAACCCATAACTCAATCAAAAGCAATAATGGCATTTGTCCATACCCAAGGGGCTCTTCTTTCAAATAAATCATAAATTTCCATGTTGTCTGCACTTTTTCATTAGTAAAAGATGTGATTTACATATGTATATGCCAAGGCGAGCAGTGCATCATAGCTGAGTAAATAGCTTTTTTCAAAGATCCCACCTATGTAGTGGCAGAGGCAGTGAAAGACTCATTACCACTGGACTGCTGAGTTTTAAATCTTTTCAGTGGTGTGTAGTTGTCTGTGATTGGTCACTTGTACTACATGTCATAACAGTGCATAAAATATATGATGTATGTGACAAATAATCTTTACGCATTGTTAGGCACAAGCTTCTGTGAGAGTGCATGCGGATTTGTTGATGTGCAATAAGATTCAAAGTTTGTGCTAGGCAAACATCCTCTTCTTCAAAAAAGGAAATATATGGTAGATGATGTCCTGACAAAGTTACAGAATTCAAATGATACGAAATATGAAAACCTTAAGTCACAGTTTGGAGTCTATTAAGAACGATGCTTTTGCTAAAGTACGTGATGGTATGTTTGATTTGTAAGTACTTTGAAGCACTGTGGCATGCACGTTTACAGTTCAAGTGTAATGCTTTCATTTACTGTATCCAAATGCTGTCTGCTGCACATTCTCCCGATGTCAGTTTTCTGAGCAGTGCTCTTCCAGTTTCAACTTCTTTGCATATCTGCTTGAAGTTTCATCTGAGGAGCACTTTGATTGAATTAGCTGGATGTGTGACGTTTCAAGGGGGCCCTTGCAGTTTCATGTGGGGACCCTCTCTCCCCCCAAGGATCAAATGTCACTGAATCACACCACACGAACTTTCAAAGGAAACGCTCTTCAATGTATTATAACCAAGTCATGCTGCACCATGACATGCTGCCACTCACAGTTTCATGTGGGCACCCCACTACCACCCCCCCGATGTCACAGTATCACGCTGCTCACATCGCTGTGTGGCAAACACATTAAGGAAAAAAAGCCATTTCACCTAGTGTCTTGTTCACTGTATAATTCACCCCTGCCCCTTTTCTATTGAAGGGATAGACAGCGCCATGCAGTAATTTTTTTCCTGTTTCTAATTGTGCTTGCACCCTTCAATGACCCCCCCCCCCCCCCAGCCACCCCTAAAAGGCAGAAATAAGTGCAATTACAAATGAGAAATAAAATCAAAGAGAGGCCGGGGGGAGAGAAGGTAACAGAGGTAGAAACGAGTACTTGGATAATGTGGGAATAAGTGGTGGGGAGAACTTCAGATTATACCATCAACAAGTCTTATGTGCTTGCGAACTACTAATGACCACCTGTGACCTAAAAGTGCCTGAGAAACACTGGTTTAGGTGTTTGTATGGTGTTTGTGACTAGCTCCGGGGGGGCTGTCCAGGACTCAGGGCTGCCAGGAATGGCATTGTCCCCACACCCACAATCCAGCACTGGAAGAAGCTGGTACAAAAATGTATTTATTTACTCTGTTTATTTGAGATGTGAAATGCAAGAAAAAAACTACAACAGCAACAAAAAAAAACAATTGAAAACACACTAAAGTTCTGTGGGGCAGCTGCAACAGAAGGCAGGAGAAGATGTGTGAATGGCAGCACAAAAACCCTAAACTACTGAACAAAATGTCAGGTGTCTCTGTGTCTAGTGGTAAACAGAAATTGTTTCAAGGACTGGCATGAAAAATAATTTTGAAAGTAAAGGATTGGATGAGTACGTAATTGTATGTATATAGTTACAAATTGTTTACTTGTTGCTTTAGAGTGATATATAGTGTGTATATATATTTTTTTTTCTGTCAAATAACAAAATGTATAAGTGCAACTGCAGTACTTGTTTTAAAAGATTGCTTAGGTGTAAGAGACTGAATGTTTCCAAAAAGGGAGACCCCTTGTACCAAACAGTATAACAATGCAATGCTATGGAATATGAAATCTAAATTTGACACAATGATAGCTGACCCGCTGGGGCACAAAACAAAATTATTTCCAAGATTATGCATCATAAAATGTCTTGGTTATGTACTGTAGGGAGAAATCCCTAAAGTGCAAAACATTTTTGTGTTTTATTTAGTTGATATTGGTGTATACAAAGGTCTTTAATCATATAAATACTTTCTTTTAAAGATTTGGAGTGTTGTACCCAATACTCTTAAGCCAGCTCCTTTATTACATAAGCAGAATGAGAGCTGTTTATTTTTAGGTACGTAATTTAGGTGCAATAATGTCAAAAACCCACAGACTCTGCATGATTTCCAGAACATTTTCAAGCATTTGCACATCAAACAAGCATTAAGTTACATGCTTGTTCAATGAAACTCTCCGGCTAAGCTTACATCATCATGTACTGTACATCATCACTTAGGTCTCTGAATTTAACCACGGGTTTTCTAACGTAATTTTATTATGAATTTTTGTGTTCTTGACTCAGCAAGTTTGCAGCTTTGTTTATGCATGTGCTAAGGTGATAGATTCCCAGAAATTATTGTTGGTCTTAAAATGGGAAATCATTAGATTGAGCTTACTGGGACAACAGATCATGATTTCAACTCAGCCATTTACTGGTAAATTCCTCCACATTAGATCAGAAAGGGTTAGTACTTAGTAACTGGCATGAAGGTAGAATGCAACAGGCACATTAGCCCCATTATAGCAGATTGTAGGTGTTAAGACTGTGGGTACAAAGTGGGTTCTGACAAAGTGGGTCACCTCAAGGTTTTCTATGGATATAGTAGTTATAAGTTCTCTATGATCTCTTAAGTGACTCAAATTCTTGCCAGATTTACAGTATAAGAAATTAAAATATGTAGTTGATTTGATAGCTTTCTGGAGGAAGAAACCTACCTATGACTGATTGTTGGGGGGAGAGACAATTAAGTCCATGAGGAACTAAGGTAGCTACCCATGCAAGACAGCTGGAACTGCTTTGTTTAGAAAGCGCAAGGATGATTAACATTAATTTGCCTGTTTGTGAATAGATCTCTTGTGAGTATTATATCTGTGTTTTACGTTATTTAAGACCATTATTTTATACTTTTGTAATCTTACACAGCATGCCATCTAGGAAGCAAATTGTTACCAGGATTTATTACTTTGACCTTAGCACGTTGTTTTACATTTAGTGTTTGCATATTGCATGATATACTGTATACGAAACATGTAGCAAAGAAGCATACTATGTATCAGGGCAATGATGCGATTCCAGTCTAAAACTGGAAACTTACACGAGATTGAGGAGAATACAGTGAGAATGAGTTAAATCAAAAACAACCCCACCACAACTTAGAACCCATTAAGACATGTTGATGCATACAAAAAAAAAATAAATATAATGTGGTTAGATTTAAAGTTGGGCCTGGTGGTATGAAACTTATGTTAATTTGCGGTCCACTTCTGACTCCTGCCTGGAGTGCTGTCTTTGTACTCCCTCAGTGCTCACATGGGTGTCTGTTGGGAACTCCAGAGTCTTCATGCACTCCAGAGACAGTTTCTATCGAGTTAATTAATCATGCTAAATTACCTGTGTGTTTATGAACTGCTATCTCTTATTCTGGCTGAATGCATAGGTGTTTCTCATTAATAAAGGTATATGGTCTGACTTGTGTCACATTTGATACTGCATTTGAAATGGATCAGGACTGATTGAGGTCATTTATGTTAGGTAGAAAGCCTAGAGGGGCTGAATGGTCTTGTGGCCTGGAACCCCTGCAGATTTTATTTTTTCTCCATCCGTCTCTAGTTTTTTTTTTTTGTTTGTTTTTTTCTGTCCTCCCTGGCCATCGGACCTTACTTTTATTCTATGTTAATTAGTGTTCCCTAATTTTAATTATTTATTCTGTCTTTATTCTCTTTCTTCATCATGTAAAGCACTTTGAGCTACATTGTCTGTATGAAAATGTGCTATATAAATAAATGTTGTTGTTTTTTGTGATGTGATGCAACATATAACATTGCTGTCTCACATTTTTTAGCCCATTTTCAGTGACCAGCTAAGGTGCCTTCTGCATGATATCCTTTCACCATATTGATTTATTCTGGGGCTTCTGCTTTACTCCCATAACAACAGCAACAACTTTTATTAATATAGCAAATTTTCATATAAAGGACGTGTAGATCAAAGTGTTTTGCAAAGAAAAAGAAAAGCAAATTAAAATTAGACAAAAATAATAATGCATAAATAGTATACAAAAAATAAAAAATACAGACCTACTTAAGATAGATTTTATACAGATACAGAATTTATGAAAAAAAAAAGTGTTTTGCCCACTTAAAGTTTATCAATGATTGTCACTACTGCTTTCTGGAGTCTATGACCAGTTCCTTAATTTTGTTGATATTAAGGATGAGATTTTTGTCCTGGTATCACCGTGTCAGCAGGTAAACCTAATCTTTGTAAGCTGCCTCAGAATTGTTGGTGAGCACGCCTATGATGATGGCCTCATCAGCAAATTTATTGATAAGAGTTGAGGCTGTGTATGACATCAATGCAAATACACCCTATAAATTTACTGAGACACATCATCAATAATATTACTTGGGGTCCTTAGGGGTTGTGAGTTTTTCAACATCAAATATCATTTCCCAGGAGACCCACTGTGGGTTAATCGGGCACAGACTTGAGTCCCAGCAGCAGTAATTCTTGAGTCTACCCTCTTAATCCTAAGATATCTAGTGGCTTCAGTGGATTTAATAGTCTTCCTTTTTTCTACCCCTGTGATGCCCAGAAGAGTTCATACTTTGCAGAGGGAGCACTCTGTGAAGTGCCGATGTCCTACCTCCACAGGCTTGTAAACCTTCATGATGACACTGCTCCATCATTTCCTGGTACTTGGTGTGATTTCTTTCACTCACTTCTTCCATACACTCTTCCTAGACACTATTTGTACCAGTAGGATCAATTGTTGGGTGGCTTCTGTGACTATGACTACGTCTGGATGAAACATGGTTAATAGGTCTGTGGCAGTGCTAAGCACTTTTCGTTTGGTTACTGGTGGGTCTTTTCTCCAGCTTTGATAAATCTGATGGTCTTTCTTGACAGGCACTTGTGCTTGTTGGTTTTGAGAGATGTGGCTATACTGTCAGTGATTCCTTTGGACACCTGGTCAAGACACGACCAGTAGTGTGCTTCCCCAAGGACTTTTGAGCAGCTTCTGAGGTCTTCCAGAACAATGAGGGCAAGATGGTGTTTCATTTTCACCCCAGACGTTTAGGTTAACAGTACTTGATAGAACATCGTTGACCTCTTGAATTAGAAAGATGACACAAGGAAAGTCTACTTTCCAGATATTGGATCACATGATTCTTCTCTGAAGTGTGCCCTCGCTTCTTATCTATGGGCCTTGGTGGCTCAGTCCTACCATTCTGCTAGCCTGAGCTTCCTCCACGCCTGCCTTCAATACCTTCTGAACCAGCTGGTGGTGTTCTTTCCCATTCACCCTGTCAGTTTTGGTTCCAGGGAAGTAGCCTAGGCCCCCTCATTCTGTTGTCACTATTTCCACGAATGCCTTCTGCCCCAAGCTTGACTCAGCCATCTCCAGCACTTTATCTCAATGCCAGCTGATGCCCCCTTGAATTCTCTGGAATCTCTGTACTGAAGAGCCTCTCTTGCATGTGACACAATGAATTCTCCAGCCAGCCCACTAAATGGAAGCCTAGGGTGAAAATAGAGTAAAGAAGGTGGCTTAGCACACTACCCACAGGGTGCTTGTGTTGAGGATTAGTGTGGAGTAATTGAATTAATCCAGTTGCAGAATGTGGTATTAAGTCCAAAGTTGGAAGGTTTCTTAATTAGCTTTGATGGTACAATGGAATTAAATGCTGAGTTGTAGTCTATAAACAGGATTCTAATACGAGCGCCAGAATGGTATGAAGTGCAAGAGATAAGATATCCTCTGTGGACAGGTTGTGATGATATGCAGACTAGAGGTGGTCCAGACTATCTGGAATATTACACTTAATATGTCCCAGCATCCTGTACAAATGTGGTTCCTGCCTTGCCCCAGATACCTCCATTATTTGTAATGGATAACAACAAAAAGTTATTAGATTTTATATATAACAAGCTGTGCACTTAATTGTTATTTTTTTCACATATTAGACAGAACCGGAGCTAATAGAAGAGACCAATGTTGACCATTTCGGTGGGGACCCCAGAGGTTATACAAGAAGTCAACAAGTGAAAGGTCACTCAGAAACATCCACTCTGAGCTCACAGCCATCCATTGATGAAGTTCGGCAACAAATGCATATGCTCCTAGAAGAAGCATTTAGCTTAGCTTCTGCTGGGCAGTCTACCAACACACGGACTCAAGGTCCATACAACCCAGTTCAACAGCTGCCATACTCTGAGGTGGTAACTAGTGCACCAGGGACTATTAACCGATCAAGAGGAGCAGTCCAGTGGGTACCTGCCTATGGCTCTGATACATATCAGTACAGCTTACCAAGACCTGTAAGTTAATTTGGTTGTTTTCTGATTTAAACGTTCCTTTCTAATTTATTTTCTTTGTTTATCTACAGGATCACATGGGTCAAATTTCTGCAGATATCAGGAGCAAAATTTAGTTTATGTAGAATCACCCAGAATTTGCAGGGTTCATTTTTCTCATTGCTGTATCAATAAGAATGTGCTTCGTTCGAGTTCCTGTTTTCATCCATCCTGTTTGACATGTCATTTCAGCTTGCAAATTCAAATTCAAGTCATATGCTACAGACATCACACCTTCTATTTTTGGGTTTTTGAAGCCTTACAATGATTCATTTTAGTTTATATCCCTCAAGTTGTATCTTTTTCTTTTAGTGTCCATTATGATCAGTTGTTAATATTCCAGTTGTCAACCTGCATATCCATTAGCACTCTGAAGTTACTGACCACTGCCTCACAGGGCATAAGCAGAATTTCACTGAAGCATAGCAACCTGCTTTTCTAACTTGCTTGAAGAGCTTAGTAACCTTCATAAAAACCTCAGTTTTCACACAGTTCTCCTACTGCGGTTTTTGTAAATGTACAGGATAAGTGGAACAAAAGTGTGAAATTACCACTTTGTTAGATATACTGTAGACTTACAATCTAGCCGCACTACTCAGAAAGATTTGTTTGTGCATACTGTATATAAAGTGTGGAAAGTGCATTTCACTTTTATGTTGTTCATGAGCTCAAGATTAACAGAGTAAATTAAAGCTTATACTCTGAGTTCTTTACATAGTTTATAAAAGGGCAGTTCTATATTCAGTCCACATTACAGGAACATGTAAAATGTTCCCATGTGCTTTGTAAGGAAAATTGAGTCATAACGAGAAAATCTTGGCTATTCTTTCTTTATTTTTCACAATTAATGTAAGAATTAAACCCTCCTATGAAGATGAAACAATGAGATGGAAAAGGTTGATTGCTTGCATCTCAAAACACCCAAAATGAAACAGGCAGACATTTATTAAAAAACAATCCAACACAAACAACTTCACTAAAATGTAAGAAAAATGAAAAGAAGTTATCAAACAGCACAAAGTGAAAGAAAATCTTAATAATTTACAATGTTATTTTATTAAATAATATGATTTCTTAATTTAGAAAATTATATAGTGCCCCATACTGTACATATAAAACAAACAAAGATACCATATAGACCTTTTGTCTAAAACTTCAGTCCACAGTACCACTTCCACAGTACTTTTTTTGCTGTCAGATTTTTGAATTTTTACATTATACAAAAAGCACCTATTACAGTTGGCATGCCTTTTTGACTGTCTGTATAAAACAACCTGGCTCACAGTGGTCGGATTTTGTTGAAATATGGGACACTTATTCTTCAAGAAAATTTGTTACAACGGTTCATTTTCCTGAGAAGTTTCAAACAGAGTACTCTGAACAAAGTTTTGAAATTTCAAAATCTTAAATTGAGAAGAACTGGCAAATTTGAGAACTCGCCTATCCTTAAACAGAAGAACAATTTGTGCAATCTCAAATACAGATTAGTTTACTTTTTCAAATTAAATTTGAGAGAGGTCACTATACCTTGTATATTTTGTAGATTTTCTTCTTTGACTTGTGCAATAGCCACTCCTGACAGCAACACATTTCCCCAATACAATAGTCAAATAGCGAGAGAGGGGCATGCACTCAGTCATACTCCAGCTAACTTCTCCTGTTGCTTGAGGCAGGTTAACTGTAAAGGTCGAGGGAAAAAAGCAAAATGTGATTTATCTAGAAATTAAAGTAACAGGAAAGAAATTCTGTAAGAGTTGCTGTATGAGCTGAGTTATCAAATACATACTCAGCATTTATGTTACAGTAAAAATAACCTCATGACTGCATTATCTGTACATTATCATGATTCTGTATTTCATTGTTTGAGGCAGCCAACACTTTTACTTTCAGACTTAAACAAATATTTTAACTGTCCATCAGGTACTTCTTTTAAAAATGTTATGTTTAATAAATTTAATAAATCAATGCCATTTTTACCTCACTTGAATTGGTATCTGCTGTATATGAAAACTACTGATCCACCACGAGCCTGTTTATAACTACATTACATTCACAATGATAAATGTACAAAATAATTTATCCTTACAAATTTAACCTAAAGGTGCAAAAGAAAGTTTTAATTCTTGTTGATACAATTGCCTAGTACAGAATAATAAAATTCTTATTGTCTCTATAAAAAAAGAATAAATACCACAATATCCCCCATGTTTGACCATTGTTATGTTCTGTTATTCAGTATTACACATTTATAGCTGATTTCCAATATTCTTGCCATGCATACAAGTTTACATTCCATTGAGTAGTAATCATAGTAGCTAACATTTCCTCTGATAAGAGGTGTAAGTTGAAATTCATCAGGTAACTGCAAACTCATCTTCGTGCCTGATTTCCAAATTAAATAAACATGAATACTCCACTACAGTTACAAAAATAATTGTAAGGTCACACAGTCCTAAGGCAAAAATAATTGTGTAAAATATTGTTTTAATACAATGGTATAAACACATAACCAAGACTGAAAAAGTATTTTCAGTTTCACCTTTTATTTTTTTGATTGCATGCATAATGAACGTTGACATTCTCCAAAGGCTCGTAATGAGACATCTGCCAGATGGCGTATGCATCGAGTTGATGTGCAGTGGCTAATTTCTTTCTATCACCACACATTTAACTAGTAAAATCAAAGGGGCAGTGTTCTTGAATGAGATTGCTCAAAAAAGCAAAATGAAATGGAGATAAATATTTCTGATGTATGATGCACTTTTTTATACCTCTGCAGGCCTTCAGGTTTTCCCAGCTTCCTGACATGGCAATGGGTAACTCTCCTCCCATAGTGCCACCTCCAGCTCCAGCTAGACCAACGATAATCACCTCTCTCCGTCGGTAAGGCAGTGAAGCCATTGTTACAATATATTTGGTAATGTCTCACACTTCAGAGGGCTTTATTACCCCTTTTTGAAATGTTGAAAACAATTTAATGAAAAGTAGTATTACAGTCACAAAGTGTGTGGTACACCACAAATACGTTATGTTAAAGGGGCTTTAAATATAAAGCTGCATTTAAAGAAAAAGAAATGATTACTAAACAGCAAAGTTACAAAATGTAGCATGCTATACAAGAAATAAAATACTATATTAGAAAAAAGCTGCAGAAAGCACTCAAAAAGATTACATGACTTCCCATTTAAGGTCAACCTAAGATAAACAATGAAACACCATTAATGGAGGAACTAAATGACTCTATGTAATTAGAATGTTGCATTTTGAACAGGTCTTAAAATTTACTTCATAGTCCAGAATAGTTTAAATTCACCCAGTTACATCCCCTGCAATGGGTTTGCACCTCAACCGGGAATGACTATTGCTTTGCCCTGTTGGGATAGGCTCCAGAAGCCTCATTTATAAAAATGTGTATTGAGTGATCCTAAATTTGAACATGCAATTGTTCCTATTAACTATTTATATAATGTCTGTACACACAAATACATATTCCTAACTTCTTTACACCCATGACCTGTGCATAAATGCACAAATATCCATATATGATAATATGTAATGTCATATAATTGGAAGAAATCATCTATGACTGAATAGCAAGTGAAATGGTAGATGATCTGCATATTCATTTAATGTTGGTAATTGCAATTCACATAAGTGTACTCATTCAAAGTGCTTGTATGGCAATATTAACGCAATCTGTTGCACCAAAGATACTTGGCCTTCTTCTCAGATCTCATATTAATTGGACCTTGAGGTTTTTCATCATAAGGAAAACAGATGAAATTCGAAAGCATGGAAATGATAGATTTCACAGCAGCAGGCAAGTTTCAGCTGAGAATGGGCTGAGATACTTACAATCTGTGTGAAGGTTCTCTCTGAAAGTTCTATGCTGCAAGGAACTCATACAGAGAGACACATTACACTTCCACTAGAACAGCATGATTATCTAGTGAAAACTAGTAGAGCTCTCAAAAGTGAGACACAGCTGCTTGAAGAATAAGGATATGTCATGTTAGCAGATAACATCTCATAAATCAATCAATATCATTAGTGTACCCTATTTCTATAAACATGCTCTCTGCATAACAAGCCATTGGTCCTCTTGTAGCGTAATGGCTCCTTGTTCTTCAAATATTTCTCCCCATATATATATATATATACTGGACATGCTTTCCAGTTTGTGAATGTATAAGAACATAGTTTGAGGTGTTGTGTTTTTCATTTAACCTGCTTGGTCACCTGAAGTTACTCAGGCAGCTGAGCTAACCTTTGAGACAGCTTACTCATACCAGCTATTTTAGAATAGGCAATTAGCATAATATCAGAGTCTTTGGGATATGGGACAAATGAATTGCCTAGAGAACATACAGACTCTGATGAATAGACCAAGACTCCTGCTGTTGTGAGGTAACAATACTGTTTTGCCATTGTGCCACACGCACATCCCTACCAATATTAAGCTGTAACATGCAAATCTGTTGGATGTGACATGGAAATGAGAAAAAAATAGATGCATCTACACAGAGAAACTCCTCATTTAAATTCAAGTGTTTTAAGCTATGAGGTAGCACTGACTACTATGAAACAGTGCCCCTTAAATGTAGCTTGAGTTGGGATGGTTTTAACTAATGAACTAAAGTTTAAACCATAACATTGCTGGTTAAATTGCCCCCCAAATGCCTCCAATCCATTTTGTCACCTTGAGCACTTACTCTAATTTAAAATAGTACAAAAGTGCTTTAGAATGGTTCTGACAATGGAGAGGCAATATATAAAATAAAGGTTTATTTATTTACCTATGGTAACTGCAACCACTCCATACTATGATTAAGACAAAACTCTAAAAACTGTAGAAATTAGTTAATTTTCATGTTCAATAATCTGTGATAATTAACTGGCATCCAGTGACAGACATAATACAAGCATCTTTTTATATGATAATGATTTTTTCTCTGTGTGCCTCACAAATAAAAGGCAGTTGTATAATGGGGCTATCAAATCATTATCACAAAACAATATCCATCCATCCATCCATTATCCAGCCTGCTATATCCTAACACAGGGTCACGGGGGTTCGCTGGAGCCAATCCCAGCCAGCATAGGGCACAAGGCAGGAACAAATCCCGGGCAAAGCGCCAGCCCACTGCAGACAAAACAATTTCTCTACTTGTTTTTAATCTTTCCAAAAACTAAAAGAGTTATAAGCTTGTATAAAAATTAAGGCGTTACAATATCTTTTTGCATCATGTAAATCCATCCTACTTTTACTGCATAGTACAAATTGCCTTCAGTTTTATTAGAGACAAGGAAGTAACATAATTTACTGTACTGCCACCCACTAGTGAAAACAGCTGTGGAAAGTGAAGTTCATGTTTCATATTATTTTATTTTTTAACGGATGCTTACACCCATTTGCTCAAGCCTTGATTGAAAAGACAAGTTAACAGAATAATCATTTTAACATTTGGTTGTCAGTCCATTATTTAGAAATAGGGTTGGAGTAACCTTCTATAAATTACCTAGTTTTATCGTTTTGCACAACAATGTCTGCTACTCATTAATTGCAGCTTTTAATAAATGCAGTGCCTAAGGATGTCACTAATCGTAAACACAGAGCTGTTAAAAAGCTGCCATTTTTGAACACAGTGGTGGCATTTTCATAAGGTTTTAATGAGTGCATGAAATAAATCTCCATACATGTATACAAAATTATGCTCTGTCTCAACAATGATCACAGACTTTTTAATCACTATTAATTTATTGCTCTCTTTTTAAAATCAGCATCCTGCTTTTAATGTTGCTTATCTTACTTTTTCTTGTCAGACTGCACCACCTAATGGAGGGTTATGGTTAAATATTTTTTTTTCTTTCTAAGTAGATCTACATCAGATATGGGAACAAAGAATCGGCCTTCTGATCATCCTGGCCCAGAGCAACAAAATCCACATGATGCTGCTTCATTTGTTCCTATTGTTCGGCCTCCAGGACCAGCTGTCTCTGTGGACCAACCCATTTCTAACTACTCAGGTAATAAGTTTAAGAAAATGTCATACATTCCTGAACAGAACATCACATACTGTATATGACAATTAAAACAAGTTTATTTTAACATACATTCAAGAAGTATTACACACAACTGGATAGATTTAGTGTAAAATAAGACAAAAAGTGACAGAGATTTAAATAAATCTTTCTTTATAGGCAAAGCAGTCAAAGACAAATCATCAAAGTCAATAGGGTGTTTAATATATATGAATGTTTTTAACCTTTTATCACAACTACTAGGACAAAACCTAATTTAAAGTCAAAACAACAAATTTCAAAACCAGAGCCTTTTTCCTAAGAAGATTGTTTATTTACTCATTTATGAAAACTCTCAAAAGGGACTATCCTTTAACTAAATTAGTGCCACCAACATGTCATGGGTCACATGACACACGCCTAGTAACCTCATAGTATTATTGTAACCAAAAGATGTAAAATGGCAGCATTAATGGAAACACATATTCAAACTGGTTGTGCCCATTAGTAAAATACACAAAATATAGCAATACAGTGACGTCTCTGAGATGATAATAAATGTAAACAAATGAAAATTAATAATGCAGAAAAACTAAAGGAGATAAAATAAACAATTGAATAATGTGCCAAAAATGAATAAATAGTACATTCCCGACTAAATAGTGAATATGGGTAACTGCAGACTAAAGAAAGATTGCTTTGAATCGTACCCTTGTGTTCTTGCAGAGCAGGGGTGCCCACACTTTTCAGCTTGCGAGCTACTTTTAAAATGACCAGGTCATTACAGTACCTACATTAAAAATGCTATATATACTATATATACTGAGTATCAGAGGTGGGTAGTAACGAGTTACATTTACTCCTTACATTTACTTGAGTAACGTTTTAAAAAAATGTACTTATAAGAGTAGTTTTACTGCACCATACTTTTTACTTTTACTTCAGTACATTTGTGAAGAAGAAATGCTACATTTACTCCGCTACATTGAGCAACACTCGAATCGTTACTTTTTTTCCATTAGATAAAGTCTATAAAGACAATTTTCAATCTGCTCTGTAGCGTATGCTGTCAAGTTGTGCACACGCCTTCCATTGTGTCTCCAGCTCTGACGCGAGGTTTTGGATGTTCCCCAAATCAAGGCGCTGCAGCTTTGAGGACAGATGTTACATTTTTCATTTGATAGCATTAACTGAGCTAATCATATTGACCATGATTTTCTCTTTTCCTTGCAGCTGCAAATTAAGCTCATTCAACATGTTAGTGAGATCGGAAAAAAATGCCAAGTCTAGTGGCCATTGATCCTTAATAAGTTGCTTGTATTCTGAATGTTTAATGACAAGGAGAAACTCCTTTTTCTCCAGGCAAGGGTCTTGAAATCTCTGCAGGAATTTCTCCCTAGCCGTCTGCCTCAACGAAGGCCTCTTTTATCATCTCTCCATCTTGGAAGGACTTCTTATGCTTAATGATCGAGTGACTCACCCGGAACGATGCTTCGGTGTGTCTGCCTTTGCTTTTGAATTCAGCCGAGTGAAAAATGACGGCTGTCCAATTAACTGTGATTTTAATTTCCTCTCCTTTCTCTTTCTCAGATCGCTTTTCAGAAGGAAGTCAGTTTCGTAGTTTTTATGAACAGTTCAAAAGTTCATTTCCACATTTTCTTTCTTTGGAATAGCAATGATAGATTGACAGATCAGACAAACGCACTTCGATTGTGACATTGTGAGAGAAAAAAATTCTCTTCCAATTCCACATCCAGCCCATAACCAACAAATTTTAGTCAATATAAATTGGAAGGCTAACTAGATCACTAAGATAGCCGGAGTTTTGCAGTAGCTCACGCTTTTGATCGTGTGTGCGGGATGACCAGTGTGTTAGAAGAGAAGAGATCTCAGACTGGCCGCCCTGTATGTCAATCAAGTGGCAAATGCCTTAGGGAGGATATAGACTAACATTTAAAAAAAATTTTTTTGAATGCAACGTGATCTACCGGCATTACCTTTCCGATTTATCGGTCGATCATGATTGATGTATTGGGCACCACTGTTGTAGAGTGCTTTGTAACTGTATTTTCTGTGGTAGGCTTTATATAAAAAAAGATTGAATGAAAAAGAAGAAACGTATTGTGTTATTGCAGACTAGATAAAGGAGTATGTCCTCATTATACAGTTTGGGCCAGAAGCTCCTGTTAATATCTGCTTAAGGCTTCTTATCTGGCTTTATGTGCGTGGAATCTAATTGACAAGTGTAGGCCTATTGTGTTCTGGTGTTTACAGTAACAGTGGGCAAAATTATACATTGCACTTCCAACATGGAATCGCCTCAGAATTAAATGTTTGCCATGCTTGGGTTGCATATTAGACTGAGGCCGCTACTAGCATTAGTATGTGCTGACAAGTAGATGGGCATTCTGGTGTACCAGGAGAGAGTATTTCAAAAAACAGTTTTACTAAAAATTTGTGGAACAACTTGTCAATTAATTGGACCTTAACTGTATGTGAACTGTGTGTAATAAATAATTCTGCCCATTTAACAATATTACCTAGAGTAGGGGTGTACAACTCCAGCCACTAATTAGTGACCAATTTCTTATGTTAATTGACTTCTTTTCCCTTCATTTTTAATTGCCTCAAATAAACTGAGATGTGAACTGAACCAGCTAGATGACCAGCTAAGTCAGGGCTTCAAGCTCCAACAAATTTCACTTCAACTAACTTAATTAGAAGCCAGTTCTTGCTATTAATTAAACTTGTTACATGATTGCATGGCTTGATGATGCTTTTACTCTACCACAGCAGACATTGCCAAAACAGATCAACATTACAAAGATTTTCACTTTTCTTTAATTTCAGATATTGTGTGATGTACACAGGTTACGGTAGCTTGTCATGTGTTGGGTTGTTTTGTATCTAATTACTGTTTGGTTGCTAATTACAGAAAAAAGAAACAATTATCTGAAATAAAATAGCAAGTCAATTAAGGTTAAGGCAAAAAAGTTAATTAGTAGTAAAAACTGGTCACTAAATTAAGAAAATAGTTAGAATGAAAACCTGTGGCCATTTAAAATGTAAAATATTGTTCAATCTGATTAAGGAGTCGATGCAAACAGGAAAACAGGACAGTTTGAACCTGTGGCTTGTGCTGTATATGCTTGGCAGCAAAGGTGAAACAGAGAGAAAGGCTGTACTGTTATCAGTGTAAGAGGGGTTAATACCTGCAGGCAAATCTACTGCATTTAGTAGTAGAGTGCTAATAAATGATCCAATGGATAAAAGGCACATATGTGTTAATTTCAGCAATCACTACATTATTCAGTACTACATTTGTTATTTATATCTGAAGACAAGTGCCAATTAGTCAGAGGAGATGTAAATGGAGTTTGTGTAAAGATTCTTGTAGAAAGCCATACACAAAAGGTACACATTATTTAACCAAGTAGGTCAAGTGTTAGTCTGTTAGCCGACTGCCTGGGTGCTTCCCCAGTTTTTCTCCTCTCTACAACTAGATTGGAGGTGTGGTGTAACTGGTATATTCATCACCATTGTTTAATATTAACATATTTTTATATGTGTGTTTTTTAACATGAGGATTCAATTTCTGGGGATTATTTTTCTTTCTGATTTAGTTTTATGAAGTTTATCTTTGTTCATGATTTTTTTTTTTTTGACTGAATACATAAGGCAGGCTAGAGACATCACATAGTCACATTCGTTACTGGAGTTGCATAACAAGGGCATCAATATAAATTTGTGACAGTCACAAAATATGTTATCCCTCAATGGCTATATAACATACTAAAGTTCTACTTGTATAGTTAGTCTCCTTTCTAAATAAGCCCTAGTGATAGATTTGAAACTCTGTATTGCAATTGTGCTTCTTGACTACTGATCATTTCTGATCCTTGTTAGTTTAATTTTGATTTCTCAGTTATTTGGCATTGACCTTGCCCGACTACATCTCTGTCTTTGTTAACCATTTTCTGGTTAACCTTTAATTTCCCATAATAATCCCCAGACACATTATGTGTTGCTGTATATATTGTATCTGATAGTGTGTGCCTACCATTATTGTAACATCTTACAGTATATTGTATATTTTTTTTCTCCTCTCATTTGTTTAATTACTTTGACCAATGTTGCTGTCTCTTGATGGAAGAAGATCTGCTGGATTAGCTCACATTTACATTTGCTTTCAGTAGTTTACAAGATTCTAGTGAATTGCACACAAAAAGACCTGAAAAACTTTGTGTTTTATGTTTAATTCCAATACCAGGAAACCCAGCACCAGCAGTCTATGCCATACCAGCAGCTCGACCTGGGTTCACAGGCTACTTTATTCCAACCCCTCCAATGTACAGAGGATCAGCCTGGATGCCATATTCAGCAGAAAGTGATGCATCAAGCCAGTGGGCAGAAGCTGTAAGAAATTAATCTTTGTCATTATACTGTTTTTAAAAATTCACTGATTAGATGTACCCCTTCTTTACAATGAAATAAGTCAATTACTAAGTTTGAAGCATGGTGAATCTTTAGGAAAAAATAAACTTGCAGCAGATATATGAACAGAGTCTATCATGAATATTTTTATAAGATAGAAGGACATCATATTCAGGACTTTAAAATATGGAACTAAAGTACTGATTTCTGTAGGTCATGGTGAGTTAACTTATTTTGAGACTGGTTTTATTGATTGTGGCAGTGTCAGCAACAGATCTGGTTGGTTAGACTTGGTTTATTTCACTCAAGTTGTAGTCTTAAGCTCCTATTGAGAAATTCACAGTGCTCCAAGGTCAGCCAAGTTAGATGATCTCTCTAGCATGTTATGAGTGTGCCCCTGGGTCTCTTTCATGTAGGCCTTGCCAGGTAGACTATAATAGATGACCACACCACATAAAATTATGATTACTCTGTGGGCTCCTCCTAGACCAGTGAGCATTTTGGTTACTTAAACTCAACCACTCTGTTAATTTGTTAATACACAAACCTTACAACCAAAACTAATGATGAGAATGTAGATTGACTACCAATTCAAAAGTATTGTCTATATCTGCATGACCATCCAATGTAATGCCCACAGTTCTGCTGCTTCAGATGTTATATTAATTCACTGAATACTAGAACATTGTAAACATTTTGAGGAGAATAGGTCATTCCACTCATGTCTTGAAGTCTTGAAATAAGCCTAGTCACTCTTCTCTGAACTTTCTCTAGTGCTGCTATGTATGTTTGGTGGTAGCCCAGAGAACATATCTGCATGCAGCATTCAAGGTGAGGCCTCTCCAGTGCTTCACATAGCTTAAGCATAACCTTCTTTGACTTGTACTTCCACACATCATGTTATATACCCTAGCATTCTGTTAGGCTTTCGAAGGGCTTCTGTACACTGTTTAGATGTAGATAGCGATGAGTTCACTGTGACTCTTATGTCCTTATCATAAGGAATATTTTCAGGTTTCAGACCTCCCATTGTATTTTCAAAGCTAACATTTCTACTTCTGATGTGTAATACTTTGCATGTACTTACATTAAATCTTATCTCCCACATTCGCTATTTCACTGTCTGTATATTTTATTTCACCCTTAGAATTTCTTCACCTCCTCCTTCACTGTTCTTTCACTTCTAAAATACTGAAAGAATCTCTTTGGGTCATTTTATGTGTCTGCTGTAGTATTTATGTACAGTATACTTACTTTTAGCCTTCCTAATTGCCTTTATAACAGTTGTTCTATTGTTCTAATATGCTCTATGGCTAGTACTGGAATTATCTGTCTTGTACACTTCATACAGCTGTTTTTCTATTGCAGCTTCTTTTTAATCTCATTTTACCACTACATATATATATTTTTTATTTTTTTACTGCTATTAAATGCTAAAATGAGCCTGTCCTTCTTTTGTTTAAAATGTTTTGAACATTTTACAATGCTGCTCATCTGTTTCTACACCTAAAAGCTTATCCCAGTTTATCTCTTTAAGGCTTGGCCACATCTGCTTAACATTTGCCTTACTAAAGCTAAACTTAACAGTTTTGGTATTTGCCTGTGCACTCTGCCAAAACACTGTGAAATGTATTATATTATGGTCATTAGATCCTAATGGTTCAATCACCTCTACCCCATGAATTTTATCTTGATTATTGCAAAATATGAAATCTAGACTGGCTTCCCCTGTCATTTGTGTTTTAACATACTTTATTAAAAACAGAGGCACTGATTAAGTCTTAAAACTCCTACAGTTGTATCCCACTATTTTTAAGGTTAGCCCAGTAAATATTTGGGTAATTAAAGTCTCCCTTGACTATAATATTGCCCTGGAACTTGTTTTTTAATATTATTTTAAATATACACATTGAAACTGCTTTCTCCATTGACAGGGTTTATAACACTGCAATAGTTGGTCTGTATCTCTAATGCTTTCTAGTTGAATCTAGATATTCAGTACAACAAGTACCTATATTTCTACTTTCAGTAGCCATCCTAACATCCTCTCACTTTCAAACTAAAGCCAAGTTTTTTTGTGGAACAGAACTATGACCTCATGTAAACTGTATAACCTGTGAACCATTCCAACAAGCACCAGAGATCACATTCAGAAGAGGCTAGAAATAATATTATTTTCAGTTAGCAAAGATGCATCCTCCAGGTTGCCAAATTGCAAAGCGTCCAAGCCTTATTATTTTATCCACCAAAATCATGTAAAAGAGAGGAGTCTTGGAGTGTTTCATTACACTCGGATTATTTATGTTTGTTATCAAAATATGTAAGAGACAGAATAACATTCAAATGACACAAGAAAAACAAAACTGCTACTGTCTTTCTGGGTCTGTTCTTGAACTCCTACCATTTAACTCAGGTGACTTACTTGCTCACCACTCAAGTGTTTTGTAGCACTATGTGTTTTAAATTATTAGGATGAGGGGTAGCAACTGGCTTTTCTGTCAGATTAAATGCAACATTTCTATTGCTCTGGGAAAATGAATATTTTTTTTAACTGTTTGCAGCTCCTATTAAAATCACATTTACATGCCTCAAATTATAAGGACCATACAGTGAGCAGTCCATTTAATGAATCCAGAAATCTGGATCTGTGCTATCCATAGCACATCTTGGTTCTTGGCCAATATGTGGGAATTCCTTTACTTGGGTTGAGATTTTCTTCTAATCTTTTAGTAAATAACTCCAATCAACAGCAACCTAGTGCTGATAAGGGTTTAACTTATTTGACTCCTACTTCCTAAGGTTCTCAAAGATGGATGAGAAAATCATTGTTGGCTCAGTAAGTATATTTTAACAGTTCTCTCACTATGCAACAGACACAGCAAAACAATATAGAAGACACAAAAAGTATGCAAATAATGCTATTCAGAAAAGTAAGTTAATGGTTGTATAGTACCTTTAGATAATTTCTACTACATTTGATTATCACTGAACTGGTGAAAGTACAAGACAATACAAAAAATAAGCATTGTGCAAATATAAAAGCTCTTTATCTGGATGGATAGCATATTCATCAATCATCATTATCAGTGTTCTTCCAAAGATGTGCTTAAGCATCACCTTTCTGTTTTTAATCTCTATTATGGCTATTCTTTTTAAGTTCTGCTTTACAAAATATTTTTGTCATTTCTTGGTCTTCCTAATGTTTACCATTGTTGCTTTGTAATGTGTCTTACACATTTGTCTTTGTAATTTGGAATGGCCCTTAAAATGTATTTTTGCCTACCATTTGTAAAACATGTTCATTCATTCATCTTGTTGTTTCACTAATCCATCGCCTACAAGTTCCTCCATGTCCAAATTTCAGACATCTCGACCCTGCGACAACTTCTAGTCTCTCAAAATTGATGTGTATGAACTATGTAATGATATGCCCCACTAGATGGTCTTAAGAAACATGCAGAAACATGCATTTTTACATTTATATGATTATCCTTGAGTTATTTATCCAGTCTTAACATCTTTCTGGTTTCTAAAACAAGCAGACAAAAAGTGCCAAAAATATTTTACAATGTAATATATATATACAACAATACTCAACTGCTGTCGTGTTGATTTTCTTCTTCTTTTTTTCCTAACTTGTTTGCAATTTCTCAAGACTTATATCTTTTTTTACTGATTAATTGTATATATTTGATTGCAGATCCAATGATAAACTAATCATGAAAAGTATTGATTGCTGCATTCCATTTAGTATTTCCGCTCTGTCAAAGATTGAGCTTTCCCATTTACAAATTGCTTTAAACAGCAAACGAGTGTTGTAACCAGTCACAGATCCACTTCCTGAACCCAAGCACATTGGCAATTTAGAGGGACTCACTTCGTATGACTAACTACAGACTGAAAGCATTTTTAGCACTTGAAAAGAGTCAACTTTTTTTCCTTGTGATTATGGCATCATAAAAATGAATAAGTATGATTATTGTTGAACCTATATCTCCTGACACTTCATTTTAGATGTATTTAGTACCAAAAGGAAGAGGATCGTCTAATCCGCATACTGTGCAAACTGTTGTAGCAAAGCACTTAAACATGTATTTAACCATCTAAAATTCAGCCACATGGTCTAGTATTTAAATGAAAATTAGGCAAACAACACAAAGTCCCAACAACAGACAACAGTTAACCATGTCCATATTCAGAAGGCTATCAGAAACAAAACTAGATACCAGTAGTTGTCATGTTTTATTTATCAAAAGACAAGGCTCCAATTAAAAACCGCGCTCAATGTGCTCAGCTCCCAGGGTAAGAGGTACGTCATTCTCTCTCTCACAGGCCTGGAATCTGCACTGGCAATCGGAAGGTTGCCGGTTTGAATTCCATAAATGCCAAAAGGGACTCTGCTCTGTTGGGCCCTTGATAATAACTGTTTATTATATTGATGAATAATTTACAATGAAAACCAGATGATTGCAAATAGCACACATTCCTCATGAGTGGAAATGCAACTACTTAAGGACCCAAACTGGCCACATGGGTAGCAAGTTTGCATGATTACTGATAACGGGGCAAACGTAGGAACACTGTTGCCCTTGATGAGTGAACTAGACGGTAGTGCTTTGGCCATAGGCTACTCTTAGTGATTCGTTAATATGGCATTTATGATAAAAGTAAACATTGTGCATACCATGGTGACTATGTTGTGCAATATTTAAGCTAGCGTGTTTTGGTAAAAGGGCAGGCACCTTTTAGTTTGAAGGACAGTTTTAAACAGCCGAGGTATCTAGAGAAGCACGTAGGAATAGTGACACAGATGTTTTTTGCATTCAGTTTCATATTATACATCTGTACTCTTTTTAAGGTGTATTTTATTTCTTTGTCCAATATTCACAGAATACACTGTATCGTGAAGCCTGCATAGAAATACGTATTGCATGTGAATTAAGTGGAGTTAGGGATGAGGGTGGGAAATGGGTAGCAAAAATGGCCCTTGCCTCAGGTGGTATTTTGTTAATGTACCTGCACTGCATGCACCAATCCAAACTGGCAATCAACTCATTAAGGCAAGTACACGTGTATGCCCACACCGGTTAAAATAAATAATAAATAAAATCAATTAATAAATTAAATTACGAAAATATAATGCTGTGACACACCCCACCACAGTTAGGAGGGCCCAAATATTATTTGTGAATTTCCACATTTGCAGGGGCTTGCACTCCCCCCCCCCCCCCTTCATGAATTTGAAGAGGTTACATGTAAATGACACAAGGGCAGCAGCATGAAACAGTATGTTAGCCTCTAATTCTTGAGCTATATGTTGTTACCTTTAATGATTCTACATACCTGAATAATAGGCATATCAGGTTAATTATTGCAAAAAAAAAAACTATATAATTTTGAACACTGCATTTTTAATTTCTGTACTAATCCAGTATTTAAAAAATCACATAAAACAATTTTTATGCTGTTTCCCTACTAAATAGAAGTTCAACTGTACTTTATCCTTACAGAATACAGTATATGCAGTTGACAACGCAAAACACACTTGGTATTTCACTGTATTGTTATTAATAGAAATTAATAATTGCAATTATAATGTCAAGGGCAATGATCATGAATTGTGAATTTTGTGGAAAACATTGCACCCCTGACTTCATGATATAAACCTGCTGGTCTTAATAAATTGCATATAGTTCTGGATGTATCAAATGCATTCTGTATTTTAGAAGCCCAGCTCGCAAGCTTACTTCTCTTGTGAGTATACTAAAATGGTATTGATGAAATATTGGCTCCCAATAATAGTAATAATAATAACAATAATACATTGTGTATATAATACTTTTCCCATGCCTTTGCCTCACATTTCATTTTTATTTTAAAGTGTTTCTTCTTTTTTTTTAAATCTTACTTATTTAAAATACACACAAGTTAATAACATACCTTAAGTCTCTCTAGGTCTTCCTTAAGCTTTTGAGTAAAATCTACAAGGCATATAAATGTTACATTGTGGAACCGTAGACTTCACTAATACACCGATCTTATTGCAACCTTTGGTTCTTTCACTCATCTTTTTTTCATCAGTCCAAGTAGCATTTTGTTAATGAAATAACCTCCTTTAAATGTTAGTATCTGAGGTGCATGCTCTATGATTTGCACATTACACAACGTTTTATTTCAAGTGTTTTCAACACCTGGGGTACCATGTTTTTGCACCAAGTTTCTCCTTTTGCTTACCAGTTTTAATCTATTTTACTTCATTATTGTGTGTCTTTGGATAAGAATACTTTAATTAAGAAGAACATTTTAAACTGTACAAAATAATCTCATCCACAATTAACAGAAGTAAGCTTAACACTGATAAAGAAATGTTTTCCAATTTTTCATTCAAATAAATGTGCACTTAATTATCACAATAACCATGAGGAACAGTACAATTCTCTCTCAAATCCAGAATACTCAGCTAGATTACTGGGCCATTAGATGTCCATGTAGATTTTGAACTCTCTCCCCGTGTCTTTGTTTTTCTCCTGAAGTACTGAATACTGAAGTATTCCTCCCACATCAGGAACATGAATCTTAGAGAAACTGGAGGCTTAATAATTAACCTGTTTGTGGAAATGTATACTTTTTCAGGCTACAATAAAGAATTTTACTGATGTTTGCTGATCATTTTCTCAATCAAAGTTTAAGTGCTGGGAGTATAGCTGCATTCATGTTTCTTTAGGTGAGAGGTTAAGTAGCTGTGAGCGATCTTCACAGGACAACCAGAGGGTTCTGACTAATCTGATTTAATGTTTTATTGTTATCACTTACCTATAAATATCTCTATATAGTGGTTTTGAATAACATTAAATGTTAAGTTCGAGCATTATTTTTGATCAAGATAAATGTTTACATTAAGATGGTGTGGACATTGCCCCGGACACAGAAAGGCAGACACGCTTATGTCACCCAGCACACTTTTATTTTTCATTGTTTTTTCACAGTTCAGTACTCACAAGCCCCAATACCCCTCAGTCCAGTCCAACACAATGTCTTCTCTCTCTCTCTTTGCTTCTTCAGGCCGCCTCCTGCCTCCTCCAGAGACCTTGTCCACTCTTCCACCCGACTCTTGTGCCCCTCTGAAGGGAGGCGGCCCCTTTAAATAAGCACCCGGATGTGCTCCAGGTGTGTTTCCCGCAATCTCCCATAGACACGCCCCAGTGTGGCGGAAGTGCCGGCTGTCTCCCCGGAAACACTCCGGGTGTCCCTGTTCCTCTTCCCCCCCAGCATTTCCTGGTGTGGCGGAAGTGCTGAGGTCCAGGGTCTTCCAGGTATTGAGGTCCCCCTGGCGGTAACCCCTGGTCCCTACAGGGTCAAGCTTCCCAGCTCTTTACCCGCGGCCCCCAGGGTGGTTGCCCCCTCGAGGTCTGGATGAGGCACAAGCCCTCCTCCTGTCTTCTCGGACGTCCCAGCTGGGTACCACCTCCATCCGGATACCACAATGGAAAAAAAGATCATTCTTGCTGTAAAGAACAGCTGGCTTGTCAAGTCAATGTAATGAATGTTTGCAGAATCAGTGTTATTGTTATTAAATAACTGTCTTTTTATCTAGCATGTGACATACATATTATTTTAAAGTTTAAAAATGTTCTGTTAGACATGTTTGTGTAAAACTGTTGGTTTAAAGATTGTGAATGCAACCTAACATTTATATACAATACCTTATTATATATTTTTTTGTATCAGTATACTGCTGCTGGATTATTTGAATTTCCCTTTGGGTTTAATAATCTATCTATCTATCTATCTATCTATCTATCTATCTATCTATCTATC
>JANRMT010062854.1:16549293-16576898 GCA_026402145.1 Polypterus bichir lapradei
CTATCTATCTATCTATCTATCTATCTATCTATCTATCTATCTATCTACACTTATCTTGCTGTTATCCTGGTGTAATGTCATTTTGTGCAAAGTGTGTTGTGTTTTACGAACTTTGTTTTCGGTATATATTTATGCAATTTATTCTGCAGTTTCACATTTGTTTGAGTAGTTGGCTCAGTGAAGCAACTGCCTGACTCCTAGAGATGTATTTTAAAGGGTGTTTACGCTGACTGTTAAACCAAATCCAGTACAATATTCTTAACCTTATTAGATTAAGTTGCTGATTTTCTCACTTCATGCCTAGGTTGCTCAGCACAAGGTTACAGATTTGAAACCAATTGGGCGACTGTGTCAGAAGTGACTTGTATCTGTTATGGTGATTTCAGCAGTGGAATTGGTCTTTGCTACAGACCTGTAACCTGTTGCATTTAACACTGGACTGACTGAAACCTTCTGGGACCCTGAAATATTCTTTAAACCTAACAGAATACAATTTTAATTTTTCCAATGGGTTGATCACCTTAGCTTTGTAGATTTGCGTCTACAGGACTGTGGCATTAACCTGACATAAAGTTCAATATATGATTACTCTTAAGTTTCATGACAATATTATTAATCAGTTTTAACTTACATTTTGTTTCTTCCAGGTTCCTCTCCCAGGTTATGTTGAAGCTTATCCTCATTCTCGGTACCAACAGAACACTCCGCCCCGAATTCCACGGCAGTATAGCCAGACAACAGCATTACACCCTTCTTTGGACCAAGTGCCAACCCCTTCTACTGCGGCCTCACAGCAGAGTCTGACTGAAAATGATACTTCAGAGGCATCCCTTACCAACATCTCTACAGCAGCTCTTGTCAAGGCAATAAGAGAAGAAGTGGCCAAACTAGCCAAGAAACAGACAGATATGTTTGAATTCCAAGTTTAATGACGTTCATTATCAACAGCAATAGCTTTCCAATTTGGAAACTCCTCTGTTTCACAAAGAACAGTGAAAGGCCTGTAGTATCCTGATGGTTTGGACTTTTGCGAAAATTGATTCACTTTGGCGGAGAGTTCATTGATTCTTTTATCATTTACTAAAACACGTGACATTAACAGCCAAAAACTTTTTTTTTTCCTAATTTGGGATTGTATATTAGACTTTCAACATTTTTAAAGTAAAGACTATGGAAAATCTGTAAATTGTAAGAATTATCATTATTTTAATTTGATTTTATCTAATGTAATTATTTGTTTCTAAAGTATCATCATCTACATAATACACAGAATAAAACATATGTTAATGTTTTAGCAACAAAGGACATCATATACATCTCACTTTAATTGCTTTAATGCCATGTAATATAGACTTGTAGGTACTGTATAAAATAAATACCACCATGCTCTGGGGCTTTCATATGAACAGTATATACATTGTACCCATTAACTGTATGCAAATAACTGAAAAGGTTTTCTTCTTACAGTAAAAAGTAGATACATTCAATTCAAAATCACCATCATTGATATTTAAACTTTTATTATGCATTAAAGAAAAAGAAAATGCCAAATATTATAGTTAAAATATGTGTCATTCAATCAAATTAGAAAATTGCTAAAAAGTAACATTATTTCCATCTTCATAAACAATATCACCAAAATACTCTACTTCAGGGAAAGGTGCACTTAAACGTCTGTGCATTTTGGCTTCCTATTATCACAGGACTGTGTATTGCTGGAAAGAAATCAATCAATGCAATTAAGACATTTCAGTTCATAAATTAAAAAAAATATGTGATTACTAAACTCTGGCTCAATGAATTTAATGAGTATTTTAGAAGATTATCCTGGTATCAAAACAGGCTCATAAAATACAAACTGTACTACAGATGTCTTGCAGAAAAATCTTCATAAGCTTCTCTTTTCAAATTTCTCATTTTATGGAAACAATATAATTTCATGGCCCTTTTCTTTTTATAATTTTTTTCAAGATCACATTGCAAATTTGCATTGTGTCTTCACTGACTCTGTTTCTTCTTGACATTAATGTTTAAAGTTGCACGTTTTAATGGGCTTGCATTTGGTAACCAGCTTGGTTTCTTATCAAAATCCAGTTAAACTGATGTTTGACTTTATATTTTATTATCTTTTTTAAAGTGAATTAATTTTAGCCAGTACTTTATTTTTGTACATTTTAGATACTCATGTACAGAGGTTATCCCTGTGCATATCTCTTTTATTCCCTTCAATTTGGAGTATAGTTTAAGGCTAGGTATGAACATTAAGAGCTACCACAGTAGCATATATTAATTTACTATTTTCATTTTAATTCTGTTTACAGAACAGACTTGCATTCCATTTTTAAGAATATATAGCTTTTTTTTTAGTTTTCTGCGCAAGCTTGTAAATTGCTTTATTATATCTTTCTAAAAACCTCTATCAAGCTAAGCTGTACTGTAGAAGTGCCAACAGGAGTACATTCTGACAATCAGGATGTTCTAAGAAACAACACAATATGTGGATCCCTTATATCAGCTGTATACTAGAACAGAATTCAATGAAGACGTCCTGTACAATGTAGTACTTGGGGATTACAGATTAGTTACACTGGATTTGTACAACTCACTAAATACAAAGATTAGCATATATTTAAAGAAAAAATGAAAAAGAGATTTATTTTTATTAAGTGCATTGTTAGTGGCTTGGTAATACCCATAGCTTTTGAGATTTAAAAAGAAGCTATAACATGACAAATGTACAGTATAATGGTTATTTAACCATCAATCAGGATAAACCTTCATCGTGCCATCAGCAGACATTTTTAGTTGCATAATTTTAAAATGTAGTATTTGTGGAAGTAGGTGTAAGTATTAAAAGTAAAATTTTTCAAATGATCTACCTTTTTGAAAATTTCAGTTATAGCCCCAGTTAATTATTCTTACACATATTCTAATAAATGTCTAAAATATTTTACAATAATTGGCATGAAATAAAAAGAATGCTTTAATGCATGCAGTTGTGAAAATCACTGTACAAGGGATTTTGTTTGCAGTTTGTAGGTTATAATATCCAGTACATACTTGATTAAGTAATTGAACTGCCAGGGTTATTAGTCACTTTAATTTGATTTATTTTATTGTAAAATTATTAAGTATATACAGATTGTGAATGCTCCATGTAAGGAAAATTTTTTGAAATGATTACTGTTTATTGCTAAAAATAATGAAATGTACTTTTTATGGAAAATCCTTTATTTTGTAAATAACCCTGTTTTCAAAATTTTAAAACATTCCTCACAATAAAAAAATTAATAACAAAGAATAAATGCCATTTTCAGCATTTCCCAAATCCAAGAACATCACTTGTTAAGCAAATCTGTCATTCATTTTTAAACAGTGATAATTTACAGCGTGTGTATCCAACGGTTTAAATGATGGTTAATATAAAAAAAGGGCCAGGAGAAAAAATATTTACATGTTACTAATAACAGAATTAAATGTAACATAAAATAAATAGAGCAAAATATGTCTGTTGTAGAGCACATAAACACATTTACTAAATGTTTCTTAATATACGCAGCTGTTGATCCATTCACGTCTCATTTGTGTTGACACCTGACCAATATTTTCATTTAAAGGTCATGTGTTTGCTTTTATTGTTGGTGGCCTTTATTCACTATCCACCACATAATGACTGTTTCTATACTAAAACACCCTTCAATTTTAAGTTTAATGGGTTGTTTAATGAATAATCAAATACAAAAACAGTGTTAGCACTGCTGTCTCAAAGTAAGGAGACCAGGATTCATGTGCAGTGTCCTCCCTGTGTAGAGTAGGCATGTTTTCCCAGTGTCTTTATTGGTTTCCTCCTGGTGCTCTACTTTCCTCCCACAGTTCCAAGACATGCAGGTTAGGTGAACTGGAGACACTAAATTGACCCTAGTGTGCATATGTGTGTGTGTGTTCACCCTGCGATGGACTTGTGCTCTGCCCAGGGTTTGTTCCTGCCTTGCACCATATGCTAGCTGGGATAGGCTCCAACACCCCCAACACCCCCCCCCCCCCCCCAGACCCTAGTCTGGATTGAGTTAGAAAATGATATGACAAAAAATCTACTTAAAGACAAATTTGAATGTAATATATGGACAATACAAAACACAATCCTCTCATTATTTAATTCCAATTTTGAATGCTCCCTTCTATATAATTTTTGATACATGTGATTCCAATTAACAGCACAAACTTCTACATTTAATGTGTAACTCTGGATAACTGAACACATTTAATGTTTACTAAATGTTTTTTCCAATTTTCTTTCTCTTCCTCAAGCACAAGCTAACAAATATAAATTAATTTGAATCATTGTGCTTTCAAGAGGTTTTAATGTTGTGTCGGGCAGGCTGTCAGTGATGTTTAAACAAAAAGCCATTCCATCCACTTTATAGCACTAAATGGGTACTAAATTAATGCATATTAGTGCATCTTGACAAATTCTAGGATAGAAAGAATAATATGCTGGCTTTAAGATTGTGTAAATCTTAAAAAAAAAAAAAACTTTAAATGAAGATTACATAAAATCATATTCCTGTTTAATGATACGGGTGCCTCATACTGTAACACATTCAGTCAGAAATTAATATACTATGCAGACATTTTACATTTCAATATTTAATTCTCACTTATGACTCCTGGGCTACACACATCAACAGTGCACAAATTCTGTTTAATGCCAGTAAGTATTGGATACATAAGTAATATTTAGTTTGCTTTTGTGAAGGTCGTTCATCATGTACCAATGAACTAACTTACGTATCACCACATTATGTTTACATTTTTCCTTTGAAAGGCATTGATATATTCTTGAACAGCAAAGGTAGGAATTAATAAATTTAAAAACACACAGCACTTAGTTTTTAATTAGTATACATCTCACCTCAAAGAAACAGCTTGGGTTCTGTGAAACTAATGAAGGCAACATGTCTAAGAACTTGTAGGATTATTCTTATGAATCATATTTCCTGCTGCTAAGAGCAACATTAGCAAAGTTAAGTTGCTGGATTGTAGGGAATGTTCGTTCTATAAAATGTAAAGATGGTATTGAGATTTATATAGGCTCAATCCACATAAAGTCAACAGAGGTCTCCCAACTAACCATCTTCGATACTTGCTGAACATAATGTCATCGAACCCAATAACTAGTATACAAAATGTTAGATTTGTATTTTCATTAGTTTCTGAAATCCAGAGACTTTAAATGGGGGTGTGGTCCTAATTTGCTAAAAAATGAGAGCTACTAAAAATGATAATGTTCCATAAGTCATAACTTTAGAACTGTTAATGCTAGATGCATGAAGTTTTCAGGTATTGTTATTTAGAATTAGATGTTTTAATATCTAAAATAGTTCATCCACTATTGGTTGATCTGCTGGCTTGTTGAATGTTGCATAAACAATTTCTTTCATACATTAGAATAATGTTGGCTCTCTATATCTTCACACTACACCACATCAGATCTTTTTAAAATCCTTCTTTAGCAACTAGATTCCTATCTGAAGGCGCTGGCATGTCTGCTGTTTCTGTCAGGTGTGGTTGGATGTTGTGGCCAGTGGGGGGCTCCACAGAGCACTAAAGCCTAGACACAACTAGGAGTGACACTGTCCTCGGTCCATTAAAGGCTTTTTATTTAAAAATAGTGTACATTTTACAGACTTCATCTTCCAATTTCCCAGCTTAAACAGAACATTCCTATATATTATTTTGCATTCTCCTCCACTCCTCCCAGGTGAGCTTAGTACAACTCCTTGGTGGACAAAGCCAGCCACTTTTATGACCAACCAAAGAATACTTCCTGTGTCAAGAAGGAAGTACTCCCAAATCAGGCAAAAGCCCCTGAAAGTAGGGACAGCCCTAGCAGCTCTCGGTTTCAGCATTCATGGAACCCAGCAGAGCTGCCCCGTGTTACTGCAACTCCTAGCATGCCCAGAAAGCACATGAATGGGCATACTGGCCCAGGAATGCTGCAATCCAGTGTGTCGGGGAAGCATGTACCTTCAGGAGGCCATCACCCCTGTCCATCCTCTACACTTGCATCCCTGAAATGTAAGGTTACAGGGTTTATCCCAACCAGGATGTCAGCCCAACTCTGCCATCCATCATAATACCTTAATACATATAGTTTTGTTCAAGATACCTACTTCATATTTTGTGCATTTAATAATTAAAACAAGCTCTAATGGTATAATTTTTTATGGTTCTCATACATGGGCAATACATGTTTAAAATATATGAGTGAAATGATTTTTTTCTATTTTTAATGCCTCATAAATCAAAATTTCTTTCAGACAGGCACTTGGTTACTAAAGAAGAACTATAACCTGACTAATAATACCTACCAAAATTTGGAAGATCTGATGTGGCATCATGGAAAGATACAGAGTATCAGAGATACTCTAAAACATGAAAGAACATTTTTTATTAAATTTTCAACAAGCCGTAAATTTGGCAAATATGTGACTGTGGACCAAGTATTTTAGATGTTAAAGACATCTAGTACTAAATAACAATCCTTGAAAAGTTCATACTGTATGTCTAGCATTAACGATTCAAATGTTATACATTATGTAACATTGTCATTTTTTTTTAGTAGCACTCGTTTATTCAGTAAAATTAGGGCCACACCCCCTTTTTAAGTCTCTATATCTCAGAAAGTAATGAGCATACAAGCTTAAAATTATGCACAATAGTATTGTACAATGACATTATTTTCACCAATCATGAAGCAAATCGGAGATGGTCAATTGGAAACATTTTTATTATTTTATTAACATGTTTATTTGACATGGATAGACTCTATCCATTTATAAATAAATGCATACATTTCAAAATCAAAAACATTGCCCCAGCAAGATCCATATAAAGTATTTTATCTTTTTATTTCTGGTATTGCAGTGTCATCCTGTGATTTTTTTTGCAGGTGCTGATGGCAGGGCTAGTTGCCTTTGATGTCAAAGAGAGGTAGCTGCAACTTCCTCAAGAGCGCCTTCCATTTATCACAATACTAGAAAATAATACACATCAGGGATCTGCAAAGGTTTACGCAATTAAATTGATTAATGTGACATTTCAATTGAAAAAAAAATGCATATTTGTAGTTATTTCTGTACATATGAACAGTTCATAAATAAGGCATTTAGTTTAACCATATTGATTAGTTGTGTTGGGTAAGGCAAATGACTGCAAGTCTCCTTCTAATTCTCAGTGTTATGTTAAAAATTACAGTATAAAATTTACTTCTGCAAGAGCTTAAATTTTTTCCCACAGACAATATGTTCCTTGTTTAGGTCTTTCAAAAGTACAACAACAGTATGTTCAATGTCTCTTGTCTCTGAAAGGTTTAAGTCTAGCAATCAAAAGCTTTGAGAAGGAAGGCTATGTTAAAATTAAAAATGGTTAAAGAAACAGTAAAAATCTGTCAATTTCATTTATGAAGGTAATTTCCTTTCAGAAAAAAAAATATTTTTAATGTGTAATTAAGAAATGTATTTCCAAATGGCCCAATAAAAGTGTTAATTTGCAATACTCCTAATGTTTTTTTTCTTTTATACCCTTCTTAAGCATTATTTGTGTAACCCCTAATATTCTAAGCATGCTTATTTTATTAGAGGATCACAAAGCACATATCCTTTAAACAGCTCTCAGATATAACTTGCACATATTGAAGATGTGGAAGAAAACTGGGAACACCTGGAGAAACTACATTAACAAAAAGAGGTTGTTAAAACCTTGAATAACTTAACCAGGGTCAGAGTTAAACCCAGGTTTCCACAACATTCCAGAATTGGTGGGCTGCGCAGCAGCAGCAGCACTAGCCAGCAGCTAAACAATGAAGCCCGCATCCTACTGGTCATCCCATTCCAAACTAAACACTATCTCTCCCAGAAGCAATCAAACAAAATTTCTTAATTCTGCACACTGATACTTCCATAGGAGCCTTTTTTCCTAACCTTTACTTGATCTCCTTCTGTCGACCACCTAACCTAATCAAACATCTCATATGCAGCTAGCTTTATGGTGGAATCCACATTCGTAACCAGACACTTTAAGCTGTAACAGGAGCCGTGGTATCACTTGAAAATTTGTCACCAACAATACCCTTGTATCTGGTCCCTCTTGTAAATTCAATATTAATCAACAGACATCTTTCCAGTCTAAAAACCTTATTTGCTGCATTTCTTATAGGAAGTGTCCAGCAATCTACAGTGGTGAAACAGGGAGACTGCTAGCAGACTGTTTCAAGGAGTACATTCGAGCTATTAAGATTAAATACCATGCAAAGCCTATTGTAGAACACTTTATTCGCTTTTATTTTACTGACTTACAGTTTGCCAATGCTAGTCCACTGTATATGATTTATCAAACTACATTTTGGTTAAGAAGATTGCAAACATCACTCCCCATTATGAAACTAACCATGCTAAATTTGAAAGAGCTCTCTCAAATTAAGCTCATAGGCAAGAGACTGGATTGTTGCTCTGAGAGGTTCATATGCAATCCCCAAAACCATTATCACAACTGCAATAGCTGTTCAAAAAAAGATTACACTACTGCCTCATTTCATGTGAAATGGGAGGTACAGCAGCTAGAAAAGTAAGGCTTTTGTGGGCGCACAACTGTTAAACAATGCACTTTGTAGTAGTAGGGTGTTGTACGGTGTTACCCATTATGGACACAATGAGAAGTCAAGCAAATTGACACCTTTTATTGGCTAACTGAACAGATTACAATATAGAAGCTTTCGAGGAGCTCACGCCCCTTCTTCAGGCAGCTTGATTATTGTAATCTGTTGAGTGCATGTGTGAATATGTGTGTGTGTTTCCCTGTGTCTCTGTGGTTTCCTACCACAATTCTTTGCATGCAGGTTAGATGAATTGGGGTTGTTAGATTTGCCCTAGTGTGTATTTATGTGTGTTTGCTCTGTGTTAGCTTGGTGCCCCATCCAGGGATTGTTCTTACATTTCTCCCAGTGGTTGCTTGGGCAGGCTGCACCTGTCCCTCAATGCTCCCCTGGATAAGTGGGCTGAGAAGATGTATTGTTGGATACAATAATGCTTTTTAAGTGTTTATATATTTTGTCAGTTTGGTTTGTGTGCAATATTTACATTGTAGACTTCCAGTTTTTGTCTGTCGTAGCTTATGAGAGGGAAATAGTGTGTGACTAAACAAATTGCATAGGTGCAGAATACGTTTATTGTGCTGTCATTAAGGTCTTAAGCATCTGGCAGAGTTCAAGCTATTATACAGTGCAATTAACAAGTATTTAAAGTGGAATCGTCACGGCACCACAATATTCACTCTTTAAGAGTTATTGCCTATTGATGATGATGTTGCTAATTCAAACAGGCAGCACAATTGTCTTTTGGCTTCTGCCCTGTTTGTAGGGTAGTTTGATGGTAACTTGTTCAAGGAGTGATTGTTGTGCCTTTTTATCCTGTTATGGTTAACACAGCTGGTAAATGACTTTTTTCTGTAAAAAGAATTTGTGAAGAGAATTATTTCAAATTAATTACAACAACCTCCTTCATACTAATTAGGGAAGTCAATGAAAGGAAAAGACCAAGGCTTTGCACTATGTGCATCATGTTTAGTAGCAGTAGCTTCACTGTACAATATACCAAACCATATTTAGTTCAACATTATCCAGTAAGAAGAAGGAAGGGATGAACACAGTGGTCAGAGATGTCAACCACAGCAATTCTACTTTAAGGCTGTAGCACTGACCTTTTTAAAACACTGCTAAAAGACAGTGGACCTGAATATTCAGACTTTCTTAACCACAATGATGTACTATGGTTGTGCCCAGGAGCCAAGTTTAGAGCAATTCTTTGCACTGTGAAAGCAATTGACATAATTGCTATAAAGACAGATGACTGCTAATGCATAAAAGATTTCTTTTCTCATGACAGATCCAGATGCGATGGCCCATGTTGCATATTTTATGTATCACTAGACAACTAAACAATCTCAGTCTGCAACTGAAGGTATGTGGTACAAGTGACTGCTTTTTGTGTATACTTAGACCTATCTCTGGTCTCTGATTAAGATTATTACACTTTCCCACAAAGCAGAGACATCAGAAACATTGGTTATCAGTCTCATCAAGAATTTCTAGACTAGTCTTACAAGTGTAGAAAGCCACTCCACGATTGCTACCACTGGCACATACCCTTTTGATGCCAAAAGTGTGTGGCCCAGTATCAACGAGGCATCTTTTCAGCTGAAGATGATTTACTTGCAAAACAAGAACATTATCAAAGGTATTTTGAATGATGAGAAACTGTGCACTTTTTGGACATAGTCTGTGCAGCGGTACACTAATTGCAACAGACTTTCCACTTATATTTTGATCATGTTTGAATCTACATACATTTGTTAGTTAAGATTTTTGATGATCGATCTCATTATGAATCAAAATCACAAAATACTCATCATCACAAGCATCTCATCACCTTGCTCTGATCTCCCACAAGCCTGTCTTCAGCAAAATCATGGATATACAACTACTCGTTTGTAGCATTCATTATAAACTATTGGGAAAAAAGAACCCCCAAAAGAAATCCATTTCAAAATAACATAAAACAATGTGATAAATATAGAGGACAGGCAATGTTGTCAATTAAATGAGCTTGAGCAGGGTCACAAACTAGGATGGTACATTGCAGAATGAATTAGACTAAAGATGTCCACAGTCCATCAATGCTGATGATGATGATGAGAAGAAGATGGTTCTTTAAGTTTGAGTCATACAGTAGATTTGGACAGACAAAATAAATAAACAAACAACAAGACTACAGACTATATTTATGGATCCCCATCATACAAGTGCCAACAAGTCCTCATTACCATGCCTGCATTGGTACATGAAATGTTCTGATTGGTGGGTGGAATGGCAGTGTGTTGTCTTCAGTAATGAAAACAAATTCAACCTGGGAAGGAGTGACGATTATGTATGTGTCTGACTGAAACCTGGGGAGCTGCAACGTCCATCATGTGTACTGTACAACTTGCAGCACAGAGGGCCAACATCTGGTGTTAATGGAGGGGACATTGACCAGTGCTGCCTACATCAATGACATAACCCAGCCAGTCTTGATCCCATTCCTATGTGAAATAAGAGATGTGATTCTTTCAGTAAGACAAAGACCACTAACATTCTATCCTTGCAACTCAATGTACTTCAGAGGATGTTCATCAACCATATCTCTCCCTGGTCAACCATGAATAGGGCTGGACTGATCAGCATGTCTCCTGCATCCTGCCACTAGTGACAAACCCTGACCAGGTCAAAAAGGCATTAAGTGACATTCCATTCACTGGAAAATTTTAATCACATTTATGATTACTTACATGACAGAGTGAAGGCTTATTTTGTAATACAGGGAGGACACATCCTGGCCTTATAGCAAGTATGCTATAATACAATACACCAGGTACCGAATAAATCATGCCATATCACCTTGCTCATGTATGAGTGTGTACGGACATGTTTTTAACAAGCTTAGGTGATTCTCCAACCTGAATCTCAGTTTCATGGTTTGATGCCTATAGGATGTTTTTTTTTTTTTTTATTAATTTTATTACAATCCATACAAAGCAATCAAGTTTTTACAAAGAGAAAAATTAAGAACAGATCGATCCCCACCCCTGAGAGAGAGAGCAAGCCAAACGGCGTTAAATTTAAGGCTTGGAGACATACCTAAGTTAATAAATTCTCTGTGCCTTTTGAACTTATTTTAAAATATTACTGATTAGATCCTGCCATGTTTTGAAAAAAGTCTGTACGGATCCTCTGACTGAGTATTTGATTTTTTCCAACTTCAAATAATATAACACATCGGTTTCCCACTGACTTAAAAGAGGAGAGTTTGGGTTCTTCCAGTTTATGAGAATAAGTCTACGTGCCAAAAGTGTAGTGGATGCAATCACAATTTGTTTGTCTTCCTCCGCTTTAAACCCATCTGGAAGAACACCAAACACAGCTGTTAATGGGTTTGGAGGGATTGTAAGTCCAAGGCTATCTGAAAGGTAATTAAAAATGTTTGTCCAGAATAATGTTAATTTGGTGCAGGACCAGAACATGTGACCTAGTGAGGCTGGGACTTGGTTACAACGTTCGCAGGTTGGATCATGCCCTGGGAACATTTTGGAGAGTTTTAGTCGAGACAGATGTGCTCGATATATAATTTTGAGTTGTATAATTGTATGCTTTGCGCATATGGAGCTCGAGTGAATTCTCTGCATTGCTACTTTCCACTCCTTTTCTGATATATTAATTGAAAGATCTTTTTCCCAGTGTCCTCTTGGATCTTTAAAAGGGAGGGATTGTAAAATGATTTTATATATTGTAGAGATGGAGTCTAAATCCTTGAGATTGAGCAATATTTTTCCAGCATGGATGAGGGTGCAAGATGAGGAAAATCTGGAAGGTTTTGTTTAACAAAGTTTCTGATTTGAAGATAGTGAAAGAAATGTGTAGCTGGAATGTTAAATTTGGAATGTAATTGCTCATAGGATGCAAAGACGTTGTCTATATAAAGATCTCTAAGCAAGTTAATTCCAAATTTTTTCCAAATATTAAAAACTGCATATGTTTGTGAGGGTTGAAAGAGGTGGTTCTCTTGCAGGGGTGCCACAGATAGAAGCTTCTCCGTCTTAAAATACTTTCTACATTGGTTCCAGATTCTAAGTGAGTGGAGCACAATTGGGTTATTAGTGTATTGCCGATAACGTGTGTTTATTGGAGCACAGAGCAAGGAATACAAAGAAGTACTGCAGGAATTTAATTCTATTGCGGACCAAGCCTGTGTATGTTCTTCTATTTGTGTCCAGGTTCTTATCGCCTGTATATTTGCTGCCCAGTAATAAAACTGGAAGTTAGGTAGAGCCATGCCGCCTTCTGCCTTTTGTCTTTGTAGGGTCGCTCTTTTGATGCGTGGATGTTTTGAATTCCAAATAAATGAGGTTATTGTGTCTGGATTTGTAAATTAGTTGTTCAGTTTCTTTAGTTGTCAAGAGGTTTAATTCTGAATGTAGAGCCTGCCTTCTCCTATGTAGAGTCTCGCTTGGTAGTCTGGCATGTTCTTCATCTATTTTAGTAATTTCGCTTTTTATATCTGCTACTTTCTTGGCCTCAGATTTATTTCTGTGGGAAAGATATGAGATAATCTGTCCTCTTAAGAAGGCCTTAAGAGTTTCCCAGAGTATCCCTGCAGAGATCTCGGGGGATGTATTTGTCTCTAGAAAGAATTTGATTTGTTTGGATATAAATTCAGTACAATTCTCATCAGCTAATAGAAGCGGGTTGAGGCGCCATCTGCGGGGTGAGTGCATGGGGCTTAGTAATTTTAGCTCCAAGATCATAGGTGCATGGTCAGAAATAACAATAGCATCGTATTTGCAAGATTTAATCTTAGGCAAGAAGTTATTGTCTATAAAGAAGTAATCGATCCTTGAGTAACAATGATGTACTGGTGAGTAGAAAGAATATGTTCTTGAATTTGGGTTTAAAAACCTCCAGGGGTCTGATAAGTTGTGATCAGTTATAAACTTTGTAATTATTTTTGCAGTGTTAGATGCCGTTCCCCCTGTGGAGGAGGTCCTATCTAAAAGTGGATTCATAACACAATTAAAATCCCCAGCCATTATAACTTTATGAGTGTTCAGATTGGGAATGGATGCCAACAAATTTTGTATAAATTCCTTATCATCAACATTAGGTGCATAAACATTTATCAAGATCATTTTACAGTTAGATAAGTCTCCCATAACCATTACATATCTCCCTTCAGGATCCAATACTACATCTGATGCTACAAATGGAACAGTTCTATGTATGAGAATTCCCACACCTCTAGTTTTCTTCGTAAAGCTAGAATGGAACATTTGGCCAGTCCAGTCTTTTTGCAGCCGGAACTGATCCTTGCTTATTAAGTGAGTTTCCTGTAAAAATACTATTTTAGCATTTAGACCTGTTAGGTGAGAGAGTACTTTCTTTCTCTTTAATTCGTGATTCAGGCCTTTAACATTCCAGCTTACGAAGTTAACTGTCCCATCATGGAGACACTGATTCTGAGTTTTTGATGTCATTTTATAGTCTTATTATAATTATAAAGACCGAGAGGATAGATTAGGTATAGATCAGGCCTGCTCTCTGCCTATAGGATGTTAATTTTCAAATTACACTAGTGTATTTTGGGGCATAATTTCAGTTCTTTATTTTTCTTTCAACATATTTATTATAAATGCATATTTTAAAGTTTGAACTTGATGGACAATAAAGCAGACACAAAATGATTTACTGCTATTATAAAATTGTTACAAGTGGTAGCTAGTCCCACCAGCCCCTAGATCACCATTACAGTTAGTCCCCAAGTTACGGACATCCGACCTACAACTTACGAACGGGGCTGCAGCTGCGACGCATGCGCCTTGGTAACAGCCGCTCCGTCATCTTCGGCCTGGGGACGCTGCAAGCGGTGGCTGGACGGAGGCTGTAGGGGGGCAATTTTGCTGCTCGCGCAGTGTAGTGTCCCTCAGGCGGCTCCCGGCGGCAAGCGGTGATCCGTGGTTCATAGTCACCGGGGCAACAGCTATCGCTCATGTGCAGGATGGAGGCTTGACGGGGCGGTTTGCTGCCCACCCCCCACGCCGCCATAGCTACTGCTCCCATGGACGCAGGCTGGATGGAGTGGAGGGGGGCGTTTCACTGCCCGCTTACCACACACGGCTGTCCAATTCGTTCTCGGTGGGGTCTTGTGGCTGGTGATGCTGCAAGCGGTGACCCGGTTGTGGCTGAACGGAGGCCATTGAGGGTGAACGGGGAGGCAGGGGGTAGCATTGTAGTGTGCCTCGGGTGGCTGCCTGTTGAATGGGGGCGGTGGTGGACGATTCACTACCCACCTTTGGCCACACTGTGTTCATTCTCAGTGGGCGGACACTGCAGGCAGCATACTGTAGTGGAGGTGATTGTGTGATGGGCGGGTGGTGAACCGCCCCTCGCCGCCCCCATTCATTCTCAATAGCAAGCCTGCTTGTACTGTTACGCATATAGCAGGAAGTTGTCTCTTGTCAGTACATCAGACGTACTGACGACGGGTGCCTTCCTGCTGTGATAGCGTGTACAGTGCTGTGCAGAAGAGCTCATGTTTACCTTTTGTCTTCACCCTTCAACAATGTCTCTGAAACAAAATCTGATGCAAGTGCTGGTGATAGAGTAAAGAAGAGAAAAACCATCACCATGGAAAATAAAGTAGAAATAATAAAAAGGACAGAGAGAGGTGAAACTCCATCATTCATTGGCAGAGCACTTGGTTACAGTCAGTCAACAATGGCATTTATTAAAATAATACACCTGTTCCGACTTACATACAAATTCAACTTAAGTACAAACCTACTGTCCCTGTCTCGTACATAACCCGGGGACTGCCTGCATTTTCTAAAGTGGCCCTTAGTCTAAGTATCCAATTGAGTTCCTTACCTTTGCTTCACATTCTGCAATATTATGAATATATGTTGTGAAGTTTAAGAGGAACAGACTAAATTCTGTTGGATTCCAAAGTACTTAATATTTCTGGTGTCCATTAATTTACTGTCTATGGACAGGAAAAGCAGTTTGACAATGTGGCAGTGATATAAAATGGCACAGTAGAACTGAAAACAGAGGGTCAGCAACAGTCCAAAATGATTGCCACACTTGTATGTTTGTGCTAATGACTATTAACAATTATAATTGGTATGCTAGACTATGAGTAGTTTAACGCTCTGTCTCTCATGTAGCTTTTATGTATCTCTGAAGACTTTACAATTTAGAAATATTTATACTGTAATGTACAATATAGGCACCATTAGAGAAAAGTTGTTGTAAAGTGTATCTTTTATGGAAGCAGTGCTGCATAAACACCATCCACTAACAGATCCGTAATAACACCAGTGACATGCAGTGAGGTTCATGGCTGGTGAGGCACTGACACCTTCAGAGTCAGATTTACAAATATATGAACCAAAAAGAGTAGCTTATTCACTATTCAACTAGCAGCATGCACATTGACTACTGGTTATACTTCATATCTTTACACACACATAAGTAAGGTACATATTTGGCTAAAAAAGAATGTTACATTTATAGCATCGAGAGAGAGCGGAGAGAGCACATTTGCTCTGTACCCTCCATGTGTTCTAAATTTGCCGTTACAATTCCACAATTTATACTCACTCAATGCAAATGAAATTACAGAGTTGTGTACAAAAAAATGGATTTCAATTTTGAAATATTTAGTTGTTTTTAAAATGTTTCAATTTTGATGCTTTAATCAATTTTAATACAGACTGTTCAACCCCAGTTGCTTAATTTTTGGAGTTTAAATTATTTAGACTGACCTACCCGAGTTTAAATTATTAGACTGACCTACTTATTTACCTTTAGTTTAAAAGTCTTAATCTTCTTTTTTGGCAGCCAGTCAAAACAAAAAATGAAAATAAATGTACTGCTGCAGTGCACTTGACTTTCTGATATTGTTAACTTATTGGTGCCTAGAGTTTCTGCGTATAAGAACAGCAGCAACAAGCACCCGTTGGGTTCACAGGGCGGCACGGTACTGTCTGCCTCACCTTGTACCTTTTCACTGCGTTTATGTCCAATCAGCAAGACTAAATATGTCACACACATTCATTAAAGATATTAGCCAGACTGTAGAAAGTCAGGGTGTAAAATAAACGTGTCTGCAAACCTTATATTGGCGACATACAGAGAGACAGCAACAGGCACGCGCTAATTGCATGCATCAGCCCAGTGTGTGAGGGATAGCACAGTCCGAGGCTCGGCTCGGCACTGCCGCACCTGGAGCTTCTCTGCTGTATTTTAACAGGAAATGCGCAAATTCAGCGATTTTAACTATAAAAATCATCACAATTATTGGCATTATACAGAAAACAATTTTATAGCACAGACCAGTGGACACATTTATTTTATGTTATCATTATTAGTTTTTTTTTTACTTCTCAAGATGACAAGCCTCACCTGCCTCCACTGACGTCACACTACCTAACGCATTTAGGAGGCTCTGCAGCAATGCAGTAATATTGTCATGTTAGCTTGTCTTCAGAAGCTTAAATATTCGCCACTACAGAACGAACGCTGCAGCATGTAAACGTCAGGCACTCTGTCTAACAAAACAACAAAAGAGCGGGAAACCTTCAACCTGACCACGGCTACACCTCAGCCTTAATGCGCCTGCGCGAAGATAAATGCGCCCCACAGTTCCAATGGGAACTGCTGTCTTCTTAATACTTCTTGTCCTTACGAATATACATCTCACAAGAACACCAACACCGCTTATTAAAATCGCAGGGGTCGACCACCCTGGTTTTATCCCTACCACCCCAACCCTCATCCGTGCTAGCTAGTAGCTGCCACGCGCCACACTCATTTTTATATCGCAGATATCAGCATTCATCTGCCCGTGGAGATACGGTTAAACGAGGGAAAATTGTGTTGAAAAGGAAGTATCAGAAGCTGCCGGATTTTGACTTTTTTTACATTTTCCAAGTGTCAAGAATACATAAGCACCTGTTTCAGGGAATTAAGTAGCGTTTTAAAGATGGTCGAGGAACAAAGAATAACAAAAAAATTACAATGCAAAAATGATCTTTAAGGAGAGCACTGAAGAAACCAACCTCAATTCCACAGTAGCAGGCTTCTCACGTTTATTTACATCAGTAGAAACGTTTGCATTAAATAAACCAGTTGACGCTACATTCAATGTCCAATATACAGCTGCTGGCGTGCCGGAATGTCTGCACTTTAGTTTTTACACTCTGGCCTTTGCTGCCATCTACAGGATTTCAGTTATGCTACATATTAAAAAGCTGCACTTGATGCTGCCGGGATAATTTCTGCTCCTTGAATTGGATCAAGCGTGTTATGTTACTCAAAAATATATATAGAGGGGCATGATGGCAAGTGAGTAAATCTGCCACTTTTTTGGCGATTTGGATTTTGCACATTCTCCTCTGTGTCTGTTACGATTTTCATTCTACATCTCCAAAGACTTGTGGTTAAGTAGGATGACATATTAATTGTGGGTTATCCTTGTGCTGGAATGTACTCTGATTGTCCCTGCAATGTATTCGCAACCTTTCTCTGCCCTGCCTTATGCCTATTGCTGCTAGGACAGCATATGTTATATTATTATAGATATTTAGAGTTCTGAAAAGTATTTTAATTTATATGTGTTTATTATTATTATTATTATTATTATTATTATTATTAATGCAATTTTCCACACTTTACTAGCTGATGGATGGCCTAGGAGCATTCAAAGGTAGTTGTTGAAACCTTCCTTGAGTGTTCCTAGCGCTAACACTATGTACCATTCTTGACATGATATTCTACACCCTGTTATCTCAATTTCAAGGTCCCTCTGTGCATTATTATTATTATTGTAACTCAGTATGTGTCGATCCATCCCAATCTATCAGCACAGAGTGAAACGCAAGAACTGGTCATGGATGGGGAGCCATTACCAATCATTCTAATCACACTATAATTTACATCAAAAACAGTGTACATCACAAAGAAATGTACAGAACAAACAATATTACATTCAGGTATGAAACTGATAGACTCTTGAGTAGAATAAAGTTAATACATATGCCTAATGCATAGGCCAGAGGAGCATTAAAAGCAGTTGCCATCAAAAAATGAACATATTGTGGAAACAATGGAATCAATTAATCCACAGAAGACACAAAACAGTAAAGGAAAGTTGAGTGTGTCTCAGTAAGACTGAGAGATCAACACTGTAAGAACACTTCTTGAAACATAACCAAAGAACTCAAGTCTTCAGCCTTGATTTGAATATCAAAATGGATGGAAGGGCAGTGAACAAGCAATTTTCTAAAGAAATCTGTTGAGCAGGGCTGTCTGAAGTAAATGAACTTTCAACAAAACTTATAAAGTGAGGTTTATGAGCAGTGAAAACACCTGAATGAAAAGAGCTTATCTGCCTGATGTGTTACATTTAAGTAACAAAAACATTACACAAAAGAAACAAATGATTACAATTGAGGATTGCTATGAAAGCACAGAGATGAGGTAAAACGTTTATAGCAGGTGGCCTTTGTGATTTAATTCCAAAACCAAAGCGCTATGAAAGGTGGAAAAATGAACAAATAACTATAAGAGAAGCACAAGTCTACTATCCCTATAGGACTTCCTCAATAGGTCTAGAGTTCATGTTTCCCTAGTGTGGTGGATTGCCCTTACCCAACCACAGTACCACATTATAGCCCTCCCTTTCTCCCTTCTTGTCTTTATCTCTCTTAATACCTGCCTTCTATTCCTTCTGCCAGTTGAGTGAAATCAACCTACAACTTCATCTACCAGGCCTAAGTGTCTTTACAGGGACAGGTATCCTAGGAAGCCCCGTGCCTGCCTACTTTGTTAGAGTAACAGCATGGATCCACACATTGCCTTAGGAGGATAACTGCCCTCTAAGACCCAGGAGGTGTCTCCTCACTAAAGTTTGTTTCCTAACATCAAACTTTTTCCCAGGTCAAAAGGATCAAACATCCATGAACACTGTTCTTTCATTCTGCGTCAATTATTCTTTAACAATGGTGTCTCTGATGATCATTCTGCTATTTGCCCTTTCAGAGTGCATAGCACACATATACCTACACTTAGTCTCTCCTATGCCTCCAGGCGGGTATATTTTTCTGTATGATTTAACAATGCCCAATGCTATCCTGCTGATTTTCTTCACATTACAAACATTTAGCATCTGAACGCCCCGCTCATACCATGTACTTATTCATTCTAGAACATTTCTATTTCTAGTCAGAGATGGATATTTCTTTTTTGTAGAAAACCACTGACAGTTCAATCAATTTGAAATTTCAGTGAACTTTGGAAAAAAAAAAAAAAATAGTGTTTGTTTAATTTCATTCAGCAGTCAACAGAACTGTGCATCAATCTAACCATCTCTGAGTTGTGATTGGAATAATGAGAGAGTTTCCAGAATGTGGCTCTTATTAGCATTAGTAATCTAAGATGGTTCTCATGGCACAGTATTTTTCTCAAAAAATTGCTTTATCATTTAAGTAATTGAACTTTGTTTGAATGAGCTGGCCATCTCTAGTTATGATAATATATATATATATATATATATATATATATAATTCTCAAACGTGCTTAATCCAGTTCAGTGCCATTGGAATCATGAGGTCATCCCAGCAACAGAAATCAGTCCTGGATTGGGAATCAGTTCATCTCAGGGGGTGCACACCCTTGCACTTGATTAATTTACACTTGCCAATCTACCTTCAATGCATGACTTTAGGAAAGTGTGAAGAAAAACAGGGTGTCCAGAGTAAAATGTTCATAAGCATGGGGAGAACAGGGGCTGTAGCCCATCCCAGCAGCATCATGCTATAGACAGGAATCAAACTGAGATAGGGTGCTAGACAACAAATTTTGTAATTATTTGTTGATATTAATGAAAAAAAATTGCTCTGTTTAAACAAAAGGTTTAGCCAAATGTATGTGTTTAGTTATAGTTTAACTATTTCTGTTACAACTGTAAACTTCAATCACACATGTACTCTGTGAAAGGTGTTGCTCGCAAATAAATCAAAGTGAATTTGGCATGTCACCTTGTCACAGGTATACCATCCTGTGTTGGTTCATGCCTAGTGCCCGATGATGTCAGCCAGTGAAGCCTCAGGCTTCCTGTAACCCTGAAATTGCATTAAGAGGTAAGAGTAAGAGTAATTGGAGGAATGTATGGATTTACTTCATCTGTAAGAAAATAAGGAAAGGTGAATAAGTAAACAAACAAATAATTGTAATACATGCAATATAATAAATAAACAATTTTTCAATAGAGCACAGCAAAGAAATACACCACATAACAGTGCATAAACCTGCTAACTAGATGGAAACGATTCCTGCACTGAGATATGAGCTGAACACAGAACATAGTTATTATGCATGTCTATACTCAGCTGTATAAAGCACATTTAGAGACACCAATATACCCAACACACTTATCACAACAGGTAACAGACATGAAAAAATACATTTAGATGGACTGAATTAGATCTGTCTTTGGCTTTAGTTTCAACCACCAATTACACACAGGGTGCCACAGTGGTAGTGCTGTTTCATCACTTTGAGAAGACTGTGGTTTACGTCCCCCTGCTTCCTGTGCAGAGTTTGCATGTTCTCCCCATATCTACTTGGCTTTCCTCTGTGTGTTCTGGTTTCCTCCCATAATCCAAAGACATACAGGTTAGATGAGCTGGGGGTACAAAACTGGCCCTGATCTGTGTGTTTGTATTCCCCCTGCAGTGGACTGACTGGGAGTTGTTCCTGCCTTGTGCCAGCTGATTGCGGCTCCTGCAACCCTGCCCAAGATAAGAGGGCTGAGAAGATGAATGGATCGATATAATCATGTTTTTTAGTTGTTGAAGCATGCTGTCATTCTGGCCATGTGTGAAATTTTCATGGATGAATTGGACAATTACCAGCTGGATGAATTTCTAAATTATACATTACATCCTCGAGCGCTTTGTTGTTTTGTCTGAACGATATTAAACGTACAAACTAATACATTAATAAAATTAAGCTGATATATATAATATATATATATATATATATATATATATATATATATATATATATATATATATATATATTTTTTTTTTTTTAATGCATGTAACACTATCTCGGCGTCAGTACTGAAATGTTCTAAATATATTCAGTGTTTCTCCCACATCTCAAAGGGGCGCATGACTCTCAATTTCCCCGATGTGGGTGTGACCATTACTGCTTCCTGGAATGCTGAAATTAATTAATTCAGTTCGATAATGAACTGACTGACTTTTAAGTTAGCGAAATACATTTACTATCACTCACGTTTTAGTGGAGAGACTTTTTTTTCCGATAAATTGCTTGTTTCACATGATAATCCTAGATATTCAAACTTTTGACGTACTTCGCCTGCGCTGATGATAATGGAGCGCCTCCTGCGACAGTTATCTAAACATGATCTTTCATTCACTGGGGACCGAAACCACAGGGACACTTAAGTAACCAAGACACTAAGCCATCACAGACACAAGCCCTGAGCCTTCTGGAAGTCCTGCTTTTTAAATCGGCCTACAGATGAATACTATGTGAGTAATAAAAAGTGAAAATCTGTAAAAATAATTCACAGTGGTACTCAGTGATGCGCAGCCGTACAAAAGTTTGACCTAAGGCGACATGCATTTTTTTCATAGTTGGACTGAATATCATGTTAGGGGGAGTTCAACTGCTGTCGGTAGCTTTTTTAAAACGTTTATCAAAATTGTATAATTAGTAGTCAGCGTAGAATATTTACTAACATGGAATTTGCAACTAACGGTATCCCTCTTTACCTTTCCAGCCCTGTTTCGCTTCCTTCGGCACTACTATGTGTTGAGCCCGGCAGCTGGATCTACAACAGTGCTTCTCCATGGTAACGACAGGGTTGGAAACATGCGAAAACTTTTTTTATTTTGTTGCCTGTTTTCCTGCGCTGCTGGGAGCGGGTTGATTTGCCTGCAAGGTACCTTTTCGAGGTTCTTTTTTATTTGAGATACTTATAGACAAGCTATAATTTTAATTTAAATGCTTTTTGGAATATCTTTTATTCATGTGGTTTGGGTTTCTGCGCCGCCAAAGTTGTGAGTTTATATCTCTACGAATTGCTGCATTGTGCTTGGGTCTGCGCCGGTTCTCTTCAGTTTTCTCCCAGATCATTTACATTTTTTTGTCCACTCAATATTGATTTGATATATTTACTGTAATATATATACGAATATGTATTATAATTGTATAATCTATATTATATTGTATTATTCATGTTATCGGAATAATATATGTTATATTTTGTTTCGATGTTGATTTAATATACTTTGTTAATCCCCAAGGGGGAAATTATGTAATACAGATTAAATTAATATGCGAACAGGAGTCGAGGGCAGGTTTCTATCTTGTATCTGATGCGGCCAGGAAGAGCCCCTTCTCCCCAGAATGCGCAGGCTTGGAAAGTAAATTAATGGCATTTTACCGTCCATCCATCCTTTTTGTAACATAATTTTGCTATTTAATTCAAGGTTGTGGGTTGCCATTGCAGCTATAATGGAAACCACTCACCAGAAATGGCCCAATTTTATTTTATTTTGCACAATTCTGGTATGGGGGAGGGAGTCCACGTTGACAAAAGAAGAACATGCAAGCTTCACACAGATTTTTCATGAAAATATGTACATGCCATAAAACAGAAAATGCGTACACAAAAAAAAATTATAAAACCTGGAGTATGCACATTTCTACACAATTTACCTTTATAAATCACAGTCATCTTGTAAATGTGATAACCAACCTCATGTATCAGCTGTTCATTGGCTAATAGAGAATCTTCCTTCCTGACTTATTGAAGTCCGGCCAACTGCAACTAAGAGCATCTGGCTGTGGTCCGCAACTGAGCGCGGCATTATAGCACCTCTCCTCTGCATTCTAGGGGTAGAGATTATCATTTGTCACATGTAATGACATGGTTGCTGATGCAAAGAATAGCATTAAACATATGAAAAACTGATGGCTCAGTCAGTTACCTTACTAACATGCCAGCCACCATGTACAGCACTGTCATATCTGCCAAAGCTAATTTGCCTCAAATTAAATGAATCATGAGTTGACCCAGGCCATCCAGCCACAATGTTTGTTGGTCTCATATTGACATAACATTTGATTTGCACATTATTAGAATGTAACAGCTTACAGTTTACAAAAACCGCTTCATTCAAACTAGAGGCCCTTACAGCAAGTCCAGTAAATTGTTTCAATTATATTAGAAGAACTACACACTGCTACATATTGTCTTTTTATGTAGTCAAAAATATGTTACATTTTATGTACGTATGTACACCCACGTCATGCATAAGCTGGATGTAGTGCCTCCTCAGGCAGTTAATAGCTTCCAGCACAGTGGGTGTGATAAAATGAAGCTTGCCTAATATATTCATCTGTTGGCCAGTTCCCTGAGAAGTGCAAACAGGTAGATGATATAATCTAACGAAAAAAACAAAAAAAGTTCTTCAGTGCAAAAGTACAGCATTAGCCTTCTTAAAAAGGAACTAAAATAGAGTCTGTATATCATATTCATCACTTTTGGTCTTTAATATATTTGTCATGTCAATGCACATTATAATAACTGCTTGGTGATATGGATTATTATATGTGTGAGTCATTATTTAGCTGGTTTGGCTTCATTTCCATGCTTAATTGAGGGTGTCTTCATTTCAAATCAAGGGTGTCATTATTTCCCAGTTTCAGCAAAATGTTACATACGCAAGGGTCAGAGCTGCCATTAATATAAGTAAACTCCCCCGTTGGGTTTTCTTTTATAAATCTTGACATTTGCATAGGAAGTTCAATATGCACATTTCAAGCATCTTTTTGTGCATATGCAAGCTTTATAACTGAGGCGCCAGGTGTCAAGCTTTCTTGAGCTGTAAATTAGCAGCACTCTCCACTGGAACAAGTTTTCTTTTTTTTTTTTTTTGCTTGGTCTTAGTAATTTCTAAGTGAATATATCTAGTTAGTGCATTCAGAAAGTATTCAGACTCCTTCAGTGTTGCAGTCTTATTCTATTTGGTTACATTACTTTTTACCACATCAAGCAACAGTCAATACCCCAGAATAACAAAGTGAAAGAAGGGTTTTAGAAAATTTTAAAAATTTATAAAAAATAAAACAAATTAATACGTGCTGAATGCACTGTGGCAGCATGGTGGCACAGTGGGTAGCACTACTGCCTCGCAGCTAGGAGACCCGGGTTCACTTCCTGGGTCCTCCCTGCATGGAGTTTGCATGTTCTCCCTGTGTCTGTGTGGGTTTCCTCCCACAGTCCAAAGACATACAAGTTAGGTGCATTGGTGATCCTAAATTGTCCCTAGTGTGGGCTTGGTGTGTGTGTGCCCTGTGGTGGGCTGGTGCTGGGATTGGCTCCAGCAGACCCCCATGACCCTGTAGTTAGGATATAGTGGGTTGGATAATGGATGGATGAATGCACTGTACGGTACATATTTATATCAGGGCTCACTTGGAAAAAGAATGAGGTTAAGTAAAGGAACTCTCATAGTCAAAATCTTGATTAATGACTTCTCCTGTTAGTGATTTCTTCTTTGGCTTGATTGGTTAAGAGGTTGGTTTTATTGGTATGTGCAAATACAAGTATGTGTCCCAGAACCCACAGTGGGGATAACATGAGTAAAGAGAACTAGTTACATACTGTACATCCCTATTTATTGGTTACTATTTACACCATTAAATGCAATTATAAACTTATCAGAAGTTTTATTAAACATAAGAATGATGATTAGTATGAGGATAATTGTTAAAATAAGCAAGGGAATACAATATTTTGGCAAATAATAATATAAGGATAGCTCTCTGTTTATGCGAAGAACATAATTTGAATGGCTTCAATAGACCACATTCTATAGAAACCTGCAGTAAGATTATTTCCTTAAGAATTACTATAAGTTATATAAAATATCATGCAGTATTGAAGTAAAATATTCATTTGCTGGCAGAAGATGTATTTTTATTGCTTGCCCGATGCCTTTCTCCAAAGCAACTTAAAACATTTGAGAGATATACTGTAATTGGCTATATGATTTTTGTTTTTCCACTTGGAGCACAGACTGGTGATGTGTCTTGCTCATGGTCACACAGTATCAGTGGTGGAATTCGAACCGAGAACTTTAGGGTTTGAAGCCTAATGCCTTAACCACTATCCTTCTTAAAAGCCCCAATTGTCAGTCATTATAGCTCCATCCCTTTGTATGCATAAATGCTTGGAGTGATAGAAACAATGTCAAATTGTAAAAAAAAAAAGGCAGACAAAGTGTTAAGGCTTCCGTGTACTCATGGCAGCAATGTGTTTTAGCTTCTTATTCATTTATTCCATTCTGGAAAGTTTCTGCTTAAAATCTCATCTAGCCATACATCAACTATTAATCCCATCTAATCCACTTCAGGTTCTTCATTTCCAGAGCATACTCTGCAAGAGGTGGGCACAAGGACAGAGTGACTGTATGCTGTACAGTACACACACACAGAATCAATCGAGTTAAGAAAGTCCACAAAAACAAATTTGACTGGATGAGAATTTGAATTAACAACTCTTGAGCTATGGAGCAACCAAAACCAACATCAATAACAACTGTGCTCAAAGTCAAAGTCAGAGCAGACATTTTGCATATTGATACAACACTGATTCTTCAACTGATTTTGTTGTATCAGTGTTGGATGAAATCTGACTTACCTTTTTAACTTTACTTCTTAGGTCAAACATCCTATGTCCAGAAGGAATCATCCTTTAGTGTTTATAGTAATATAAATGTGAGTAAAAACATTGGTGTGAATATCAGCTGTGAAGCATCAAAAAATCTCAAAATCGCTGAACTGTGCATGGAGGTTTCAGATTGCAGTTCTAATGCAAAGGTACAGTAAATTATTATATTTATTATATTAAGTTGTATATAAATTAGTTTTCTCATTTTGTTAATTGCAAGCTAAATATCATTTAATAATGTCAGAAATTGTATTTTTAGTACTTCGAAGAGATTTAAAATGTTTTAGTTTTGGACTTGGAATGATGTTTATCATGCTAACAATTAAAACAGTTTGCTTTGGTTAAGCCAACAAAAATAACCCAAATGTTTTATGTTTTATATGCAAAGAATTATCACAGGGTTGTGTGGGATGAAAATAGTATAAATGTGTGTAATTGTACCCTGTGAGGATTGACACTCTGTGCAGAGTTTGTTCCTGAATTTCACATAGTGCTGCCAGGATAGGGAACGAATTCCTATAATAACTCTGAGTTGTATAGATATTGGATGAATACATTTATGAATTGACAAATTATCACCATGAAAACTTTTCAGATCCAAAGATACCTACCTACATTCTCAATATCCTAAGGCTTTAGTATTCTAGTATTGATTTAAACTCACATATATACTGGCAGCAGAAAATTTAAAAAATGGAGTACCAGAACTGCTCAGCTCAACTGCTGTATTGCACAAACACAGCTGAGAAAGACAGATATGGCTTGAATGGATGTATATCATGTTAATTGAGAATGCTAAAGGACAGGAGGCCCATCAGTTGGCAGGGATGTCTGCCTCTGTAAAACCACTTTCACAAGCTTAGTGTATGTGTATACAAAGCAGAGTCTAGGAACCTAAGAAGGTTGACCTGGCAGTTTTCTGTATTGAGGAGGAGGAGGAGGTTTGAAGTATGCACTGATTACACCCAACATACGGCAAATCACCCGGGTTAAGATCCTCAGCACCACACTGAACAGCGTGTGGTTCTTTATACTGGCTGGAGTGCCAATCCTGCCACCCACCCTCAAGTTTTCCCTGCAAGTTGCAGAACCTGCTTGCAGGGCTGGATGCAGATTATAAATTAATAAATTATTAAAGTATCTATCTATCTATCTATCTATCTATCTATCTATCTATCTATCTAT
>JANRMT010062854.1:16576908-16663235 GCA_026402145.1 Polypterus bichir lapradei
TATCTATCTATCTATCTATCTATCTATCTATCTATCTATCTATCTATCTATCTATCTATCTAGATTAATGTCCTATCCAGGACGGAGCAATTGCAGGTTAAAGGCCTTGCACAGGGGCCCAGTGTATTAAGACTTAGTATAATTCTCTGAATTTCCTATTCTTGCGTACGTGTGAATAAAGCCTGAAAATTACCCAGTGAAATACCATGTATGGCGTTAAACGTTTATCATGTATATTAAATGAGTATTCATTTGTGTGAGCAAGTCATAAAAAATGTAATCATTTCACTGAATTTTTTCTTATGAAAATTGTTTGAGAAATGATTGGAGATTAAACAATTTTTTAAATAAATGAAACCCCATGATTCTAAGTGAAAAAGGCAATTGTTATGACACAGCAGTGTGTCACCACTTTCACAGCTGCGTTTCCTCCAGCAAATGGAGTAAAGAGGCTTGGAAAAGCTGCAGGGAGTCAGAAGCATATTAAATGGAGCCAGAATCATCTTTGTATTTTTACCATTTTGTATCTGGTTACTTTGTTTTTCATTTTTCAATCCAGAGTATTACATATATCTAAAAAGGAAACTTTTTACTTGAAAATATTGTGCAGAATAATAATTAAATAATTAGAACAAGGGCAGCATGGAGGCCCAGTGGGTAGCACTGCTGTCTCGCAGTTATGAGACCTGGGTTCACTTCCTGGATCCTCCCTGCGTGGATTTTGCATGTTCTCCCCGTGTCTGCGTGGGTTTCCTCCAACAGTCCAAAGACATGCAGGTTAGGTGCACTGGCTATCCTAAATTGTCCCTTGTGTGTGCTTGGTGTGCGTGTGCCCTGCGGTGGGCTGGCACCCTGCCCGAGGTTTGTTTCCTGCCTTGTGCCCTGTGTTGGCTGGGATTGGCTCCAGCAGACCCATGTGACCCTGTAGTTTGGATATAGCAGGTTGGATAATAGATGGATGGATGGATTTATAATTAAAACAAATACAGCACTCAAACTTTGGTGCACTCAGTTTTTCTACTAACAGTAAACTGCATATGGGTAGTTGCAGACATACCGAGATTATAATTTCAATTGCCACTGCTAATTTAAAAATGTAATTGATTAACACACTCAGTTCAAAAATTTGCTTGGTTCCTTTTTTACATGTGTTTGAATGAATTCCAGTAAATTAATGAACTGGTCAATTGGAATTTATCTAAATGCTGGTGTCAAAGATACTAAACAGTAGACTACACAGTTGGGAACTGCAGGCAGAAAGAGACACAAAACTTTCTGGGTTATAGATTTCAGTACAATATTCCTAGCTGGAGGAAATGGGATCTTATTACCAGTGAGTCTAGTGAGGTGAGGACTGCCAGAATGCTAACACTTTCTCCCCAAAAGAATAGAGAGGAGCATGGCAATGCTTCTTACAAGCAAGCGGACATCTGAGAGCCTGCCTGAGGGACTCTGCATTTTAAGGGCTCAGCAGTGCAGGGCCATCAATGGCCTAAAGTAGGAGTTCAAGCCTGTTGTCCCTGGTTGTCCCTTGACCGCAGAAGTCAGCCTTGTTGGAGTTTAAGCCACATCACACCCAAAGGCCTACTAAATGTTGAGTTGCAGGATCATTTGGGAGGTAAGGACTCAGCTGTCTGGAGACAGGGTTAAGACAGAGACAACCAGAGAAACAGGTTGTGAAAGAAGAGAATAAAAAGGTTCAAATAAGTTTTCAAACATTTTATAGGTCTCAGGAAACTTTAGTACAGAATATTTAAATCTTGATGAACTCATTATTGTATGTTGTTACTCTTATACAGATCCCATGCCTTGTTTGAATAATCATCTTTTACAGTATTTATTCATTTTTAAATAAATAATACCTTCATCAATTCATTTTCTTACCAAGGTCACAGGGTGCCATAGCCTGTTCTAACACATCAGCACAGGGAAGGGGCAGAGGCCAACCCTAGAGAGCACACCAGTCGATTAAAGTGCAGACACATGCATCCACCCATACTCCTTCACAATGAAACAATTTGAAACCACCATTCCATCTAATAGTGCATATATACACTTGAAGTAAAACCGCACAAGCAGTGTGAGAAAGAGCAAACACCACAAAACTGGAGGTTAGGCTAGACATCAAACCTACTACCTTAGAATGTGAAGAAACAGTGTGAATCATTCTGTGCTGCCAGTGAGTTACTGCGTTTGCAGTTATGATAATTATAAAAAGTCTGAATTAGCATAACCCGCTCTAATTCAGGACAACCCCCTAAAGATCAGGGGCTGATGGATAGGTTGTGGGGAGGTTTCTCAAAGATCAGAGGCTAAAGTCCTGAAATACACTGAACAACGCTACTGACTGCAACAAGAAAAAAGAAACAGAAACAAGAAAGCAAAAATCAGGAAGCTGCAAGCACCTTTGAAAAGATGCAGCCAGAGAAATAATTTAATAAGGCATTATGATCAGTGTAAAAATCTCAAGACATGCATGCACAATGAATAATACAAAAATGAACAAAACAATGTTATTGCTTTCAGCCTTTGAAACTCTTACACCATATGCATTATTTGCATCTTATGTTGCACTATAAATGCACTCAGTGATGACTTTTTAAATATTCTACAAGTTTACTGTTGAATATTGTTTTTTATTTATCAGTCGGGTGCAGCACAAATCCCCGTAATGGTTTTAGAGTGGCAAACCTTCCTGTTAAATGTTGTGTCACTGGGGCCTAAGCATGGTTAGGAAGTGATGGGCTCTCTTTTTCATCAGTACTCCTCTGGTCTATGTTGTTTTGAGATGTATCATTTTGATAGGTTTACCCATGAGAAACTGGTGTTAAGTGGAAGAGCTAAATACATCTTAGTAAACCTTACCTAGAACAGGGATACCAGGGTCAGCCTCTGAAACTAGGCCATGAGGTAGATTCACAAGTGGCCTTATGACTCATGTAACCCATTCAGGATGAGGCTTGAGGAGCCACTATGTGGTGTCACCACCTACAAGCTGATTGGCGAAGGTCTTATTCAGTGCCAGTCACATGACAAGCAAAGGTGAGATGGATGCAGTAACACAAGATCTTAGTAATGGAAACTGCCTCTTGGAATTTGAAACATAACCTCTCTAGCAAAGAAGGATCCAGAATTCATGCAGGAGGTTGTAAAGTACCTTAATAAACCACTGGAATCAGAGTTTTTAAACAAGGCTGGTCTCTCTCCCACTCTGTGTTATTTCACAGCAAACCCCCATACAAATTGAATTTGCTTCTGTGGACAAGTGTGTTTGTTAAATATGACTTTATTCTGCAGGGAAGAAAAGTTTGACTGTTGTTTGCAAGCATAGAAACAGGGAATTCCATGCTTAGGAGTTCTACTGGGAGATTACAACACTCACATGGGAATGATGAACAAAAAGGCACACGATTCATAAGATTTATGCACTACTCTTGGATTGTTAAAAAAACATCATGTTTGAAAACAAGGTACCTGAGTTGGTCAAAGCCAACTTTTGTTGATCTGATTTGAGGCCATACCATATATTCTGGACTCCATAGTAAAAGGATGTTTAAAAAATGTGGTGTTCTTGGGCCACTGCCATTCAGACTCCAGATTTGGCATTCACTTAGTTCCAAACAGTGTTGGTATTAGACAGTTTCATTGATAGGATATCAAGGCACAACCAAACATTGAGGAATATCCATTTTGAGAACGTAAAGATTGTAATTCTGCAGTTTACAGAGGATTTTGCCTTCTTGTCTTCGTTAGGCTCTGATCTCTCATACATACTGAAATGGTTTCTGGCTAAGTGTGATATGGTTAAGAATCAGCAATTTCAAATCTGAGGTGAAGGTCCTCTCCTGGAAAAGAGTGGTTTTCTCTCTTTAGGTAAAGGATTGCATGTAGTGTCCTATTTTTTTTGTTATTGTTAAAAAATTAACTGTGCTGAATAAATAAAATTTATGAATAAAATTAAAATAAAATAAAATAAAATAAAATGAATAAAATTTAAATAACCATTTGATCTATATATCCATTTTCTACTTTGCTCCTCTATTTTATGATCATAAAGGTTGGAGACTACCCAGGCTGCATTTGATGCACAGTGGAAACTAACCTTGAACAGACTGCTATTTTACTCAATCACTGTCATTTTTCTGGGAATAATTTAACCTTGACATATTAAGATTGCAGCCATAAATGAATCAGATAGTTCTAGTGCTTTAGCAGTGATGAGTTATATGTTTAAGCACAGCACTGTTGGATGAGGAAAGTTCATTGCACACTGATCTATTGCTGGACGTTATTTTAATAAAGGACAGGTTTGGGACATTAATCTTGTTAAAATAATCCCCGAGCAGGACAAGTTAACAGTGCTGATGAACTCCCAAGCACAGCCTGGTTAGTTCATAATCCCCTGTTAAAAAATTAAAATACTGTGGCATTCTAAATATATTTAGATAATTTCAGTGTGACAATTTGCTATTGGTGAAGCATTTAACATAGAAAAGTTCATCAAAATTGTGTGACAGGAAATAGCTTTGCAATGCCACACCACCCACCTTCACCTAGACACAACACTTATCTCCTGTTTTTGGAAGGTAATCAGCTATCCTAGGTAAACCCAGAAAATGGTATTGTTGATGATGATGCTGATGATGATCAGCAGATCATGATGGTGATGAAGCATTTTTCCTTCAGTGCACTTTCCACTGAGATGCACATCTTCAACTGTAGGGCAGGGCAAAGTAGAAATTATTAAATCAAAGCAAAACAGGGTTTATCTACATTTTTATAGCAGAACACCATGTGGCATGTATTTACTAAGGAGACATTGCAGAGGTATGGTACAGCCATTTGATGGACAATGGATAGTCATAATATATAGTCTTTAATGGCAACACATTGTGCCAGCAGCAGGCACCTAACCAGCCAGCATTCTGTTAATTATTTTAATGATCATACATGAGTTTAAACATATGTCGTAGTTACAACAGAAAAAGAAGCTGCTACTAAACTACAAAAATTAAATAGATGTGGAAAATTGTATTTAGTTATACAAGTCAAGAGAGGCAGATTAACATTTAACATGCAAACTTCAATTTAACTGACATAAAAGCAGGTATTACAGCACATTTGCCAGAGACTCTGAATCACAAACAAGATATTTGCAGTTACTTATTTCTTTGTATCTCATACTTGTTTAAGAAAGTTCATTGCTTGATTTTCATTTTGATGGTGCTGCTTTGCTGAACACAGCACTTAAGATCTGCTGCTGTCTTATACAAATCATGTTAAATCCAGTCATTTCCTTATAGGTGCAAAACATACTGCTAGAAAATTTGCTCCCACTTTGAAGCTGGACTAAAGAGACTGATCCATGAAAACAAAAGTATTGAAGACTAGCCAGCCTTTGTGTAAGCCGTGACATGGCTAATGATACTACTTATAAATATTGGGAGGACATGCTGATGCACTCTAAATTTAAAACTACATTATATAAAAAATGTGCTCACCCTTTTAGAGTTACATAATGTTTTATTTTAATTTTTCTTTGTTTCCTTTTAGAATTTACAGAATACCTTGGGAAAAAATGATGTGATCAATGGATCCTCCATTTCAGGTGAACCTTTTAATTAAAAATAATGAAGCTTGCTGTTCTACTAAATAAGTATTTTAACATGGAAAAAACAAATGATCTAGTATTATTTTTATAAGATAATTTATTCAGAAGGACAAATGCAATAATCCATGAATTGGTGGATTCACAGTAATTCATCAATGTTAAAATCAATGCAAAATTAAATAATCAGTGGCTAAAACACACAGTATACTGATATTTTAACAATAGTAGGAACAGTAATGGTAGTAGTATTGACATGTGTACCAAATCCAGTGAAATTCTTACTTGTATGTCCAGTCAACAAGCAATATGTCACTCAATCTTGAACCATTATAACAAGAAAACAACTGATATTGTTCTAAACTAAGTACAAGTACTTTATATTTAAATACGTTTAATTTATGTCATGTGTTATATTCACAACCTCAATTTTTAAAAATTTGAGTTGGTGAAGTGCTGAAGTTAGAATTTTTTACATGCCATTAAAAAATAAAAAATGACAAAACCAATATAAAGAAGAACTAAAATTGTTAATTATTTTTCATTCATTGAACTAGGGACTGTATAGAGAAATCAAAGAACATTCTAGAAATCTACAGCTTTTCTGTATATCCTTCCTTTTGTCCTTTTTCACTAACTTTATCACCAATGTTAGAAGGCACACACTTATTCACTACCCACACCTTCCTCTCAATAATGCTGACCTCTGTTCAGCTGAATGTTTCTCCACCTCACCTCCCAACTCCAATTCACTTCAATTCATAAGTTACAGCTGCCTTTACCCTAAAGTAGGCTAGATCCCATACACCCATGTGTCCCTAGCAGCTTGACCCATTGTATAAAGTTAACCAATATGTAGTATTAGCATTCTGTTCCCCCTTCAGGTTCCAGTTTCCATAGCCAAACATTTGCTGTAATTATTGATCAATCTTCTAGTGTGAATTCTTTGATGATTGTCTAATTCAAGTCCTGTCAACATATTTTACTGAGTCTGGTCTAAATTTCGACTTGGCCAAACCATTCTACTTTCTCTTCTTCCTCCGGTGTAAGCTTTTGGTTGTTGTTAGACATCATTCTGGATACTACTTCTTCTCAAGCAATGTCATAGAGAATGGGTGCAATGGGGAGGGACAGCTTATTAGTTATACTTCAACTATTTTGAGGTAAAGAAATACATACTTGATACAAAACATACAGTACAAACAGACATTTTCCTGCTAACATGCTGAAGAACCAACAGCTTACTGCTCATTGCGTTTTCACTTTTATCCCTACAGAAGGCAGTATCATTCTGCTTTAAGAAAAGGGAGCATTCCTTGTACACCTACAAATAGGCAAGACCCATAAACATATACAGTAAAATTCTCAGTGTGACTTTCAGCTCATGTTAAAAAAGGAGAGCTGAGAAAAAGATGCCACAAAAAGAAGATCATTAATGGCCTTGTTTGTAATTAGTGCAATATTGGTTTCTCAGCTTTTCCTTATAATGTGATTTTTTGCGGTTTCCTTGAAAATGTATCTTATAACTCTTTGTGAATCTGCTGCTATTTGTGATGTACTAAATACATTTTCAACTGTTTATTTCAAAGATTTATTTGGATACTCCAACAATTGCAGTGTAAATAATCTAATCCAAGATTTCTGTGTGGTGGGTGAAGCCTGCAATGTTGGCCTCGTGCTGCTGAACAAAAGTGCCTGCTGTGTTTTTAATATAACATCGAATACCTATGTGAGTACTAAAGTCAGAATTTCTATTATAATTATATTGTTTTTATTTTTACTTTAATATGTGGTTTAAAAGAGGTTGAACTGTCAAATTTTTTAATTCAGCAGCAACTTTTCAACATCCTGAATTTGCTTTTAAACCTCAACTCCAAAGTCCATATAATGTCAACGCATAGGCCCTCAACAGCTAAATAATGTTCCCAGCCAGTGCATTATGACTCTAGCATTAGTACAACACAGTGATAAGTGCCGCTGCCTCACACCTCAAGCACCTCTGTGGATTTTGCCCATTCTGTGTGGCATTTTCTTCAGGTATTATGAACAATGAATTGGGTTAAAAGGGCAGAATAAAAGGATGGAACAGGTCTCATTAATATCTTCTGATATATAAGTTTTTTTTCCAAAAATTAAACAATGAACTTTGTTCCACAATCTATAGTATTAGGTATAGACAGTGCAATGAACACTGAACCATTCCCCAAATTACTGTTGTATCACAGCACCAATTGCCAGACCCTTTGCACATTTAACATGGGATAATGGCTGAATTTTAAGCCAAAATGTTGCTTGTTCCATTTCCACCTGTGCCTCACTGTATGACCCTGAACCTAACTTGCCTCTGCTCCAGCTTATAGAAAATAGCTATGAATAGTTGCAATGTATCCTGACCCTCTCAATAACCCTTCATAATGGCCTCAAACAAATTTTGTCCAGTATTGTTGTGAGTTGAACGATATTGCTTCATAAAGAAGACACTTCTTATTTTGCACAATTTTCTATACATATACAGTATGTATATGAAACTGAACCTGATGATTGGGAGGGCCCTAAACTATCCATGGCAACAGCAATTAGTGATAATTGACTGAAAATATCTGATTCAGTGCTCACCTCCAGCTCCCTATGTGATGAAAGAACTGCCTTCCACTGCTCCAACTATAAAAAATATGTAAGTATTCGTACCTTAGTTCTGTATTATGAAGAGCCTTGAGCTGGTGTCCATAGGTGAAAGACACTTCAAAAAACTTTTTTTTTGCAATTTGTGTTGATGAAGACCATTTAAAAATGATGAAATCTACAAGTAAAATAACATGCCACATACTTTAATGGTTTATGACATTTGTTTCCTGGCAGTAGATTAACACACTTACCTGAAGGCTTTCTTAAACAAAAGGAGCCTTCTCATTGGAGCTCTGACAAAAGAGTGACAACAATGCCCAAAAATAAAGATTCACTGCAATAAAAAATTACAAGAAAGAATATTAGAAAAGGCAGAACAGAAGCCACCACATAAACAAAATAAACAAAAAGCTTGATTCCTCTTTGAACCTAACTATAAGGGTAGTTACTGTAATTTATATCTACTAGGTAGAATGGTTTGCCCTCTATTCTACTACAAAGTACGTCTTGCAATCATGTCCCTTATTACCTCCTGCCATTTTTCCCATTGGATTGATTTTAATCTCCCTCCTGGCAACTGTTCTATGGAGACAAGGATAGTGCTCCCTCTAGTGGACCCTGGTATGTCTCTACCCCACATTTCCAGTGAGTCTTAAATGTAAATCTTTTCCTTATAACAAAGGGCCAGGAAAACCTGTTAAAATATTATTGTTGAGTATTCTCTATTGTCCTGAGGAAACATAGCACTTTTTCAGCCAGGACAAGTTTCTTTGCTGGCACCACTGCATGTAGCTTTCCTGAGGTACTCCATAAACTGGTAGGGTCATAGGACCCTCTGGTAGATTTCAGCTATTTGTATGGGTATAGCTGGTAGTGTGTGTATAACCTGACAAAGGCTTGCTGCTGTGCAAAAGAACCATTGTCACATCTAAACTGAAAAATTTGCAACTGGCTGAAGAAGATTTCCTTTAGAACTACGGTAGAGAGGATGATTTGTGTGCCACCTTTGTTGTCTTAGAAAGGACAGTGAGAGAGAGGGTGCAATACCCTGACAAATTCCTCGCCTGTGACAAAGGTCCTGTCTTGTACCATGTTATCCTGATTTGGTCCACCTCTACACTGTATGAAGTTTTTGGTATTACCACTTTCCAAATCTAACCTGCTCCATTAGTAAATTAGTAGTTGTTATTATAAACCTTCTAACAACTCTCCAGCTTGGCTCTGAATTGATTTTGAACTCCTGCCCTACAATTACCCTACAATTATTAGATATCGCTTAGATCTTCCCAACCTCTCTTTCTCTCTTAGATCTTGCAATCAAGACCTGTTTGCGGCGCCTAAAACTAGGCTAAAATGAAAGGTTGACAGTATATTTGCAGTCTATGCCCCCCACAACTTTGGAATGGTCTTCCTCATTATATAAGAATAGACATTTTAAAAAAAGATCTTAAGACTTTCTTTTTCATTAGCTTGAATTGCTTCTATTCTTCTTTGTATGGTTTTATATGTTTTTTTTTAAATGTGGAGCACTTTATAATTTTGGTTTAAAGAGACGCTATATAAATAATGGCACACTGACTTCTCTTAAATGAGGCTTAGATCAAAAAATGTAGTATTATGGAGGGATGCTATCTACCCTTTGTAAAAGCACAGCACCTCAAGATTCAGTTTTAGTCATCTCTATATTAATTACATTTAAATTAAGCCCTCAGTCATTTACTTACAGTTCATGACATGGGTGAAATCACAAGTGATGCAGATAAGGGAAATCAAAATACACAGTGCAATCTGAAAAGCCAGATTTTCCAGAATCAGAAATCAGTTGTCTGTGTAAAGAATAAGGGAGGATGTTACAAATTAAGATTTGAGGGGCACTGCACTAACAAAAACTGAAAGCCACATGCTCCATTTCAATATAAACTAATGGAATCTATATAGACAATGCATATACAACAGAACTAATAGGTAATATCATCACAAATAGTGAAGTCTAGGTGTTTTTTAAGTTTTATTGATTTTATTTGAAGAAAACATACCTACAATACATCCATCAATACAATACAACACAATACAATACAATACAATACAAACATCCATACTATCAAGTCAAGCTTAACAAGCCATAATTCAACCACCAATTGACAGAAAAAGAGGAAAGCCTTCAACAAGTGCAAATCTTTAAAAACAACAAAAGAGGGGAGAATGTCCTTTCCTCGATATAAATGTTTATTCTAAGATTTGACTAATTAAATCTTGCTATATTTTAAAAAAAGTTTTGAACAGATCCTCTAAGTGAGAATTTAATTTTTTCAAATTACAAATAGTATAGAACATCAGTTACCTACTGACTTATAACAGGTGTGTTGGGATTCTTCCAGTTGAGCAAGCAAAACCTTTAGATGTTAAGAAATATACATCTGTGGCAGACACTGCACAATGCCCCCTGTTGCGTTAGGTGATAGGTGCATTGGGCTGAGGAAGTTTAAAATTTTCCAGTGATTAAGTCATTTTAGTATTTAAAGAAAAAATGATCAAATCCCTGAAATATGAAGTCACGTTGAAATGAAAACTTAAAATTATAGTCTTTGATATATATTTTGAGGGTATAATACTTTACTGTAAAGTTTTAAAAACTAATGTTAAAGATTTAACAAGATTATGAGCACTGGTATCAAAATGCATTGTGTTTACATAAAACCACATAGTCAATAAGTGCATTTTTCATTTTTTTATTACAGCAAGATACAGGAAATTTCTGTACTTGGAAAATCCAGAAAATAAATGCATGCACATCATTTTTTAAAACAGGTAATTTTACTATACCTAATGAGCTATGTATGTTTGTTTTTATGTCAGTGTGTACATACAGCACCGGAGGTGGAATTGACTAGTGTAAGCTGTATTTGAGAGGTCCCAGTAGATGGTGCTGTTCTCTCTAAAATAAATAAACTGCTCAGTATTTTAGTCTTTAGCTGTAGAGAGCTTCAGCCAGAAACCCAGTTTAGATTTGGCTTGTTTCAGTATAATGTAACAATGTTAATATTTGCAAACATTATTAAATATTAATTCTGAGTAGTTATATATTTATTCATGCCTGAAATTGTTATTTATAAAGCTGTCAAATCAACTAATTATTTTAATTAGTTGTCTAGACTTCTCTAACTTACCTTTTTATGTAGTGTTAGTACATTTTACAAGTAATGCATATTTCCCTGTTGTAAAGTATTTTAAAATTTAACGTAACACCTGGAAAACAGGAAAAGGTTTTTGTGAACTTAAATTAGTGTTAAGGGCTCCATTTTTCATTCTCTTTAGTGAAATATTGCATAAATGATAGTCTTTTGTTCTTATATTAAAATATGGTAAGAATACCTTTTAAGAGAATAAAATAAATCTTTTGCTGTCATAGCCCCTTCTTCCAGACTGCAGTGAACTTAGGGCTGTAAATCACCAGACAGATTCTTACTGCCATCTAGTGCAACTCATGTGAAGTTTATTTTTTACTGATTTTATTTTTTAAAATGTTCTCGTACATGAAAAAAAAATACTTGCCTTTAAATCAATCAGTTATTTACTTTAAATCAAGATCCTCCAAGAAACCTGCACTGACTACTTCTGGCCTGTCTTTAATATCTAAGTGTGCAATTTTAAAACATTTTTTAATATGTAAGACAATTAGCTAAACTGTGTTAACATTCTATATGTACAGTGCCTTCAGACCACTTCACTTTTTACACCTTTTTTATTGCAGCCTTATGCTAAAATCATTTAAATTCATATTCATCAAGCAACACTTGAATTGTCATTATACCAGTATAAAGAAAAGCATTTCTTGCCTCTGATGGGTTTTCATGCTTACTTTTCCCCATTGTTTTTTTTTTTTGCATAATTTCATTCCTTGCAGCACAGACAATTGTCAAAATGTATAAGTTTCTACTCTATTCTCAATAATGTCATCCTCTGCGAAAAGACTGAGCTCTGAAGTAGCCAATCTGCAATGAAAGCTCTACAAACAGATTCATATGCCCGTGAAAATACTGCCATGGCTTTTTTCTTTCAAGATATGAGAATTACTGTATGTTTCCAGGAGATTTGCTGCTCTGAAGAACACCACACAGTTGAGCTTCCAAGAAATCCAGAAGCTTCGACAAAGTTAATAGGTGCAGAACAAAAATAACAAAAGAGTATGCTAAGAACATCAACAGACACACATGACAAGCAAAAAGAAGCTACTAGATTGTTAGGTTGCCAGCTTATCTGTAAAATCAATTAACCTAAAGGACGGGAGTAGAAGAAAATTAGTAGGGCTGGGAGAGAATGTGGAACATGGAAGTTTTCTGGAGTTTTTTTGTTGTGGAGTGCTGCCATAGAGTTTACAACTGTAACTCTACTCAGCCAAGACCTAGAACTATGAAATATCTCAATTTCGCTGACCATGAATTAGTTCTGCAAGAAGCTCTGCATTAGCTTTAGTATTCACCAGAAAATGTCACCACCATTAAAATGACCCGAAAAGTTAGAACGCTGACCTTTCTCCTGCATCTGTTTATATTAGTTTTGATAATCCAGACCTCTTGAGGTGACCAACTATTTTCAGACTCTGGTCATGTTTCTGCTGTAAAGCCAGTGGTTGCTCTTTTACATTTGTTTTTTCAGTGTGGTTCACTCAGATGTTTCCTGCACAGTGACATTAACACATTCTTGATATTTTAGCTCCAGCTTGAAATTTTATGCATTCTGTGTCTACATTCCTTCATGCAGCCCGCACAGGTACTTTGTAGTGTATTTTTTTCACTGGAATGTTGCTTTTAGTTGATCTTTTAGACACTTTTTCTTTGGCTTGGTAATGTCATTTTGTTGTTGTTGTTTTTGTATCTGAAGACTATTATTTTGGCTGCTTGTACTTGTTCCACCATTGCCTTGAGGTTTGTAGGTCTCATGCTGGCATGCATTGCTGCCCCTAGCCAAACTGGGGCTCAAACTAAAATCTTGTTCTTGGGCTCCCCCACTTTCCAGACTCCCCAACCTGATCATCTCTGAATCCAATATTTTTGGATTTCTTAAAACAGCTTTAATATGAACAATAAACAATAAATAAACAAAGACGCATATATACCAAACTTAACTATAATTTTACTTGTTTTTTTAATTTATTCAAAACTTGAAAGTGAATGTTTAGGGGTTTCTTCAGTCTCTGTTGCATATCACAACAGCACACATTTACATTGTCTATGAAGCAAAGTCATCTTTTAGGTCATTACACGATAGCTTCTCTGCAATGTCTGAGTTGATACTGATGAAAGCCAAGCTGCTTATGTGTTCTTGTGACATGGATGACCTCAAGTATGTCGTGATGAACTTAAGTTTTAAAAAACTTAACACTCAGCAGATGCAACTGTAACTGACAGTGTTGCTGCAATCTGGAAGGCAATCCATAGATTTGGACTTTATTGGTATTTAATGGAAAGTATATACACATTTGTTTCTGTTATACACAAATATTGTTATATACCATTTAATTATAATAATAGTTTGCTGTTACTCTTTGTTACTTGACATAACTAACAATATCACTTGTAACGTGATATAACAACAAAAACAATTTCAATACTACAACCACTATTAGTACTACTACTACTAAATGCTACTACTACTACTATTAATAAAAATACTAATATAAAATACTACTGATAATAATAAAATAAAAACTGCTAATACTGCTACTGAACATGCTTAATGAAGCATGGGCAATCCATTTAATATCAATATGAATATGAACCTGTCAAAGTCTCTAGGGGCCTCATGTATAAACGGTGCGTACACACAGAAATGTTGTGTAAGAACGTTTCTACGTTTAAATCGTGATGTATAAAACCTAAACTTGGCATAAAGCCACGCACATTTCCATGGTAGTTCATACCCTGTCGTACGCAAGTTCTCCGCTTGGTTTTGCAGACTGGCGGCTGTGGTGTTATGGGTCCACAGCTTGCTCAGCAAAGGCCAGTTTTTTAAATAAAAAATCACCACACTCGCGGCGGCTTAGTGAGGGGATTTGGTGGCCATAGCAAGCCACGGGGCGATCTGCGGTGTGGGCGTTTCTCACCTAGTGCACAGGTGAGGGACTGCCCACATCTGTGATTATTCCCGTGGCTAATGTGCTGCAGCGGCTATGGCCCCTCGTAATATAAAAAAAGCGCGAGTCAGTTGGGAGGAGATCAGAGAACAAAACAGAAATGAAAAGTAAAGGACGGAGGTTACAGGGAGCGAGGGAGCAAGTCGGTGCGCGAGAGAGAGAGAGAGAGAGACACACGGAGCGTGTGGGCGAGCGAACGAGAGCTCGCGGGCAGCTGTGAGAAAGCTGGGTGTTAGGCCGACACCCAGGAGTTGGAGTTGAAGTCACTCCCGCTGAGCGATCATGTAACGGGAGTGACCAGAGAAGGAGAAGACTGTCCGCGTAAGGCCGGGTCGGCGGCGGGAGTCGGGAGACTTGGAGTTGTAATCCTTGTTGTGGGCGTCCTGGAGACCAAGGAGTCCAAGTCTCAGGCCTGGGATGAGTGCCAGACCGAAGCCAGGATCGGGAGGTCTACAGACCTGTGTGTAAGTTGAAAAGGGCAGCTGCAGAGAGCGTCTCGCCTGCTGCATAGCCCAAGCGGGAGAAGCACGTGAGACGCTAACACTAGCGTTAGTTTGAAAGAGCACCGGACTTGTCATTTGTTTTTAGAAGACTGCTTCCAGCGTCATTTGAACCCCGTTGATTTTAAAGGATTGTTTTTTCTATTGTTTTTACTTCCACGTTTTATCGGATTATTTATTTAATGATGAAGACTTTGAATCACTGCACTTTATTGAACACTGTTTTTTTTTGTCTATTTTAATAAAAGCACTTTGCACTTTTTGAACCATCCCCTTCCTATGTTGTTGCCTCCACTGTCTAGCTCATCTCGGTGACATTATCGACAGTGTAGGGTTCAAGGAAGGGCTCCTGAACACCGGATGGGAGCATGGAGCTGAACCCACATCGTCACAGTGGCACCCAGTGTCAAAGCAGTGCTACTGTTCCTGTGTGGTTTATCTTTCTTTTTCAGATCCATATCCCTGACGTGACTTTATAAATACACTGAAATTGCTTATTAGTTTAATGCATCTGATTGTAATTAACCTGTAACAATATAATGGTCCACAGAATGGTCAAACTATTCCAAATACCATAGCTGCTTTAGCGTTGTTACTCTCACTGCACCTTCTTCTTCTTCTTTCAGCTGCTCCCGTTAGGGGTTGCCACATCGGATCATCTTTTTACATATTACTCTCACTGCACCACTCAGAGTATTTATATCACTGTATGTGAGTGTGAATCACAGCTGTAGAGCAGCTGATCGGAAAGAGAATTATCAGTATACAGCATCAAGCACACGTTGCCTCAGCCATTCGCTCTTTGAACTTCTCTCATCCGACAAATGCTTCAGAGTCTTTCCTGTATTGACCTCACAGTTCATAAACAGTTTCATCACAAGAACTCTAAACGCACTCAATCAGTCTATCAAGTGCTCCTTGTACAATTACCTCACTGTAAACTTGAGATACAGTTATAATGTTGCACAACCTGAGCCACTTTATAAAGCGCGTATTTACATATGATGATGATATCATTTTTAAGATGAAATGCAGCAAAATATGTTTATTATATTATACAGATAAAACTTTAACTACACATTGCCGCAGTGCTAGCCAGGAGCTGGAACTTCATTCACGGATTGTTCCTGCCTCGCGCTGTATTGTTGCTGTGGCTGGCGCGACACTGGAAGGATAGATGGATAGAATATTAAACATTACAAAGATATTCCAATGTTCCTTAAAAGTTTTGAAGTATCGGCGTTCTAAGCTTACAGATGGCTTAACGTCTATTACAGAGCTGATTGTGTGGCGATTGGGTATTTGGAGAAAGAAAAGTAAGGACAGGAAGTGGTGGTTAGTACGTTTGAAAGAGACAGTACTTCTGTAATAAAGTATTTCATTGGAGGTCACGCATGGCGCAGCAAGCATCTTTCGTGAGACATGAACAATCACTGTGCCACCGTGTTCCCATATTTAATAACATGTTTTAACTCCTATCATCATGAAAATGATATCACGTATACTTCTCAGTATTTTAATTTTTCAGAGAGCTGTAATATTATGAATGTAATAGATTCTGTGTCCTGTCGGAGGAAGAGAAAGCCTGGAAGCACGTAGTGATTCACACACATAGAAGATCAAATACAAAACAAAGTATTAACATGCTACTTTAGTTACGATGGGATTTACGATTTTAAGATGAACTTTATGATCACTTTACTTTACTTCTACTTTAATGACAAAATAAACTACGTGATTAAAGTGGAAATTTCGAGATTAAAGTTGACATTTCGTGCTTTTTCCCCACCGTGTGCCTCTTTTTTTCTCTGTACCCTAATAAGCTTTCATATGACACTTAGATGGTGGGCTACAACTCGCCTTTTCATGGCGACTTTGATATGTGACAACTTCTTTTTTATTTCAGGCACTGTGCAACTTTGTGAACTTGAGCTTTCGAGTTTTCACTCGATCAATGTCCTTTTGTTGTTTATACCACTGTTTAAACCAACAAATAGTCAGTTTTTCCTTGCCTCCACTTGGTATTCGCTGAAATTCTTCTATTTTCCCTCGTACTTTTGCCATTGTCTTTTCACAGAAGGCTGATCTTAAGGGCTATTTATATTGATTTGCATATTCAAAGAGGTGTAATTCTGGGAGGAGACGGGGCGGGACAGCAGGCACATGCATGTGCGTTACTTTTCACGCTGACTGGGATTTATGTAGAGGAAGAACGTGGAAGTTGGCGAACACACACATTTATGCATCTGGATTTTTTTGTGTGTAACTACATTTCCGCTTTTGTGCTTACGTCATGGTATAGTGCGAATTCTACGCACGGCATTATGCATGAGGCCCCTGGAGTCTACAATCACCTCTGTGATGTTTCTGACTTTGAGGCACATGCTTTTAAGTTCCTATATTTGGGGGTCTCTACAGTTGTGTGTAAAGAAGGAGAACCACAATACCCTAAATACACACACACCTATGAGGTTCTCCAAAGCTCAGAATGAGACTGTTACATGTACTTTCCCCACATTTGGAAGTTTGAAGTTAGAAAGTTCTGGATCCAGTTACATAGGATCTATTCAATACTAAATTCACAGTGAAGATATCATCAAATTACATTTTCTCATAAGTATTTCTATTGTCAAAATGGGCTTGTGCTGCATCAATGGCTATGGAAATTGCTTCCTACATTGAATGGCTTGCATACTTATGCAACTCCACTGTGTCGGAGATGCTGAATATTATTTATGCTGTAACCAACTATTTATGACTATTTATGATGATAGGAACGAATGCCTCAGTGATTCATATACGTAGACTCCTTTTGCAGTGGAACAGTGATGTTTTAAAGCCAGTGGAACCTACAGCCTGGGTCTGGAAAACATTGAAGTTGTCAGAGAAGATGCAATACTGATTACTAAGTACTTTTAATGGACAGATGTGGATGAATTTGTGTAGTTGCCTTTTTGTAGCTGTTCTTGCATTTCTGACCTGCTTTAAGGATGTTTCTGGCTGCTTTCAGCAACTCCATGGTTCCAAATTTGAAAACTGCATCTTAGGTTTTGAACAGGGTATGTACTTCTCTGGTTTCCAGAGGAAACAAGTAAAGCTATGTGGCCTTGTTGTTTTATGTAAACTTTGAAGTGGCAAAAGCACTTCAAAAGGCTGCTGGCTCCAGGAGATGATTTGAGGATGCACATGTTTACCTGATGGATTTAATAAAGAGGGAGCTGACCACACCATCCTTGGAATAGAGAAATAACAAGCTGTTAAACAGATAACAAACTACGTCGTCCTTGGAGCAGAAAACAAAAATAGAGAAAGAAAGGAAGCAAAAAAAGGGACTGACCAAAGGGACTATTTCTGTATGATGTGGATATTAATGTAAACAATATTTTAACCAAAAAAAAATTAATGTGAAGAAGTATGATACAGCAATTTAAGCCTTAATTAATAAGTGTATGCCCAGGCATTCTATGTAGAGGCACTTGCTACAACAAAGAGATTCAGACAGCATCATCATAACTTGCCTACAGGTTCAAAGACTATAAGACGCTCAAACAAAATCTGTGACAGGCAGACAATAAAGCAAAAAGTGCAGTGCTGCTGGCCATCGTGTATGCCCATTTTGGAAAGTGTACTCAAACACTTAAATGCTTTGCAAAATTTTCTGTTGAACTGATGAAACAATTTGTACTGATAAAGTTTTCTGATGTATTAGCAGAACTAGCTGATTTCTAGTAAAGGAAAGTTGGTACTGGAGTGAGTATTATAGGAGAGTTGTCTTTGCTATGCAACAGAGCAGGGGTTTTGAATACTTGTTAAAAAGCATCACTGGCTACTTTAGTTTTTTTTTTACATTTTTGATTATCAAGGACCTTCATGCTATTTAGAATAATGACAAGATTGATGTGAATCCTTTGCTTGAAATTTGTATTTGTTGGTTTTCATTTTCTATAAAATGACCACAATAATAATAATAATAATAATAAAATGTCCTAGACAACATGGGATAGCTGGCGTCTGGGTTGGGATAGATGGTTCCTTACACCCATATAATGGAAAGATGCGGATGGAACGTGATGGTTGGTGATACCCTTCATGGTCAGAAGGCTGTCATAGTAAAAGGACAGAGGCAGACTGCCTTTCAGGGACACGTGTTCTCCCAATAAAATGGGTGACAGCACCCTCTTGGAAGGCTCCCATTTGGACACCCTCAGAGCTGCATAGAAGTTGTAATTCTGGTTGGCAGTCAAGTTGGGCTCTTTGCATGCCAATAGAGAAAGCTGCTAGGAACAGGGTCCTCTGTCAAGGAAAGGTTCTGCCTGACCCGGAAGTGCTTCCAGTTGGCAGCCTTGTTACACTGTATGTACTCCCCAGTCCAGTTTGAAAAGGAGCTGCTCCAGCTTCCTGTGAGAGGAGTTGGGCGAAGCTCACCAACAAGGAGTGAAGGAGGAAGAGTTGTATTGTTGGAGTTATGGGTTGTTTAAAGAAGAAGCCTATAAAAAGTATTTTGTAAAACAAATATAGTTTATTTGAACCTGAGACAGTTGTGTCTGGGGTTTGGGGTTCACTGATGTCCTATAAAGGCCACAACAGTCGTAAAAATATAATAATCATATAATAAACATAGGAGACACAGTTGTGGCAAAATAAAGTTAAACAATCAACACGGGGCTGGGAATGCATTGCTAAAGACTGATTTAATTCAAAGGATAAGCATCTCTCAAATCAGATTATATTAAAACTTGAGTTAAAATGCCATCCTCACTTGTACACAGCATTGACTGGTGACACTCTTGGTTTGATAAAAAGCCCCCTTATGTCATGCATTGAATGGATGGCAATATGGCATTCTTTGCATACACTGGCATTGACACAGTAGTCATGGGTAATTATTTAAAGATGATTATTATACTTTGATTACATTGAATTATTTCATTAAATTGGGCTAGTCAGTGTGTTTCTGTGACCTAAATTAAATTTATATATTTATAATTTATGGTTTTGGTGTCTCTGTAACCATAAGGTATTTATTGTTAAGTTGACAGTTTAAGAACGTATCATCTTTCCTTAAGGTACATTTACACTACTGCTCAATTCAAATGTTTTACTCTTGTGATATAGATACAGAATTTTTAGAAAAGAATGAACAGCAAAAAAAAAGGAATCTCAGCCTTTCAGATTGGATTTAGACCACTTGTATATTGTATGTGGTAAAAAAATCTAATATAGACATGTGACTTAAATAAGACCTGCGTTTGAATGCTTGATTTAGAATTACACTCTATGACTGGACATCCTGAAGTTCATCTTCTTGGGGTACTCTGAAATAGTTAGGCATTGCAACATAGCACAAGGCCCTTCAAATGTCATAGGGAAACAGCACTGCTGCTGACTTGCTGGTTCAACTATGTGCAGTACCCTGCAACTGTCATCTGCCAGTACAGCCCATTTGGTAGAAGCTTCTGATGGAAATGTTTACAGAGTTTTGAGGAAAGACATTAATGAAAGTAAGCAAGTGTCCCTGTTAAAATTCTACAATGGTCAAACCACTGTTTTGCACTAAACACCATGTCCATTTGATTTCAACATACAGGCTCAACAGTGTGAATTGTGCTTGAAGCAACAACTGACATTTGTAATTTCTTGTCCTTGCCTTAACAAGACGACAATTTCTTAGATATCCTGCACTGAAAACAATGTGAAGTAGAACAGTAGCCAACAACATGTTTTTGTTAACGTCTATGTAATCACATCTCTCTTTTTGTAATATAACAAGGCACATTCAAGACTGATATCTGTATACAGTCATATCAGATTTGTACCACTTGCAAAAATAATTTCAACAGTCAAACTACAAAACTGGGTATCAGCCTAAAACCTGAATTAAGTCACTATTAGTTGCAGTGTAAAAGTAGCCTTAGAACCCTATACCAATATATAAACTCACATACATCCATACAGACTTTTTAAACTCAGTTTTACCATTGTAAATTTTCTCTAGCATCACTTTAGGACTGGACATTGCCCCCCACCCATTGATCAGCAATTTTGATAATCAAAACAGTAAACCGTTATAATTGTTTGCATTTGACCTCTTTTGGTGAACAGAACTTTTGGCTGCCTTGTTCAGCCTTTTCAATGAAGCATCTATGTTTTCAATGTACTGTGGCTTTGAAAAAGGCTGTTGTCTTATGTGACTCTGAGCTTATCGAAAGACACTGTCAAATACCAGTCACCCCAGGACAGTAAATCATCACTTTAACATTCAAAAAAAAATTTGTTATACTTTTTATTAATCTCTTTTATATATTTTCTTATTGTTTACTTATTTTATCATAAATATGGTGATTGCAGTGCCATATTGTGTCCAGTTCTTTTTTAGATGGTGGCTGCCATTTTGTAGTTGCCTCACATGACACAACAGTCATGTGAGTAATCATTTTGTATCTATATAAGATGAAAGTGCACTACATTTGGCATCTAAATATTGGATTAAATTAACAGGAGAAAGAATGTTAGCTATGGTTTAGGGAATCAAATACTAATTAGACCTTTTGTGATTACTATTTTTGCCCAATGGGGGCTGGGTGGTCTCATGGCCTCAGAACCCCTACACATTTTGGTTTTTTTTCTTCAGCTCTCTGGAGTTTTTTTTTTTCTTTTTTTGTTTTTTCTGTCCTCCCTGGTCATCTGACCTTACTTTACTCTTTGTTACTTAGTATTGCCTAAGCTTATTTTTATATTTTTCTTTCTTCATCTTTGAAAGCAGTTTGGGTTACATCATTTTTATGAAAACGTGCTATATAAATAAATGTTGTTATTTTTGACTACAGTTTTGGTTTGAGAGTTCTGGTTTTTAGACTTTGGTTCTTTTGATTTGTTTAGTATTTTGAAGCAACCTATTTTTGAAAAAGTCTCTGCCTGCTCCTTTTTGATCTTTTTATTTGCTGGTTATTTTTATAAATTTAATAACCATCATTAATCAGTAATCAACCCTTACTGAGCAAAACCACTGTAATTCTTGTTTATATTAAATTTTTTTGGGGCTTTCCTGAGGCCTTAATATTGTATTATAGATCATCACTTGCAATTCTACTTCATCCTTGATTGAACTGATTTGTGAACTATATGCTTTTTTCTGTACTTTAATCTTGGGTTAGCATTTCTGGTTTTGACCTCATAAACTTTTTCAGGCTTTCATTTCAAACACAGACACATGAGAGACCCTGAGAAAGGGCATATGTTTGGAATGAGAGAGAATTGCAGGGGGAGGTGAAAAAAATAAAGGAACAGGTAACAGATCTTGCCTCAGATCTTTACAATGGCATGTTTTGATACTGTAGTGGCTAGGTAAAGAAATAAGGCTACCGAAATGAGTAGATAATAATAATAATCAACTTAAGAGAGTTGCAAACTATGGCAGGGGCTATTATGAAAAAAGAAAATCTGTCATTGTGAGGAAAATAAGTGTAGACAGTCAAAACTGTTTTAAACATCTATTTTCAATGTCTACAATTTTAAATAACAAGGTGGTTTCTGCATTAGCTGATTGCAGAAGAGCTGAGAATTTTATTAGTAAGTCCTTGTTAAAGGAACTTGGGATGTGTCCTATCGCTGTAAATTTCAAACCAGGGGTAGTATCAACTGATGGTAAACCCATTTGAAGAAGGTTGTTTCAGTTTATATCTCATATATTTGAGCTGCAAGTAGGTCTGTTCTATAAAGAAATTAGCACTTTTTTTGTTATTTGATTATCCATTTCTTATCTCATTTAGGGTGTGCCCTGTTATTAAAGCAAATCCATGTATTGACCGGAAGACCAAAGGCATACAAATAATGGAGCGCCTGGTGTTATGAAAATGGTTTAGATATTAATTTTTGTAAATCTGTCCTTTGCTGTAATGTCACCTTCCTTCCACCTGAAAACAGTGAATTTCAAGATGTAAGCAACAACAGAAACATTTATTTATGTAGCACATTTCATACAAATGGTGTAGCTCAAATTGCTTTACAAGATGAAGAAAGAAAAGTTTATAAAAAACATAAGATTAGGCAATACTAGAGAAACACAGAATAAAGTAAAATATGATGACTGGGAAGACAGAAAAAATTGGAGAAAAAAAAATCTGCAGGGGTTCCAAGGCCACAACACCACCAAGCCCCCACTAGGCACTCTACCAAACATAATTGATATAAATCACTCCTCATGGCTTTCAGGCTTCACGTGAAAGAATTTGATGATTACTTGTGGACATCTGGGGTACTGCCTTCAATTCATCAATGTAGGGACTGCAAGGTGCCTTGATCAGATTGGGTAGTGGTGGCAAAGATTGCCAACACAAAAAAAAATGGACAAAGAACAGCAGAGAAAAGTAGGGATTAGTACAGACTGCAGAGTCATGAAGATAATTCAAAGCATATGCAGTTTATCAAGGGCACACTTAAATGTAGGGTTTTTATCAGTTTTTTTAAATGCTCTACCATATTAGCCTGGTGAATTTCTATTGGCAAGCTATTCCAGATTTTAGGTGTGTAATAGCAGAAGGCTACCTCACCACTTCTTTTAAGTTTAGCTCTTGGAATTATAAGCAGACCCTCATTTGAAGATCTATGGTTATGATTTGGAGTGTAAGGTGACAGGCATTCCAAAGTATAGGACGGAGCAAGATTATTTAAGACTTTGTAAACAATTAGAAGTATTTTAAAGTCAATTCTGAATGGCAAGGGTAACCAATGTAACAGAATCAAAACTGAAGAGATGTGCTCGGATTTTCTTTTCCTAGTTAAGATTCTGTCAGCTGTATTCTGCACTAGTTGCAACCAATTGATGCCTTTCTTGGGTAGTGAAAGGAGTGAGATACAGTAATCTAGTTGACTAAAAACAAAGCGGGAACTAATTTTTCAGCATTTTGCAAAATTAAAAGGGGTCTAAATTTTGCTGTATTCCTTAAATGAAGAAATGCTGTCCTGGTAAACTGATTAATATGTGATTTAAAATTTAGGTCAGAGTCAATACTTACCCCTAAATTCTTTACCTCCATCTTGACTTTTAAGCCTAATGGATCAAGTTTGTTTCTAATATCCTCAATTTTAACCATTTTGCCAATAACTAAGATTTCTGTTTTCTCCTTATTTAGTTTGAGAAAATTACTAATCATCCACTCAGAAACACAAGTAAGACATTGGGTCAGTGAATCAAGAGAGTTGGGGTTATTGGGCGCCGTTGATAAATACAGTTGTGTGTCATCAGCATAGCTGTGATTGCTCACGTTATGCTTTGAGTTAATCTGACCTAATGGATGCATGTAGATCGAAAAGAGAAGTGTACCCAGGATAGATCCTTGTGGAACACTATATAGAATATCATGTATCTGAAGTCTAATTACCATAACTGACAAAGAATGTTCTACCTGTTGAATAAGACTCAAACCAATTTAAGACATTGCCAGAGAGACCCACCCACTGACTAAGGCGATTTATAAGAATATTGTGATCAATGGTATCAAATGCAGCACTCAGATCTAAGAAGATGAGAACAAATAAACGGCCTCAGTCTGCATTAACTTGCAAGTCATTTACTACTTTAACGAGTACAGTTTCTGTTTTTTGTTCTAAAACCTGACGGAAACTTGTCTAGAATAGCATGTTTATTCAAATGATCATTTAGCTGCATAATGACTGCCTTTCTAGAATTTTACTTAAGAAAGGCAGATTAGAATTAGGTCTAAAACTGTCAAAAACAGAGGAGTCAAGATTATTTTTCTTGAGCAGGGGTTTAACAACAGCAGTCTTAAGACAGTCTGGGAAGACCCCCGCATTTAGTACATCGCGTACTTCTTTGAAACTGCTTGTTGGTATTGGGTCAAGGATGCAGGTGGAGGGTTTCAGTTGAAAAATGATTACAAGCAAAGTCTTCAGCAAAAATTTGTCTCAAAAGTTATGCCCTCATAACATGATTGTCCAATAGAATTACTCAATGTTCCTTTCCTAAAGGGAAAATTTATGCTCTCAGTTGAATGTAATATTTAGATATGGAATAATAATAATAATACATTTTATTTATATAGTGCCTTTCCCAAACTCACAGAGTTTAAGAAAGAACAGCAGGGTATACAGTATATAACATTGTACTAAACCAGATAAATAAATAAAGAAGAGTAGGACAGTAAATTCAGAGAAAAGCCTAACAGACATCATAAGTGATGGTCTAGTACACACACACAGGTTACATGAGCATCTTGACAGAGAGGTAAACTGAGAGAAGGGTAATAAAGTCAAGTAGAGCTAAAAGCCTTCCTGAACAGATGAGTTTTGAGTTGTTTTTTAAAAGAATTCATGGAGTCAGCTGATCTGATTAATTTCGGTAGGTCATTACAGAGTCTGGGCGCTATACTGCTGAAGGCCCTGTCACCCATGGAGTGTAGATTAGTGTGGGGCACTAGAAGAATCTGTTAAGGATAATTTAGAAAGCGGGTTTATTGTACCATCCAACAGTCCAGTGGGAGCTGTTTTGTTTTCTTCATTGAGAAGAAAGATAATGGTTTAAAACTCTGTATTGAATATTGGGAATTGAACCAAATTAGTCAAGAATAATGATCCCCTTCCCTGTATCTCTTCAGTCAAGTTAATGGTTCATCAATCTTTTCAAAACTCAACCTTAGTAGTGCATATTACCAAATTCATATACAAAGGGGGATAAGTAGAAAACTACCTTCAATACTGCCATTGGGTATTATTAATATCTGGTAAGGCCATATGGTCTTTCCAGTGCACCAGTAGTTTTTCAAGGATTTCTTAAAGATCTATTGATAAATGTACTGGACATTTATGTATTGGCTTACATAAATGATATTCTAATATTTTCTAAAGATTTGGAGACTCATATTTTCCATGTTAAGGAGGTAAAGAAGCAACTTCAGGCTAACAACTTTTTTGTGAATTTCGAAAAATGTGAATTTCATACTGGTAGAGTGTTGTTGCTGGGTTATGACATTTCTTCTTAAAAAGGTTTGTGTATGGATCAATCAAAAATTTTTTGCAATTTTGAATTGGGAAAACACCTGAGAGTGTTTAACAAAAATAGTATTTTTTAGTGTTTGCAAACTATTATGGACATTTTATACTCAATTTTAGATCTATAATTGCTCCCATCACTTCTCTGACCAAGAAATTTAAGAAATTTAATGGGACTTTGAAGACACAAGAAGCTTTCGGTAAACTAAAGTCTTTCTTGACTAATACTCCCATCTTGAGACACTCTAAATTTTCCTATCAGTTAATTTTAGAAGTAGATGCATAATATTGGTGTGGGAGCAGTACTATCTCAAAAGTATTTGTGAACTTCTGACCATAAAACTAGCTTTAGAGGAATGGAGACACTGGCTGAAAGGGGCAAAATTCTCATCCCTCATTTATACTGACATCAAGAGTTTATTTAAAATCTGCTAAACAAATGAATGCTCCACAAGCTAAATATGCATTTGTTCATTAGTAGGTTCGATTTTGATATTCCTTATCACTCAGGCAAAAAGAATGGCAAAGCAGATGCTTTGTCATCAAGTACAAATACATGTAAACCAGAGCCAATCTTACCATCTGATAAATTTCTAGCAGCTATTATTTGTCCTCAGTCACAACATTTGAAGACCAAATTCAGGCAGCTCAATCTTCTATCCCCATCTCTGTTAAATTATCACCTGCAATATATTATGTTCCTATACACTTGTGTAGTGAAGTGCTGGATTGGACTCACAGCAGTAATATGTTTGGAAATCAAGGAGTTTTCCAGACATTGCACATACTTAAACAATATTTTAAATTGGAAAATATGCAAGGGAGAGAAAAGATCACTTTTTAATTTATGAGATCTGTTGTCATGCAAAATCCTGTCAAGGATTTCCCATTGGGTTATTACCACCCATTTCATATTTTTCTCATCTCTGAGAAGCGATGGATTTCATTACAGATCTACCTCCCTTTAATGGTTATAGCACAATTTTTGTAGTAGTGGATCACTTTTCAAAAAATGCCCATTTCATCTCAAGAAATTTCCCTCTGCAAAAGGTCTACCTATTATTTTTCTTAAACATAGATTATATATTGTTAGGTTACGTGGATTTCCTAAGTCAACAATTTCAGACTGTGAATCACAAATTATGTCCAGGTTTTAGAGAACATTTTGTGAACTTATGGGCTGTTTTGTAAGCCTATCTTCTGGATTTTATCCAGAGACCAATGACCTAATGGAAAGGATGAATCATGACTTGAAGAAATATCTCCACTATACAATATATTAAAATGATAATCTGTCTTTTACCTCTTCATCAGTACCCAGTGTAACTGATTATCTTAAGCATTTATGTTGTAATTGGAAACCGGTTCAGGAGAAGCTTAAGATGGATGGTGACCCTGCAAAGCGATATGAGGATCACAGTAAGAGCTTATTTTTTTTAAAGCCATACTCTTTTATAAAGAGTATGGCTTGCTACTTGGAATATCTTGCCATCCTGTGAACTGGCACCTCAACATATTGGAACCTATGTTGTCAGGAAATGTGTAGGTCAAGCATCTTATATTCTAGCATTACCTGGTCATTTTAAAATTCATTTGGCCTTTCATTTGTCCAGACTAAAACCAGTGGGACCAGTGTTACGGTTTGAGCAAACCTGCCCTAACTTCAGCAGGGGGTTCAAATGAATAGGAAATTCTGTTCATTGTAGACTCTTGTTGCAAAGGTGGCAAGGTAGACTATCTAGTGGTCTCAAAACGTTATGGTCAGAGGATCATTCTTGGGTCCACTGTGCTGATATTCACACTAATAGACTGCTGTCCAGGTTTCATTTTTGGCTTCTAAATAAGCCTGATGGATGCTTTCAAACACCTTACCCTAGATTGGTGCCTCTCTTGTAACTCACATTTATTTTTAATTTTTTGGGGCTTTACTGAGGCTTTACAATTATACATTTTTTCTAGGGTTTTTGAACCCAGACAATCTGTTTTTAACAATTGTTTAAAAGTTGATTTTTTTTAACATTATTTTAACGTTCAACATTATTTTCCACTCCATTGTGTTTTTCCAAAGGGTGCCACCATTTTGTAGGTTTTGTGGTACTCATTACCATAGTAACACATTCCACAATGCTTTGGGATGGTGCAAAGTCATCATCAGTGCGAATGTATAAAAGTAACCTCTTGTAGTTCTAGTTCATCTGATATTAAATTTATTTCGTGAATTATGTGCTTGTATGTGTGAAATTTTGGGAGAAGACTTTTGCTCTGTACTTTGATTTTGCATTAGCATTTCTGGTTTTGTTGTTTCTTTGATCTCTAGTTTTTGACCTTTGATATTTATTTTCATCTCCTGTCCTGGAGCGTGAAAATATTTGCCCATCAAAAAACAGATTTTTGTCAGTCACATCTTAGATGACTTGTGCAATAATGCGTTACTGCTCACAGTTAAGAAAAGCATGCATCATTCTCGTTAGGTGTCCTTATACCAATATTAGTGCAGTAAATTACTCCAATTACATTGAGAGAACTGGGCACCATTGTAAATTGTCTTTTCATGTTGATAAAAATATGTTTTATGTATGTGCACCTACACCATGTGAAAACTCTAGTGCGTCGCCAGTGTTCTAATGGTTTCCAGAACAGCAGGCATAATGGAGTGAAGCTTGGCTGAGATACTGTTTACTTGTCGACCACTTCTCAGTTCCCTGAGAAGTGATAACAAGTAGCTTTTAAAACCAAAAAAAAATTTTAAGTGCAAATACATAGAATTTGCCCTCTTAAAAGGGAAATACAGCCTGTTCATCATATTCATCAATGCTGAAGTGTAGTATGTTTATCATGTCAACACACATTATAATAACAGTACAGTGATATGAATTATTATGCATGCGAGTCATTACTTAGCTGGTTTGTCTGCATTTTCCCGCTTGATCAAGTATGTTGTCATTTCCCAGTTTCTCCAAAATGTTGAGTACACATGAGTCAGAATTGGCATAAATATATGCATGTTCCCCCATCACATTTTCTTTTACAAATCCTGATGTTTGTTTGTGTTTGAATTTAAGACTAGTTTCTTCACAATGAATTATAGTTAGGAGCAGATCTTCAATTCAGATGCACAGCATTATGGGAATGACAACTTCCCTGCTTACATTCAAGTGTGATTTTTCAGGAAGAAGCTGTTATTACTCTTTTAGCAAAAATGCACATTTTGCATGTTTTGACCACACAAATGGATGTCAGACATGTGGATTATGCAGCACAAGTTGTTTGAGAATTTGCTACTTTTTCCATGGATTTTTTTATATAATTTGGAACTGTATGATGTTGGTCACTTATTGACCAAATTGAGTTGAAATATTAATTAATTCACTTCTCCACAAAAATAAGAGAATAGCAATTTTTCTAGGCCTCAAGTACAAAATCTATGGGGTGAGGAACACTTAAAAAACTTGTGTGGAGTATTCCTTTGATGTGTTTCTTAATTAAGTGAATATTGAATATCCATTTGCCTAGGCTGAGATTAAAAGCAACAACAAATATGTTTCTGTGAAAACTGTGACAGAAAAAAAACTGTAGAGTAGTAATTGAAGACACTTGTCATATCTTTAAAAAGAAACACTGAACAATACTTCTTTCAACTAACTGGAAGTGTCTTTTAGACTGCTGTTTATTTAAACATGTAAACTTTTGATCTAACATGAGTTAGATTCTGTAATTTTTCTTTGCCCCTCCAATACAACTTTAACACTATGACCAGTCTCTTTTTGATTGCCCGTTTATATGTTAGGTACAACTGCCAGAGCTGATAAATTCCACCAGCTGCCATCATGCCATCCATAGTTTTGAAACCCAGTGTTTTGTGATTAAAAGGTTTTGGAATGTAGTGTACAGAATTCAATTTTGTGGTTAATGTTTATACTTTTATGCATTCTGTGTAACTTAATTAAATTAGTTTTTATTTTTTCCTGACACAGCAGTGCATTTTGTTTGTAGCCTAATTGTAATTTTGTTTGTTGATTACAGCAATTACTATTAAATGAGTTATTATCTGCCATATTGCTGTTAGTGACAGCCTCCTGTTGCTGCCATGTGACAATAGCAAGTTGACTTCATCACCCAGCATTTACAATGACAAAGTTGTAACTTGTTTGTCCAAGATTGTGGATAATTCTGAAATATAAATCTTTGGTGGTGGGGGGATGCTTATAAAAAATACAAAAAAAATAAATATGTAAAAGTATTTTCAAGTGGATAGGACTTCTTGTTTTATTTTATAACCTCTGAAATTTAACCTTGCACATTTTGACACCCTGGTTTAGACCCTTGCCTGTTTATATGACTGTTCTTTTTCTTCTTTTTTTATTAATAGCATTTCCTGTCTCATGCTTTTCAAATTTATCCTTTTGAAACTCACTTCCTTCTGCTTATTACACAATTCAGGAAAGAAAAACAAAACCATAATTAAAGTGCATAAAAGTTTCCCAACTTCGGTCCTGGAGACCCACTGTGGCTGCAGGTTTTTGTTCCAACCAGATTCCTAATCAGTGTCAACACCTGATAACTCTGATCTCATTTAATTAGCTGGTATTATTTTTCTTTTATTCTACATTCAGAAGAGCACATCAGCATGTTTTTTACATTTATAAGACATTTAGAAATATTTCTGCTTTTGATATAGATTTAAATGTTTAACTCTCTTTGGTTGATTTCATTATATTTTGCCCTTTCTCTGTGCGGTAACGGGGCTTCCAAGCCCTTTACCCGAGGCCCCCAACATAACCAGGATGGACGCCCCCTTGCGGTCTGGAGGAGGCACAAGCCCTCCTAAGGTCCTCCTGGGCGTCCAGGCCAGGGACCACAATATATACAGTATATATATTATGGCCTGAAAGCCAGATCTGGCCTGTGGTAAGAGTGCAAGTGGCCCATGGACTACTTGTTAAAATAAATTGGCCCTCGGCAGGAGTTCTTAATAAAATGATGATGCAGTTGGCTGGTGTAAATATAGTAAGATGCAATGTGGTGTCATCCAAAAATAGTAAAGCAAATTAAGCTGTTGCCGTAGGAGTTGGGACAGTCTGTAGTGTTGCCAGATAGAGGGTTGATTGTTTGCTTTTAGCTACTTGCTCACCTTTGTTTTGTATGTGTGTTTTCAATGAATACAAGTTTTGGCATGGCTGAATTCATCAGTAGTTGATTTGCTTGGTGGCAGCATCCCTAAACATAGAACTCCCAGTGTGGCTCAGAGTCTTTGCAGAAATCAGTATAAAGAGTGCAGTTTACAAATTTGAAAGAGAAAGGAGAAATTAGAAGGTTTACTGGTCGTGGCTCGACCAAAACATATTATTACTGTACTTCAACTTGTATGTTTGAGACAAGGAGTACAGTAAATTGCACATACTAGCAGGGACATGCTGACTGTGCCTTTGGCTATTTGGTATGTTTTTAAAATCGCTTTGCCAAGTTAGAAGAGAAGGATAGCTATGACTCTTCGGGTGAGCTCATTTCAATTTTGCTATTGCTCTCATCATTTATTTTTTTTTACCCTCCTGTTAAACTTTACAATAAACTGAGTTTGTTGCAGCAAGCAAAACATATTCATTTTAAGGATTAGTGTTCAGACAGAAGTATGGGCTTCACTATATAGCAGCTCAGAGTTCAATCCTTTGTGTTAAATTTGAATCGCACTTTCTGGACTTTATGTGCAGTGAGACAGATTTGACGATTTTTAAAATCTCCTTTTGCTCTTTACATGGACAGTGTCGAAATCCTGCAGCTGAAAGTAACTGAACTTAAAAATAAATTTGCCAAAATTTATTTGCTTGACTGTACATTACTCAGGACTTGATTCAAAATCTTGGCAATCCTGCTGTGCACAGGGTATCATTACTTGGTAGCCCATACAGTTGCAAGCATGTCTTTTCATAAATGAAAATTGCTAAAATCAAATATGGAAATGTTCTAACACATACAAATCTTTGCAATTAATTAATTGTTGCAATGTCTAGCATCTCAGTTGATGTTAATAGCTTGTGCAGAAGTAAGCAGTTTTGTATTCATCACTAGAACAGTCATTGCAAATTACTCTCTTATTAATGTTTGAAGAATGCTCTTAATAGATTTTAAAAAAAGTTTTATAATTTAACCATTTCTTGAAGCAGCTATTTTTAATGTTAATGTTTGTCATTTAGATTTTATATGGTTGACTCAGTACTGATAATTCAGTCCACAACCAAAAACATTTACCAACACCTTGATTAGACTCTGGTTAAGTGCCATCTGTGCACTCTCTGTTTAGAGAATAAGTGCTTTTCCCCGTGTTCTCGCAGCCTTCCTCCAAGGACTCTGATTATCTTTTGCAGTCCAGACTCATTGTGCTAGGTGATAGATAAATTGGCTCTGAGTCAGAGTTTATGTGTGTTAGCCATCCCTTTCATAGATTGTCTTTCCATCCAGTTTGAATTCTGCTGGGTGTTTATTGTCAGATGGATGATTTGCACTCATATAAGCTTTTTTGGAGAAGAAAATTCTTTCTTATATTCATGAAGTAGATTTTGGAATATTTGTTGTTTAAACATCCCAAAATTGGCTTAAAATGCATCTGTTAGTCTCTGAATATTTTAACTTATTTCCTTGTAAAATATACAGATGTACTGAACTAATTGGTGACTCTGAAATATTAGTAAATTTGAGAGTGTTTTGCAATGTACTGGTATCTTGCATTGTGGCTAGTACTGCCAGGATAGTGTTTAAATTCCCTGCAACCCTGAAATCGAAAAATGTGGGTTCAGAGAATACTGTAGATGGGTTAGAAACTGTGTCCATGTGTGACTTTACTTTGTGATGGCCTACTACACGTGCTTGTAATGGAAGTACTAGGTTCATAAACTGAACAGATGAATATTTACAATGAGGAAGGATAGGTGGACATGATGCCAAGATAGATGCCCCTGTGCTCCTCGAATTATGAGTAGAAACCAATGTAAGGCTCAGTCTTAACAAGCAACTGCACTAAAATAAACCAAATGATACATCAGAGATGGTATGGCTGTATACAGCTAAACATCATGATTAAGATAAAAAAAGGGGAAAACGCATTGGGGTAGCTGTGAAGGATGCAGACAGAACCCATAGGAAGCCTTTAACCAAATGTCATATTTCAATATCAACAAGAGTCAACTTCTAAATAAAAATATTTCAAGAGATTCAAATATGCAACTTCAATGCCCCCCCCAAAACCTGAGTTTCAGGTCCTTGTTTTTTACTAAACAAATGCATTGAAGGTGCTATTTCTGATGTCCTGTCCTGGCCAGGTATGTTCTTTACAGCTATTGTATATCGAGTCTCTCTCTGCCATTAGGGTTTGTTCCTGCCAGGTGCACAATTGTCATCCTCCATCTGTAACCTTTAATGGAAGAAGCATTTTGGGAAAATTGAATGGATAGATACAGTATAGTCAGCCCATCAGTCACAGCCACACGTGTTTCATCTAATACTATACTTTGTGATTTAATCTTGAAACACAGGTACAGTGTGGAGCTATATACAGTGGTTAGTTAAATATGCAAAAAATTCTTTTAGCATGTTATGCTAATAAAGCTTATGTTGATTTTGTTCATTTTAAGCATCCTAACACTTAGAAGACAATTTTTATACCAATTGTAGAAAAATATGCTTCTAAAGTAGAGCAAAACACTGGAATGTAGTCAATTTATTTATGTATTCTGTTTAAGAAAGGAACAATATTGAAAACAATTTAAATGTGATTTCTTTCCTTTTTCAAAGTAATACATTTTTCTCTCTTATCTTTGTAGTAAATGCAAACCAGCAATCTGAAGGAGGGGTCTCCAGAGATATAAGCAAAGAGCTGAACATGGAGTCAAGTACAGTGAATTATTTTAGAACAAATCCATCAGCATCTTCCTATATACTTGCATTTTCAAGCACATCATTGTGGGAAACTGAAGAACACATAAATCCTTCACAGATCTCTGCACCAACGGATAGTGTTTTTGGTTTCTTTACAATTCAAAGTGCAGCAACTGATCCTTTTCAAAATACTGTCCATACAACCCTTCCATCTTCGAACGTGCTTGAAAAAAAATTCTTTACAGAAACATCTTTAACTGTAGAAGATTCAATATCCAGTGTGCTTTTATTATATGGCAGTAACACAGAGAAGTATATGAAAAGTCAAAGCATACATTCTGTTAATCCTAGTATATTGTACAATTCAAACCCACCCAAGGATACTTTGTTAGAAATACAAAGCAGTGAGGTGTCTCCGAGTATATACATGATAGATCACAAGTTGCTATCAACATTATTTGTGGATTCCAGCAGTGATGACTCAATCAGTATGTCACATTCTCTTGACTTGAATGGAGCTGCTGTTTTTTCCTCATATTTGGATTCAGGACATTCTCTTCAGTCTTCATTAGTAATTCACCCCATAAACAAGGACACAGCTTTTAATCGTGATCTTTCCATGACAATCTCACTATTTGACATTCATCTGTCAGAGTTCTTTCCCCGGTTCACCAGCACTAAAAGCACAGAGCCTGAAATCAGTTTTCAGATGTCTATTAACTTTCCATCAACAGATAAAATAAAAGTCCCAGTGTCATTAGACAGCCAAGGTTTTTCATTTTTTGACAATGCATTAAACCTTGAAAGTATGCATTCATCAACTTTTTTAACTATTAATAGTGAATTGCTCATTGATACATCATTTTTAGAAATAACATCCACACATATTATTGATACAATGCAAAGTTTGTATATGTCAAGTAAAAACTTTTTTGTTTATGGAGAGAATAGTATGGAAACTAATCTTTTTCAAAATACTGCCCATACAGTCCTTCCATCTTCTAGCATGCTTGAAAAAGAGTTCTTCCCAAGCCCATCATTTCTTGAGGAAGAAGCGATGTCCACTTTGAATTTATTATATAGCAGCAGCAGAGAGAATTCTGTGGACAGCCAAAATGTAGCATATGACCTGAGACCTTCTTTTCACAATAGCATAACAGATGTTTTAAGTTTGTCCAAGGACACTTTGTTACAAATACAAGACAGTTATATGCTTCTGGGTGTATTCACGGAACATTACAAAATGGCTGAAACCTTTGTGGATGTCAGCAACGAGGGTGCAATCAGTATGTCACACACACCTGACTTGAATGGGGTTGATGATTATTCCTCACATTTGGATTCAGGATCTAGTCTTCAGTCTTCATTATCAATTACACCCATAAACATGGACTCCGTTTTTAATCCTGATATCACACAATCTGATACTCTTGTGGTGACATTCTTTCCCCAGATGGCCAACACGAAAAATGTGGATTCTGAGCTTGCAACAAGTTTCCAGATCTCTGTTTCTTATCCATTGGTAAATGAAGAAGAAGACCTAGTTTTACTAGACAGTTATTCTTCACCTATTTTGACTATGAATAATGAATTACCATCATTTGTTGATACAACTTTTTCGAACATAATACTCACAAGTACAATTGATACAATTAACTCTTCTTATATTTCAAGTATAAATCTTTTTGTCTCTGGGCAGAATAGTATTGGCTCAGCAGGTGAGCATTCAGTCAGTGGTTCAATTTTTATTACAGGATCTTTTAACTATAATGGAACAGATCTGCCAAGCGTACTTCCATCACAAGAAAAAGAAACTAGCAGTCAAGTTTCAGAAACAAATTATTTTCAAAATACTTTCAGGACACCCATTCCATCTTCTAGCATGCTTGAAAAAACATTGTTTGGAGAGGATTTAATGTCTGCTAATTTACTATATGTCAGTAACACACAAAGCATAGCACCTGATTACCCAACACATTCTGTTAACCCTAGTATAATGTACAATTTAAGTCTGCCCAAGGACAATTCAGTACAAATACAAAGCAGTGAGGTGTTTCCAAGTGTATTCATGGAAGATTACCAGTCAATTTATGTTGTGGATTCTAGCAGTTATGACCTAATCGATATGCCAGACTCTCCTGACGTGAATGGAGTTACTGTTTTTTCCTCATATTGGGACTCAGGACTTACTCTTCAGTCTTCATTCTCTTCAGAGATCTTCTCCCTGCTCACCAGCACTACAATCAAAGATTTTGAACCTGAAACCAGCTTCCAGATGCCTGTTTCCTCTCCACATATAGATAAAACAAAAGTCCTGGTGTCATTTGACAGCAAAGGCTTTTCACTTTTTGATGATAAATCTGTCCCTGAAAGTATATATTCATCGCCGGTTTTAACTATTAATAGTGAATTCCCTACATTCGTTGATATGACATTTTTAAACATAACACCCACGAATACTTTTGATACAATGGACAATTCTTATATTTCAAGTATAAGTCTCCTAGTCTCTGGGGAAAATAGTGTCAGCTCAGAGGCTAAACTTTCAGTTGATGGCCAGGCTTTTGTCACAGGATCCTTTGACTATAATGAAATACATCTGCCAAGTTTATTTCCATCTCTTGAAACTGAAAGTCAAAGTATGGAAATGAATCCTCTTCAAAATACCATCCATACACAACTTTCTTCCTCTACTACTGATAAAGAATTATTTCTAGAAATGTCATTGATGGCAGAAGATATGATGTCCACAGTGATTTTATTATATAGCAGCAGCAGAGAGAAATCTGTGGACATCCAAAGTGTAGCATATGATGATCACATACCTTCTGTTAACCCAAGCATAATGGACACTTTGTTACAAATAAAAGACAGTGAGATGCTTCCAAGTAAATACACGTCAGTTGATGAGTTGCTGCTAACTTTGTTTGTCTCAGGGGGAAACAGTGTCAGCTCATATTCAGTTGATGGGCGAGATTTTATCACAGGATCCTTTAGCTATAATGAAATGCATCTGCCAAGTTTATTTCCATCACATGAGAAAGACAGTTTGTTGACACATATCAGCCTTGTGGCAAGTAGTTCACTAGGGTTACTAGAAGATATAAATCTTCAGCATGAGATTATGGTAACAGACTCCACAATATATGTAATTGCTGATTCAATTACTAAAGACTGGATCAATACTGAAGAATTATCACCTGCTGTAGCAACTCAGTTAATAACAACTGGGACCCAATCAATTTCAATTTTTGATTTTGAAGATAATAAATTTAGCCAGCTGCCTGAAGCCATTTATACCTTTCCAAAGTCAATTTCTCTAAGCTCATCATTATCCACCAAAAATGAAGATGAGTTCTCTGCAGGTCTAACTATTAGCAGCCAAATCCCTGTACTATATTTTGAAACAGATAAGATGTACGAAAGCAGTTTGCATATTGATTTAATAAAACCATCAACGAGCAGTATTGATTTTTTTTCATCAATGTATGATTTTGGCGGAAGCAAATTTCAGGAAACATCAGTGCAAGCAACAGCATCATTGTCGTCAACAGCAGAATGGGATTTATGCCTGCATTTTCTGGACTGTTACTGTGTTGAAGGATATGCAGAGTTTTCTGCAGAGCTGAAAAGTGTTTCTTTATCCAATATTTTATTTTTTATACACCTGTTGCCTTCTATCAGTTTAAGCAGCGGACATTTAACCCAATCGTTCAAGGGGGAATCATACAGCTTGTTTTTACAAAACTTAGAACTCTCTGAAGATTCTTCCCAGCCAGATTCAGCAATCATGGAAGATACACTTGCATTTTTAAGTAAAGCGTCTCTAAATACTTACTTTCATTCTGATTTTGGTACATTAATCACCTCAAGCTTTATGCGACATGATTGGCAAACTTATATTAGTTTAGCAGGTGGACACATAACCCAGTCATTGAAGGAAGACACATATAGCTTGTTGTTGCAGACCTTAGATCTTCCTGTAAACTCATCCCAACCAGATTCAGTGATCATGGAAGATACACTTTCATTTTTAAGCAAAGCATCTCTAAACACTTACTTTCATTCTGATTTTGGCACATTAATCACTTCAAGCTTTATGCGATATGATTGGCAAACTTATATTAGTTTAGCCGGTGGACACATAACCCAGTCATTGAAGGAAGACACATATAGCTTGTTGTTGCAGACCTTAGAACTCCCTGTAAATTCTTCTCAGCCAGATTCATTAATCATGGAAGATACACTTTCATTTGTAAGCAAAACGTTGCTAAATACTTACTTTCATTCTGATTTTGGCACATTAATCACCTCCAGCATTGAGGCACATGATGAGCAAACTTCCATCAGTTTAGCCAGTGGACACATAACCCAAACGTTCAGGGAAGAAACATATAGCTTGTTGTTGCAAACCTTAAATCTCCCTGTACACTCTTCCCAGCCAGATTCAGTAATCATGAAAGATACACTTTCATTTTTAAATAAAACATCTCTAAATACTTACTTTCATTCTAATTTTGGCACATTAATCACCTCAAGCTTTGTGCCACATGATTGGCAAACTTCTATCAGTTTGGCCAGTGGACACATAACCCAAACGTTCAGGGAAGAAACATATAGCTTGTTGTTGCAAACCTTAGAACTCCCTGTAAATTCTTCCCAGCCAAATTCAGTAATCATAGAAGATACACTTTCATTTTTAAGCACAATGTCTCCAAATACCTCCTTCCATTCTCATTTTAGCACATTACTCACTTCAAGCTTTGTGCCACATGATTGGCAAACTGAAAACTCTCAAGACATTATAGCATATTTATCATCTGTGACAAAAATAATGCCTTCCCATGTAGTCACTGCCACTGCTGGAGGAGAGACTTCATTAACTTCTTTTACACCCCCTGCGTCTTCCTCTATCGAGTCATTGAAGTTTTCCCCTCAGTCTTATGTGCAAAATGTCTCTCTCTTGGTACCGGTCATTCTTCCTTCCTCACAGTCTTTTTCTTTGCATACAAGTTCTCATAATGAGCCTGTTGTTCAAAGCTCTTCAACTTCCTCTCATGCCAATGTGTTACCAGTGACCAGCTCTGAAGAGACAAGTAGCACTTTGCCACTCAAATTTATTAGCACACTTGTTGAATCAAGTCTCCACTCTGTGCTACCAAGTGTTACAACGTCACTTTCCATTAGTATATTTTCAATGGCAACTCCAAGACTTGATAGAAGCATAGAATCTAAAAGCACAATCGTACAATCAGATAGCAAGACCAATACTTACACGTTAATAAAATTCCCAGTGCCATCGAGCCCTGAAAGTACTGCCAGTGCAACAATTCCTACTCTAAAGCCCTCAACAGTCTCAGTGCCAGCCTTATCTGTCTCACTGAGCTTCTTTGCTCCAAGCAACATTTCAGGAATTCAAACAGAGAACCTGCTAACTGTCACCCTCAAAGTTGATTCTTCTGTGAACATTTTTAATGACAGTTTTAGAAGTGCTATTGCAAAGGGACTTGAACAGACATTTCTGACAGCTTTGATGACAAATCAAGGGAAGAGCAAACGGCAAGCAGTGGCAAATATTTCTGTAAGTACCTTTCACTTATTTGTTCCTTCTGATCACAATTCAAGCATAATGTATTGGTATATACAGTATTTACTGAGAAAAAAATAAAATAACATGTGAAGTTGCCTTGCTTAGCCTGCCTGATGCTGTGCAAAGGCACCTTGTTTCAATCCTCTTTTTGGTCTACTTGCTATGGCCACTTGGGTTTTCTTGAGATTTTCTGGTTTGTCTCTGTATCCCAAAGACTTTCATGTTAGGCTAATTGTCTTGTTGAAAATACATGCACGTGTATGACCAAGTGTTATATACGCTTGGTTCCTGCCTCATTTCTGATACTGTTTAGAAAGGCTTAAAGCCCAGCCATCGATTTTCAGAACTCGGAAAAAGGCAGGAAACAACCTGGTATAAAAAGACAAATGAAAAGACAAGGTAAAGGTTTGAGTCACCCGCTGTTGAACGTCGTGCAATGAAGGAAAAAAAAAAAAAAAAAAACTCATCTTAGCAACAGGTGCAAGGTATCTGTCAGGACACAAGTCCATTAGCCTTTAAATATGGTGGAGAACAAAAGGGGTGGAACCTTTCCAGGAAGCAGATGTTAGGTCCTGGATCTTTCTGGCTTGGATCCTCTGTCTACAGACAAAAAGTGAGAAGGTTTGAGCAATATTCCCTCCCTTTCTACTTTGGGTGAATTTGTAAGACTTACACAAGTTCAGAGAATGCTCCTCATTCAAGCGTGTGTAATACTGGATAAAGAGTAAGCCCATCATAGTGTATATGCGCACACACAGAAGCCAGTTCCTACAGAGTTAACCTAGCATGAACATCTGTGAGATGCCAGAGGAAACTGAAGTATGCTCATATGAAGAACAACATGTTGAAATTTAATATGGGGCAGGAATCAAGCACCAACTCCAGATGTTATACAGCTACATCAAGCAGCTAAATGCTCTACACTGGTTATGCAGCTTGCAATGGATTACCAGGGTCAAAGTTGCTTTCAGGATGTACCAAGACAAGGATAGAATCTATCAAAGATGGGAGAGAGTGATAGATGATGAAAGAGCCCCACTTTATGTCATTATGGACTGACAAAGGGCTACTGGAATAAGCAAGTTTGGTCAATGCAGAGTATGCTTGGGAGGGTATTCTGTGTGAAAATCTGGGTAAAGGACAAAGGTTTCCCTAAGATGTAGCTTGTGCTATTCCACCATAACACAAAAGAACATGCAAACCAGCCTGAAAGCTACCTCTGAGTTTTAGCACCTTTAAAATCGGTTCCAGAGTATAGGGTACAGCAGTCTTGACCATCAACCTAAAGTGCCCTTTAAAGCCAGATGTTATTCCAGGTATAGGGTTTAAATGGTTCTCCATTTTTTCAGATAGGAGGTAAGTTGGGTAAATACTCATTAGTAAGAAGTATTAAGGATGAGAAAAGAAACATGAGGTAAGAGAAGAAATATTTGTCTGTTGTATTTTAAGGTATGCAGTTGACTATAAAAATATAAAAAGGTAAAACCAGGAACAGATAAAGATCTGTGTAGTACTAGGGTTTGGGTTGTGCTCGGTAATTTATGTTCTTTCTAAATCCTCATGCGCTTCAGTGTAACAATATTTTTCATAATTTTGGATTCATTGAAGATAATTCTGGTTTGAATACAATAGTGATAAAAATGTTGTAAGTATATTTTTACTTTGATTGTGCTATTCCCATTTTTACATTGCCTTAAATCAATGTAAAAACTGCTGTATATTTCTGCAAAAACACTAAAGTCAAACCCATCACTTACCATGAAAGGACAAAACCACACAAAAATAGAGAGTTAAAATATTCAGCACAATACAGGACCCTGGTGTCAGTGGAAAGGAGGGAACCATAAATTCAGTATTTAATGAAAAGCACAAATGGATATGGAGCCGTAGGCCCTGCATAAAATGAATGTCAGTGGCCGCGTGCCTGTGGAGTATGTATATTACTTGTACAACATGCAATTTGCTGTTGTGCTAGCACTGGATTCATGGAGACATTGATAATTTGTCAAGCAATCCACTGGATTACGCATAGCATCGGTGATGATGTTTTCCTATCAAGTGAGCATATGTTACATGTACACATTTAGTTTTAATCAGGTTACTAGTACTGATGCTCTAACATGGGCAATGCAGTGTCGCAGAGGGAGTTCCTTCCCCATTATCATGATGAACTTCTCTACATTAAACGCTCCATCAATAACAAATGCTCAGACTGGCATAATCGCAATATGCTTGGAATGCCACAGTATGGCAACATTTTTAACAGGGCATTGAGATGTCACCAGGGAGCTCATCAGCACTCTTAATTCTGAAGTATGCCATCCTGCTCAGTGTTTATTTTAACAAGAGAAAAGTACCAAATTTGCTCTATGTTGAAATAAACTCTGGTGATGTATCTGTGTGCAACAAACCTTCTTTGTCTAACATTTCCATTCTTAACGAAAAGGCTTATTAATGGTAAAGTACTGGAGATATCTGATTCATAGTAGACTGCAATCTTGATATGTTAAAAAAAAAAACAACTTTGCATCTCTAAATGAGGAGACTCCACCTCAGGCCAGGGTGAGGGCTGGCTGAAGTGAACATGAAATGAACAGCCAATGGCCGATGTCCTACCATAATTTGGCTCTAAAACTAATAACGAAACTTGCTCATATACAAAACTCTGTTGTGGAGTATTGTAACATTTACATTTATATTTCTACGTGTAAGCGTACACAAATTGTGTTACTTGCTCATGACTTTCTTCTTATTTTCTTAATTTCATTCAGGACTTTAAATATTCATGTATTTATCTATTAGGTCTTTAATGTCTGATATTAGTTTATTTCTTGTTTTATTAATTTCATCTTTGCTTTCATTCCTATTGTATTTGTATGAATATTTACAAAGTGCTTTCAGCATGGGAAAGGTCACATATGAATAATTATTATCCATCCATCCATTATCCAACCCGCTATATCCGAACTTCAGGATCACGGGGGTCTGCCGGAGCCAATCCCAGCCAACACAGGGCGCAAGGCAGGAAACAAACCCTGGGCAGGGTGCCAGCCCACCGCAGAATAATTGTTATTATTAAGTTTAATTTATTTTGTATGTGTTGTGATGGTCTGTTTGTCTACTGGTTGAAATGCACTTCTCACTTGTGTTAAAGTTGTAGTTTTTCTGTATGAAAAGTTCTGAGCCCTGAATATTCCGGTCCTTTTTTGCGATTTTGTTAACTTTGCAGTAATGCATCTCATATGACTGCCGCATCCTCAGAGATCCTAATAGAGATTACATGAGCTGCAATTAAGCTGACAGTCATGCAATCAGAACAAGCTGATTGTTAGAGAGCAGTTAAACCCTGTAAGAAATACATTGAGAAGATTGTATCTCCCATGGTATGACCTTTCAGGACAGGCCTGCCTAGCACCATTTTCCAGGAGACAATGCTCAAATAAACATGGCTGCCATATCTATCTGAGATTTTTATACAACATCAGCACCCTTTCTTGTTCCTTCAGTACATACACAGGCAGTAAGAAAGCTTAATTCGCTTCAGTGTGTTGCTTGGATAGGCCTCTGTGATGCTGGGACCAATCTCTGATATAACACTTGCGAGACATTCTGTGATGCTCACTTCAATCCACTCCTCACTCTCCAAAGACCATTACTTCTTTGGAAAACACCAACTTCATAAAGCTTTATTGGAAGGGCCACAGCTTTGACAGTATAAAATAAGAATAACAGCAAGTATGTATTAGAAGAAGTTGCAATCAAAGTGTAGACTGGGGACAGAAGGTCTGATTCATTCATTCAGGAACAAGAAGAAAAAGGCATATTTTTCTTTAGGACAGCCAACATTGCAGTAAGGTGCACAGAAATACATGAGAGTGCCTTTGGACAGATGATATCAGGTAACTTATTTTATTATGTTTAATGAGCTACATCGTTATAAGACAAAAACAAACTTTGTCATTTAAAACACTAGTCTAAAGATAGCCTTCTTAGTGAGGAGTAAACACATTGGCACATGTTTCATTTTTCAAACAGTTTTCTACTCCTTTTTATGAATGGATGTGACATTGTGGAGATGAAAATTTAAATAATGTCACCTTGCTGTGCAGAAAAAAATACAAAGAATTCTCAAGTGGTTTAGCTATCCAACTGACCCAAGTCAGTTATTTAACCAGATTATTCAGACAATACCTGATGTAAATTGTCTAGAGAAGAGTTCAACTGTGCATTGACAAAGCAAGCCCAACCCTGCAATATGACACTAATGACTTTGCTGAGTTCATCTTTTGGTAGTCCATATCCATTAGTTCCATGTCTCTTTACACAGATGGTCAACTTTTATACCAGAGCCTGCACCCTTTAAAAGAGCTCAAAGTCTCCATCACTTACTTAGTGAAAAAGTAAGGCAACAGAGTAGTTACGTCTTTTGAAGTACAACCAGAATCATCCAAACCTCCACCACTAAAAAATGAACAGAATATGTAAGTAGTGGCAGTTTAGTGTTTTATGTTGGCCGTATGACAGAGGAGAAAATATGATTGAAAGTAGTGCATACTTGTATAAAAATAGTCTCTTTCCAGGAAACATGTTCATCTGTTTCCTTTATAGGCGTTTTCATAATGCTACAGTGCATCTATCCATCAGCCTGGGACTGCAATTCTTTTAGTGTGTACCTCTAACAAATGACTTGCCACAGTGCTAAAAGTAAATGTAATACTCCCGTTGTGACACCTCAAAGGAAAGTGACACATGCAGTACATCAGGCTGCCAGAAAATTAATTCTTTGATGTACATTGCTATGTTGCTTTGCTGCTTTTACATCCCCCCTGAGCTGAAAGAGAGCAAATGTCTAGAGTGAGTGAAAGGACTGACATTCTGAGGAGAGGCAGAGCATCACTGTGGTATTTTACAGAGAACACAATTAATAATTGTTTTCTAAAAAATAAAAATCAAAACTCATGCACATACTGTATATGGAGTCTATGTCCAGCATGTCAGAATTATTTAGCTTCACATAAACCTTTTTGCATTGGAAAAACTTTTAGTATATCTCGTCACATTTTGAGAAAATTTTTAATGACTGATATAGTAGGGTCAGAATGTTGTGCAACTTTTAGATGAGATTGGTTGGAACCTCTCTGCTACATTTTCACCAGAGTCTTAAAACTAATGAGAGTCTCTGAAGGTAGTTGTAGAAACTCCTTTTCATTCCAAACTGGATTTTAAGAAGATGTACACCAAGCTAAATTTATTTTTAATTCTTACCTGTTTAAACTATTTCTAACTGTATTCAAACATAAGAAATTTGACAAACGAGAGGAGACCATTCAGTCCATCAAACCCATTTCTTTAGCTAATAGCTAAGCTGTCCTAATACCTCATCCTGATTCTTCTTAAAGATTGTTAAGGTTTCTGCTTCAACTGATAGTTTGTTCCGTACTTGATTCAACATTTAGTTGAAAGAATTCTGCTGGATCTACTTTATCAATGCCTTTGAGGATTTTGAAGACCTGGGTTTGGTCCCCATGCAGTCTTTGCTACTTGAGACTAAACCGGTTTAATTCTTAGAGTCTGTCAGAGTAGGATATGTCCTTAAATCCTGGGATGCACCTAGCTGCATTCCTCTGCACAGCTCGCAGTGCTGCTATTTTTTTCTTGTAGTCTGGTGAACAAAACTGTACACAGTATGCCATATGCAGTCTCACTAGTGCAATATATAGTTTGAGCATAGCGTCCTTTGATTTATATTCAACTTTTTTTACAATATAGCCTAACATTTTATTTGCCTTTTTAATACCATCTGCATAATGCATACATGATGAAAATATTGTGTCAACATAAACACCTAAATAGTGTGTCGCATCTTGATTTCATAACTGACATTCCTTTTTGCCTACGTGTATCACTTTGAATTTTTCTACATTAAATTGCATTTTCTAATTATTTGCCTAGTTCTGAAGATATTCCAAGACTCCTTCATCTTCGTCCTCTTCTTTGCCGACTCCTATGGGTCTGCCATTTCTCTTATTTTAATATTATCTTTTAATTTCATAAGTTTGCTAACTAAAACAAAATATATGTCATTGACGTAAATCAGAAACAGTAAACACAGTCCACTGATGACCTCATTCCAGGTGGGTCATTCTCCTCCTATCTGTACTCTTTGTGTCCTGCCAGTTAACCAACTCGAGATTCAGTTTTGTAGGTTATCTCTAATGCCTAAACCTTCTAGTTTCAAAATTAATATTGTTGTACGACCATATCAAAGGCTTTTTGAAAGTCTAAGTAAATTATGTCATATGCTTTTCTTTTGTCACTTATTGCAGTTTCCTGTTCAAAAAATTCTAAAAGACTGGTTTGGCAAGATGTGTCTATCATAAACCTACATCAGCTGTTATTTTTTATATACATTTCATAATGGTTCTTTTCTAAGTTTTTTTTTTCTTATAGTATGATTTATTGGTCTGTAATTACCATTTTGTCTGCCTTCTTGAAGATTGGAGTCACGTTCGTAACTTCCAGTACTTTCCCTTTCTCAAGTGACTGTTCATAAACTGTACAGTATGCCTAATAAGGGCTTATACAGTATATGCCATTTTTTATTTTTTTCAATAGAACTGGTAAAACTCCTATCAGGTCCTGGGGTTTTATTAAAAATTTAACTCAGAGCTTGTTTTTGCTTCTGCATTTGTATCTTCTTTTACAAACACTTGCATGAAATATATGTTCAGTTTATTTGTTCCTTCCATCTCGCTTTCAATGATTTATTTATTTGTGTCCTTGAGTGTTCTTAAGTTCTCTTCTTTTATGGCCTTTAATTGGAGCAGTACTCATAAAATTGCTTGCTGTTCGTTTAGCTAGACTAATAATTTTTTTTTCGGTTTCTGTTTTGACCTTTTAATTGCTTTTTTAATTTCTTGCAGTAGTGTCTCATATTCCTCAAAGTCAGAATGATTTGGCTGCTTTTTTATTAACTTGTACTGCAATCTTTTCAGTTTTACTTTTTAAATAATTCCTTTGTCTATTTTATATCCCCTTGGGATTAATAAAGTATCTATCTATCTATCTATCTATCTATCTATCTATCTATCTATCTATCTATCTATCTATCTATCTTAGCATTTTTCTTCTTTTGGTTTATTTTCGAGCCTGGCTCAGAAGATCTCGAAAGTGATACCTCCTATCATTTACAGTTGCTAAGTTTTTACTTCATCAAGATACTTCCTTGTCCAACTTAAGTCTGCTTTCCTCAAAATTTAAGTCTTTTTTTTAGTTCACATTTGTGTGATCCAAAATGACCTCACATTTTCCATGTTGTGATTGTGTTTCAATAGCTACTGTTTTTATTACTATGTTCTCCAGATAGGTGTTTCCGCATGTTGGCTTGAAACAAACTGAATGAGAAAACAGTCATTTTCCATTAGTACCATCTCAGTTTGGGCTTTTTGTAGGGGCTTCCCAATCAATGCTTGAAAAGTTAATATCACCCATGATTACTATGCCCTCATTCACACATAGTATTTGATTAAATAAAATGCTACTGTCTGAAATATTAACATCTGGTTGCCTGTAGCAAACCCCAATGACTAAATCTTGTGTCTTTCTTCCTTACAACCTTAATCCACAGTGATTCTGATATGTTCCCTTCTTCCATTTTGAATGTATAGACCTGAATATTATTTTTCACATATAGCTCCTCACCTCCTTTCCTTTCTTGTCTGTCTTTACTGAAACATGCATAGCCACTAATCTTATATTCCGCTCCATCACTCTCATTTAGTCATGACTCTGTAATTCCTACAATATGATAGTCCCAAGTCAATACTGTTACATCTATCCATCCATCCATTATCCAACCTGCTATATCCTAACTACAGGGTCACGGGGGTCTGCTGGAGCCAATCCCAGCCAACACAGGGCGCAAGGCAGGAAACAAACCCCGGGCAGGGCGCCAGCACACATCTTAAAAAGTATTTTCTTTTATTGCAAATATCATTTTCTTGTTTTCGTGTTACAACCCCAGAATTGTGCAATTTAAGTTAACTGATGATGCAGTGTGGGTGAGTGTGGATGTGTGCATTTATGGACCCCATGATCAACTGGCACCCTCATCCGAAGTTGTTGCCTGCATTGTTTCCAATGCTGCCATAATAAGATCTGGCCCTCTGTGACCCTGAATTCACATAAGCAGATTTGAGTATGTATATGCCATTTTTAAATGCGTGTCTATTCATAATACTGTATAGGCATATTTTTGCTAAAACTTTAGAAATAAGACAAGTTAGAAATATTGGTACATTTTCACAGTTGTCTAGGTAGTTGATGCCTATACCACCAGTGCATGACGTAAAGTAAGATCCAGCTCTGGACAGGACGCCAGTCAGTTGCTTGAAACTCAAATGCACACAAACGTTGACTTTTACTGAATAAATAAAGAGTAAGCAAATTAATTAACATGCTTGTTGTAAGTATTTGAAATGAAAACTGGCACACAGCAAGACTCACTTGAAACTAAGAACCCTTTTCCCTTTACCTCAGTATTGCAGCACCCACTTTCTAAATAATATTGATTACACCTAAAAAAAAATAGAAAAACTTGTGAGGTAAAATCTTGCAAAATGCAATTTAATGCAATTACTCAATGGTAACCTTACCATCAGCTTGTCTCATTATTACTTATATGAAGTGTGTTCGCAGCCTTGGGGTGGAGAATGATGACCAGCTGTCCTTCATTGGTGTTGCTAATGTCTCTTGGCCTTGAGATTAACTTCATATAGTATCTACAGGATAACACAGCTCCTGGTTCAGGATTTGGTAGTTTCACAACTGGACTACAATAACTCTCTGCTATCAGGAGTAGTGGCATGTGTCACCAGGCCACTGCAGGTGATTCAGAAGATAGCAGCACATCTAGTGTTCAACAAGCCAGGTCAGTACACGTCACTCCTTGTTTCAGATCACTACATTGGTTCCCTCTATTGGCATGTATTAAGTTGAACTCCTTAATGCTTTCCAACAGAGTAGTCAGTAGGTCAGCAGCATTATACTGTATATGGATATGGATGTCCTATGCTCCTTCTTGATCACTCAGATCTCAAACCATACTCTGGGTGGCCATCTCCATTTGAAATTCTGACTACCTCAATGTGTTTAAGAAGCATTTGAAGACTCTCTTGTTTGATGAATTTCTATCTAACTGGTATCAGCTGTTAAGTTTTTGCAATCTTTGAATTATAAATGGTCATTTTTGTAACCTTGTTGTGTAAGAGTTGTTGCAAAACAGTCCCCCAGACTTTACTCAATTGTATTGACTATTTTTGTAATTGCCTTTGGATAAAAGTCTCTGCTAATCAAATAATTGTATATTAAATTAAAGCTTATAGATATTAAGTTTTAAGAAACAAAATAATTTAGGCGTTCATATTGAAAAATGTTCTTAATCTTTAAAAAAATTTGAATGTAATGAAAAGGCTAGGAAAACAGATAAGAGAAGCTTTCAAAGCACTCAAAGGGTTTCATACAGTGAATCTGGACCTTTTCTTCATATGGAAAATAGAAAGATAATGTTATATCATTCCAGTAAGTCCTGTCTCTCAAAATCTGAAACTGCATACTTATCGGATTAATTTTATTATAGTAAAATGATAAATATCTCAGTTCATGATTAGGTAGGGCAGCACGGTGGCGCAGTGGTAGTGCTGCTGCCTCGCAGTTAGGAGACCCGGGTTCGCTTCCTGGGTCCTCCCTGCGTGGAGTTTGCATGTTCTCCCCGTGTCTGCGTGGGTTTCCTCCGGGCGCTCCGGTTTCCTCCCACAGTCCAAAGACATGCAGGTTAGGTGGATTGGCGATTCTAAATTGGCCCTAGTGTGTGCTTGGTGTGTGGGTGAGTTTGTGTGTGTCCTGCGGTGGGTTGGCACCCTGCCCAGGATTGGTTCCTGCCTTGTGCCCTGTGTTGGCTGGGATTGGCTCCAGCAGACCCCTGTGTTCGGATTCAGCAGGTTGGAAAATGGATGGATGGATGATTAGGTAAATTACAGAAAACAAAATAATAAATGTTTGGTGTTTCCTTTGTGACAACTTAGCTATTAGCTAAACAAATGGACTTGATGGACTAAATAGTCTCCTCTCATTTGTAAAATTTCTTTTTTATTAAAACAAATTAAAAACACTGCATTACCATGATTATGTAATAGTCAGTTTAAAAAATGGATGGATTAGGAAGTAATGCATTCATTTTTTTGTAATTTGCCCTTCAAAACCTATAGCTACTGTAGCCTTCAATGTTTCATTCCCAAAAGCAATGTAATGGATGCATCCATGAAATTACATAAAACCTCTGGTATGTTACTTGGCCACTGTGAGATGTCAAATGCTTCCTCAGCCAAAATGTGCTCAAGTTTAGCTAAAGGACTGATTGGCCTCAAAATGAAACTGGAGTGATTTGAGACAGCTGTGACCATGGAGTAAAATATGTAGAGCTGCCAGGACTGTTTCATTTTCTTTATCATCTTTAATGTTATGCCTCTTTGGTTAAGACCGCACAGTAAAAACTGGACGTTGTTTCAAATAACAAAATAAACAACTCTCTGTACCTGGAATATTATTTGGAAACAGGCCTTTCCACAAGAAACAAAAACACTGGAGTTCTGAAAGATGTCTAAACTGAAGGAAGATAGCAAGTACTTTTTGTTGCTAGTGGAACCAGAGTAGAACTCCCTACAGTAACAGTCTCAAAGTTGTATCTGTAAATAGTTTTTTTAATACATTGTTCCACTAGGTAAATAAGTAGCTATGTACTGGTTTGAAAAAAAGATGCTAGAGGATTTACTTGTGACATGCATTGTAATTTGTACAAGACAATATTAGTTTATTAACTTACTTATAACTTACTTTGTCATATTCACTGGCTCCAGCTTGGCTTGTGGCTAACTTATAGGGCTATGTGATGTCTTAAAAGTTTAAATAGTCACATCGTCATTTCAGAACAATGACAATATATAATACCATCACCTTGGGAGATGAAGAGACAGAGAGATGCTTGTGAATTATGAATGATTAGCTTCTCTACCCATATAATGTGGAAGTGTCTACACTAAGCGATGAGAGGTGGTGGGAAAATGGTGGGCGGTGGGCATTTTAGTTGATGACGCAGTAGTTTTGTTGCTCACAAGTTGCTGCAACTCACAATGATTGACAGGAGATTCATTCCAAGTTCATTTAAAATTGCTACTAATCATGATGTTGTATTGGCACGAAACTAGAAAACAGATTAGATCTGTCTCATTATAAAATGGCTTTGAGTAAATATCTACCAACAGGAAACTAGAAGGTTTTTTTTTTGTTTACTCAACTCAAAGTTCAGTAATTACTTTTACTCACTCAAACGTGACATCCTCAGTTGTTCTCTTTCTACTTCGGATCAAAAAAAAGCGACTTTATGTATGTTATTGAAAAGAATGTACTTTGTTGTGTTTTATTTTGGTTTGAGTTGACTATAACACATAATTTGCCTTGTCTTATCATGCGTGCAAGCAACATTCTGCAAAAGGCTAATAAAGCTGAGTGTTGATAGGTATTGTGAGCTTGGAATGTACGATGTGTATGCAGAAGGACAATGGCACTGGCTTTTTAAAAAAATGTTAAGACACTGCTTTGATGTATTGTGCAATGAGTTTATTTCAGATTTATTATCTTGTATACACAGTACAATTACATGCCTATTGTAGTGATACTCTGTGCAGATAGAGAAGAAGGGAGGACAACATGGATAATGGAAATATTAAAAAAGAAGGAAAGTTTTATTCTTCTTTAAGATTACAGTAAAGGTTAAAAATGGCATAGTGTCTTAAAGCGATGTTACAGTACGAAAATACATAAGCTTTAACTGTTTACATCCATGACTGCCACTTCTCCATTGTTGTAGCCATGTAAAAGTCCCCCATTACTTCTCTGGTGTTTCATTTGGCCCCAGAGCATGCTATCTCTATGCATGCTTGCTCCTTTCAGTCCAGTTCATTACTCGGTGACCCTTCCAACTCCCACAGCCTCTTGTAGCTCCTGTTTTTAACCCTTATGTCTGTCTGCATAGAGAGCCACACAGGGCCCTCTCCGGTGAATGTCATTGGTTGTGAGAAGTCCTGTGAGCTCATCCCCCAGTTTCTTTCAGCGCTTTTAATTTGCATAGGCTGAAGTCCATTGGCCACTAACCCTCATACTGGCTGGTGCCTAAAAGAAGTGCTGAATCAGCCACTTAAACTTATAGACATGCCACAGGTGAGACACTACACTACTTGCAACTTGATGTTGGAGCACATGTATGTTAGTATATCATATTGAAGGCTGGTTCCCTTGAAGATTCGAGTGCTGCTGGTACTGGCCTTCTTCAAGCACTCAGAGCATTGCGGTGTGGTGTTACAAATATACCTGTGTTCTTCCCATTCAAATTGACGTCTTCTCTCAACTGCAGAGCACTCCTGCTAAACCAGCTAAGCACAAGAATTTAATGCACCACCTTCTGCAAATATGAAGCTTTCTTGTGAGGCGCACAAGATTAAAAAAAAAGAAAAACAAAAAGTGAAGGCTTTGAGGAAATTTGTGCAAATGTTTAGAGCCAGGGTGGACAGAAAAAACAAACAAAAAAAAAAAACAAAATCTGCAGGAGTTCTGAGGCCACGAGACCACCCAGACGACAATGATGGTCATGTGGACTTCTGACTTTCAATCCATCAATGTAGGGACTACACAGTGCTTTGATCGGGTGGTGGTGGCACAGATCACCACCATAGAAGACCAGAAAAAGAACAGCAGAGAAAGTAGGGGTTAGTACGGATTTCAGAGCCATGAAAAAATGATAATTAAATGCATATACAGAATATCAGGGTTAAACTAAAATTAAGCTGTGAGAAACTCATGTTAAAATAATGTTTTTTAGCAGTTTTTAGCAGTGCTCCACAGTATTAGCCTGGTGAATTCCTATTGGTAAGTTATTCCAGATTATAGGTGCATGACAGCAGAAGGCTGTCTCACCATTTCTTTTAAGTTTAACTCTTGGAATTATAAACAGACACTTATTTGAGGATCTAAGGTTATGATTTGGAGTGTAAGGTGACAGGCATTCTGAAATATAAGATGAAGCGAGATTATTTAATGCTTTGTAAACCATAAGCAGTATTTTAAAGTCAATTCTAAATGACACAGGTAACCAATGTAGTGACATCAAAACTGGAGAAATGTGTTCAGATTTTCTTTTCCTAGTTAAGATTCTAGCAGCAGCATTCTGCACTCATTGCAATCGATTGATGTCTTTTTTGCATAGTCCTGTGAGGAGTGTGTTACAGTAATCTACTGAAAACAAAAGCATGAAATTATTTCTCAGCATCTTGCAGTTTTATAAGAGGTCTAACTTTTGCTTTATTTCTTAAGTGAAAAAATGCTGTCCTAGTAATCTTATTAATATGTGATTTAAAATTTAGGTCAGAGTAAATAATTACCCCTAACTTCTTTACCTCCGCCTTGACTTTTAAACCTAATGGATCAGGTTTATTTCTAATACCCTCATTATATGCATTTTCACTAATCACACTTTCAGTTTTCTCCTTATTTAGTTTGAGAAAATTACTACTCATCCATTCAGAAACACAAGTAAGACATTGTGTCAGTGAAACAAGAGAGTCTGGGTCATCAGGCGCTATTGATAAATACAGTTGTGTGTCATCAACATAGCTGTGGTAGTTCATGTTATGCCCCGAGATAATCTGACCTAATGGAAACATGTAAATCAAAAAGAGCATCAGACCCAGGATAGACCCAGATCCTCGTGGAACATCATATAGAATATCATGTGTCTTTGAAGTATATTTACCACAACTAACAAATAATTTTCCACCTGTTAAGTAAGACTCAAAGCAATTTAAGACATTGCCGGAAAGGCCCACCCATTGTCTAAGGCGATTTATAAGAATATTGTGATCAATGGCATCAAATGCAGCACTCAGATCTAAGAGGATGAGAACAGATAAACAGCCTCTGTCTGCATTTACCCAAAAGTCATTTACTACTTTAAAGAGTGCAGTTTCTGTACTGTGATTTGTTCTAAAACCTGACTGAAACTTATCAAGAACAGAATGTTTATTCAGGTGATCATTTAGCTGCATAATGACTGCCTTTTGTAGAATTTTATTTAAGAAAGCAGGTTAGAAATAGGTCTAAAATTGTAAAAAGCAGAGGAGTCGAGATTTTTTTTCTTGAGCAGAGGTTTAACAACAGCAGTCTTAAGACAGTCTGGGAAGACCCCCGTATCTAATGATGAATTTACTATGTCAAAAACACTTTCAATTAGCATGCTGGATACAATCCACCTGCTTGGTATTAAGTCAAGGATGCAGGTGCATTGTCTCTGCTGAGAAATTTTTTTATATAAATTAGGTAAATCTATCCTGGTGAAAGAATTTAATTTGTTTAAAATGGAGCACTGGGATTTAAGAGGATCAGTATTGGGGAAATGTACTATATTAGTGACTTTCATCTACACTGTGACCAGGGTCTCAAAGTACATTGTCTATCTTTTCCTGCAATAGTTAATCTTAAACTTCACATTTTCAGCTCTCCGTGTTTACTTCTTCTCAAGGGCAGAGATATTTTCACTGTTCACAAGTGATCTTATTCGGTAACCAGTTTTGATTGCCAGGTTGTGCTGCATGTAATCCTCATCCACTGTCTATTTTTATTCGTTTTCATATTTGTTTACAATATCCATCCCCAAACATATGCCTCTTTCTTCCAGCATACCAATTGCTTTGCTTTTTGTATAAAGAGTCTGGACATCTAAAAACCTGCCAGATGAGGATAAAAACCTGTCTGCAAAAATATATTATCAAAATAAAACTCATGAAGTAAAGTGTGATCACTTCACGTTTAACTAAAATTCATTTAAATAGGTAATGAATGTTGTGACAGATAGGGGGCGCTGTCGTCCCCTTGAACCCTCATATCAGACGCCAGACACCAGATAAAAGTCCAAATATACTATTTAATCAGACAAATAAGTGCACAAAGCACCCTCCACTCCACTATATTCATAAATCACAATCAATAACCAATAAACAATAATCCTCCACCCTTCCAGACGCGTTGCCACCCTTCCTCCCAGCTCAGCTTGCCTGTCTGGGATTTCCCACAGTCCTTTATAGTCCGTGACCTGGAAGTGATTCCGAATCCTCAGTCCATGTGACTTTCTAGCACTTCTGGGTCAGATCAAAAACTCCTCTTCTTCAACCCGGAAGCAGGTCATCTCCTCTGTCCATGTGACTAGGACGCACTTCCGGGTTGTAGGCAAAAGTCTCGCTGCTCCTCCCTGCAGCACCTTCTAGGGGCCCCTGTGGTATCCAGCATTGCTGTGGATGAAAACTCCAATGTCCATAATTCCCTGCTGGCATTCGAGGCACCTCCATGCTGCAGAGAGGGCTCCACCTGGCGGCCTGGGGGTATTGGCCAGGATGACTAGCCGGCTATAGTCCACAATGTATAACATAACTTTGTGCTGCTTGTTGTTCTACATTATATGATGTTGCTAAGGGAATTATTAGAAAGTAATATAAAAAGAGACAAAACCACAAAATATCATGCACAACAGATGTCTCCTGTGGTAGAGCATCTATATGTTTAGAAGCTTCAAGTGAATTTAAATAGTGTAGGTTATTATAGTTTTTCAGTTTTACATTTCTGAGAAGCTTTAACAGAACTCAGTCTTCTTTTTTCTGGTTTTCCTCAGGTGGAGATATTGAATATCTTTCGAGTTGATATGAACAATGTAATGGTTCAGTTTGCTGTGCTACAGGACGGAATACCATTGACTGCGGCAGCTGCTTCCATGGTGTTTAGTAGGCTTCCAGATCCCATGTCTGTCTTGAATCAAAACTTGCCTTTTAAGGTATGTACAGTATATACTGTAAATCTTATTAACAATGTAATGAATATAAGCATATTGGTGACTTATAGAACCAAATTCAATGTTAGCACTCCTACTTGCAATATAATGCACTCTTTATGCTACAGGGTCTAGTGTTTTAGAAATATTGTCTTTACAATCTAATAAGATGCTATTGTGAACAGTAAAGTAACATTTTCTTAATAGTAATTTTTATATTTATTTTATACCATGACAGAGAGTAATTTCACTGTCTCCTAGAAGTCTGCTGTATAAAATAACTAAATATTTTCTTTATTTTATGAGAATGATGCTAAAAGTCTGATATAATAAATTCACAAGTTTTGAGCTATAAAGGTAGGTGAAATCCAATGTATTTTTCTCATTTTCATCACTTTTGTTTACAAATATTAATTTTATTATGGAATAAAGATATGAAAAGGAAATTAATTATCAAATCTATTCTCATCCATGGCTTTTTTCCACCATTATACCTGTTTGAGGATTATCATATGAAATTTAATTTCAGTCATAAATAAAAATGCTGAAGCGACATGTTCTTGTTAGCCATTGAAATCAGCCATAGTTACCAGAAATTAAATAACCAAAAAGAACTGCTGATTTTATTATCAGACTTGAACTTGATATATTCTAGGGACCTCACTTATAAAACTTTGTGTAGATTTGGTTGTGAAAATAAGCGCATGCTAAAGAACAGTAAAAAAAACTATGCTAAAAAAAACGGAAAAAAAATCTAAAAAATGGCGTACACACATTTCTGCACATTTTACCGTCATAAATTGTAAATGTGCATTCATGAACATGCTTCGATGCAAATCAACCTCATACATATGCAATCACGATTCTGCAGACATTCATTGGCTACTAGAGCAGCCTCCTGCCATCTGCATTTAAGGACATCTGGCAGTGGCATTATAGCACCTCTCCAATGTGTTCTGGGGGTCTGGGAGAGGCATAAGGTGCCAGTGTCTGAGTGGGTGGCCACTATCACCTGGTACATGATTGCCATTACAATGAATAGCATAAAACGTATGAAAAACTGAGGGTTCAGCAGTTACCTTAGCAACAAACCAGCCACCACATACAGTACCATCATGTCTGCCAAAGCTATTTGCTTCAAAATAAATGCATATTGGGTTGACCAAGGCCACAGACACATGATGATGATCTTGTTATCACATATGACTTGTGTGTTAATGGAATGTCAAACTTACAGTTAACAAAAGCAGCTTCATTCTCATTAGATGCCCTTATTGAAATATGAGTGCAGTAAAAGCTCCAATTACATTAGGAGAACCAAACACTGCTGCAGAGGTAGTGCCGCCTCAATCAGCTAATGGCTTCCAACACAGCAGGCAGGATTGGGTGAAGCCTGGTTGAGATATTCTTGACATGTTGGTCATTTCCCTGAGAAGTGATAACAAGTAGATGATATAAACTGACAAAAAACAAAAAAGTTCTTCAGTGCAAAAATGTAGCATTGGTTCTCTTACAAGGAAGCTAAAATAATGACTATACATCATACTCAGCATTTTTGAGGTTTAATATGTTTGTCGCATTAACGCACATTACGATAATAACTCGCTGGAATGAATTGGCTGCATTTCCTTGCCTGATCAAAGGTGTTGTCATTTCCCAATTTCTCTGAAATGTTTTGTACAAATGGGTCAGAGTTGCCATAAATATTTCCAAGTTTCAAGCTTGCAAGCTTCCACGTCATGTTTTCCTTTATAAATACCAACTCTTACATGGGAGGTTCTATATGCACATTTCAAACTACTTTTTGTGAGTACACAAGTTTTATAAATGCAGCTGAAAAGGAGACTATTGATATCAAAATATACATAATCACCTGATTATGTTTATTATTATATCTATAACCAGGCTTTAAAAAGTTATCAGGAAGGTACCAAACAAATTATAAAAACCTATTCCTGGTATATTGATGTCTTATTATTATATTACTATAAAACACATAAAAATAAATCATCAGCATTTATATACACAAAAATTCCAAAAACAATAGAAACGCTCATTCTGTCTTTTTGTTCTAAACTACACAGTGTATCAATAGCTGCCAATATTCAACCAAACCAAAGAGAAAAAAAAGCAATAGCAATATAAAGCCAAAAGGTCTGGCCACAGGTTATAACCAGGATGATGTTATGTCATATGAAGACCTACTCGCAAGGTTCACCATTATTCCACAAAAAATGAAAAAGGAGACAGATAGTGTTTTGTATAATCTGCTCAGCCAATACAACCTGAAGACATGAAGATTGTCATGTTTTAAGACCAGACCAGTCTTTTTCTCAGGGTCCTGAAGGTCCACATCCTTTTGTATGTAAAGTACAGTAAATGCAACAAACCTTAAATATGATACACCAAGAACTCAAGTGATATGAGCAGCAAACTTAGTAAAATCTTTATACAGTGATCCCTCACTATATCGCGCTTTGACTTTCGCGGCTTCACTCCATCGCAGATTTTAAATGTAAGCATATCTAAATATATATCACAGATTTTTCGCTGGTTCGCGGATTTCTGCGGACAATGGGTCTTTTAATTTATGGTACATGCTTCCTCAGTTTGTTTGCCCAGTTGATTTCATACAAGGGACGCTATTGGCGGATGGCTAAAAAGATGTTTTGTCTCCTCTTCATATAAAATTTGAACTAATGAAAAAAGTGCAAGTAATAAACAAGAAATCTGAAGGAGGTGGAAGCTGAAAAGGAACACTGCAAGGTTGAGTTTAGGGAGAAGGTGAGACAGGCACTGGGTGGTAGTGAAGAATTACCAGACAGTTGGGAAACTACAGCAGATGTAGTAAGGGTGACAGCAAGAAGGGTGCTTGGCGTCACATCTGGAAAGAGGAAGTAGGAAAAGGAAACCTGGTGGTGGAATGGGGAATACAGGAGAGTATACGAGGAATAGGATGGTAAAGAAGAACTGGGATAGTCAGAGAGATGCAGGTAGTAGACAAGTACAAGGAGGTAAGGCTGGACGTAAAGAGAGAGGTGGCGAAGGCTAAAGAAAAGTCGTATGATGAGTTACATGAGAGGCTGGACACTAAGGAGGGAGAAAAGGACCTATACCGATTGGCTAGACAGATGGACCGAGCTGGGAAAGATGTGCAGCAGGTTAGGGTAATAAAGGATAAAGATGGAAACTTACTCAAAAGTGAAGAGAGTGTGTTGAGCAGATGGAAAGAGTACTTTGAGAGGCTGATGAATGAAACGAGAGAGAGAAGAGGTTGGATGATGTGGAAATAGTGAATTAGGAAGTAATACGGATTAGCAAGGAGGAAGTAAAGAAGCTATGGAAACATGGAGGTGTCTAGGAGAGATAGCAGTGGAGGTTTTAACCAGATTGTTTAATGGAATCTTGGAAAGTGAGAGGATGCCTGAGGAGTGGAGATGATGTGTACTGGTGCCGATATTTAAGAATAAGGGGGGTGTGCAGGACTGCAGTAACTACAGCGGAATAAAATTGATGAGCCACAGCATGGGCAAGAGTAGTGGAAGCTAGGTTAAGAAGTGAGGTGATGATTAGTGAGAAGCAGTATGGTTTCATGCCAAGAAAGAGCACCACAGATGCAATGTTTGCTCTGAGGATGTTGATGGAGAAGTTTAGAGAAGGCCAGAAGGAGTTGCATTGCATCTTGGTGGACCTGTAGAAAGCATATGACAGGGTGCCTCGAGAGGAGCTGTGGTATTGTATGAGGAAGTCAGGAGTGGTAGAGAAGTATGTTAGAGTTGTACAGGATATGTACGAGGGAAGTGTGACAGTGGTGAGGTCTGCAGTAGGAGTGACGGATGCATTCAACTTGGAGGTGACAGTACATCAGGGATTGGCTCTGAACCCTTTCTTATTTGCAGTGGCCATGGACAGGTTGACAGATGAGATTAGACAGGAGTCCCCGTGGACTATGATGTTTGCTGATGACATTGTGATCTGTAGCGAGAGTAGGGAGCAGGTTGAGGAGACTCTGGAGAGGTGGAATGAGAGGGAGGTCAGTGGAATGGTGAGGATGCAGGGAGTAGAGTTGGCAAAGGTGGATGAGTTTAAATACTTAGGATCAACAGTACAGAGTAATGGGGATTGTGGAAAAGAGGTGAAAAAGATAGTACAGGCTGGGTGGAATGGGTGGAGAAGAGTGTCAGGAGTGTTTTGTGACAGACGGGTATCAGCAAGAATGAAAGGGAAGGTCTACTGTACAGGATGGTAGTGAGACCAGCTATGTTATATGGGTTGGAGATGGTGGCACTGACCAGAAAGCAGGAGGCAGAGCTGGAGGTGGCAGAGTTAAAGATGCTAAGATTTGCAATGGGTGTGACGAGGATGGATAGGATTAGAAATGAGTACATTAGAGGGTCAGCTCAAGTTGGACGGTTGGGAGACAATGTCAGAGAGGCGAGATTGCATTGGTTTGAACATGTGCAGAGGAGAGATGCTGGGTATATTGGGATGCTAAGGATAGAGCTGCCAGGGAAGAGGAAAAGTGGAAGGCCTAAGCAAAGGTTTATGGATGTGATGAGAGAGGACATGCAGGTGATGGGTGTAACAGAACAAGATGCAGAGGACAGAAAGATATGGAAGAAGATGATCCGCTGTGGCAACCCTTAACGGGAGCAGCCGAAAGAAGAAGTGAAGGAGATGGATATTTGAGAGAGATATTTCCATAAATAACTGATGCCAAGATAAAGGAAGATGTTTTTGTCCATACACCAATCAATGACAAGTGGCTCAGAGATCTCCTTTTGGTGTTGGAGGAAATCACATAAAAACCATTCAAGGATGTTGTTGGGAATTTTCCTGGCAACAACAGAACAACAAACTACATCCAGTTGGTCAGGAAAATGCTGCACACATAGAAACCATGAAGTACAATGTTTTCTGAATTCACTTTTGAGTTCATTCTCTAATAATTTTGGTGCAGCCAGAGACTCACATCATAATGAGTTTCACCAGGACAAAGCAACAATGGAAAAGCAGAATCAGGGCAAGTGGAATCCACTATTATTGGGCATTGAAACGAGAGAATCAGATGGTGAGAGCAGACAGAAAATCAGCAGCAAAACTTTTTTTAGTTCAGCTGAACAAATGTAGTGTGTAAGCATCATTAAGATTCAAAAATGTCCTTGTTTAATAAAATTTGATCAAGCAAAAAGGTTAATTTCATGTTTATATTTATGCGTGATTTGTCTTCAGATTTAAGCTGTCTATCATAATCACCAAATACTTTTCAAGAAGCAAAAGTCAACAAGGAAATGGATTAATGAAATTTGTCTGTTATTCTGTTAGAATGTATTGTTCCCCCAAATTGACTGCCTTAGAGAGTACCTACCACGGAAGGTACCAAATTTAATAATGCTTGGTTATCAAATCACGTAATGAAGAAAATTGTTTAACTCCTGCTGACAATAATCACATCTTTTCAGGTGTCTCAGACTTCTTTTGTACTGCCTTCTTCTACATCGACCTCTGTGCCTGACTTCACAGCCTGGATAGCTGCAGTTGCTGTGTTGTCAGTTATTTGTGCATCGCTTCTCATCTTTCTTGCCTTTCATGTGAAGAAAAAATGGAAGGTTGTGGGAGTGGCATCTTCAGACAGTACACCATCACCCGTTCAATTTCAGAAGGTAAGGTAATACTTGCAGTATGTACTTCCTTATTAAGTATTTGGCAGGCCTAAAAAGAAAGTTATTGAAAAACATGTAACTTGGGTAGCTGCTCAACACAATAATGTTTTATTGATTTTGCTACAGCAACAAGCAAGGCCATCTTTCATCCTGGGACTTACTGAACTTTAATCAACTTTATGGTACTTTAAACATATATATCCCTCAACCAAATACAGGAATAAAATGAAATATCTTGCCTGAAGGTCTTTCATTTTTAACTCCATATATATGCAAATTATACTCTCTATTAGTTAGGCTCATTTTTTAATGTCTACTCTATATTACAGTTTATCCCACTTTAACACATTTAACTCTGGAAATTTTCATCTGATTACCGCCTTTCTATTAATTTGTCTATTCAGCTTAAAGTACCACAGCAGCTGTTAATATTTTGAATGCTTGATTTTGAGCCTATCGTGTTCTATCATTGAGATTCTGGTTTCCCCATGGTCTAAGTTGTCCTTGTATTACCTAGCATGCACTTCTGCTTCTTACCCATCTCCCATTCTAAATAACACTCATGTCACTGAAGGATTTTCTGACTGACAGCTACTTGCTTGTTTTTCTCTGGCTCTTGGGTACTGTACCTAACCTCTGATACATCTCACCCAGTGGGCTTGCTATTTAACCTATCTGTTCAGCCAGATTTTGACACAAAACTGGTAACAATTTAGTTTAGGCACTGCAAAAATGAATCTGTTTCTCATTTACTCTTGTGTAACAAGGCAACAATAACAACAACAGACTTTACAAAGCTCTTTCTAAAACTGTGTTATGAAGTGTTTATTCATCTCTGCAATGTGACCTTCTAACAAAACTTCACTTTAGAGTTTTCTGAGGTGGCTGAACTGAGACGCGTTTCTCTTGATATTACATATTTAGTATAACAACTCTGAATCCTACATATTAACATGTGATTTTACCATCATGTCAGTATGCCACACTGCACAGAGATGAATAACCTGTCTACTGTTGTTTTATTAGTCATATGAAGACCAAAAAAAAATCCTTTGTTAAGTCTTGTTAGAAAAGAGTAAATGAGTAATAGATGCATTTTTGCACTATACATAAATGAAAGTGTTACCACAAAACCAATTATTTATCTTTGGCCTGTGTGGTTATGGCTGAACCAGAGCTGTTTTGTGGCAAAACAACGTCTGGTGCCAAAAGGGAAAATTAGCGCCCTTCCTCAATCAAAATGGATAAAACAAATTTTCATTGCTTTCTTCACTTAAATTTTTACTCCCGTTTGAAATCCATTGTTTTAATGTATTTGAGTACTCGCGTTGTCTTTCAGTACATTTTTTTTTCTTTCAGATTTTGTGCTCCCGACATCTTTTTAGGACCCATTTTCTGTCATGAATTGAAAAGGAATAAGTATGATAGTTCCAAAATAAAAATTATTTCATTTTCTATTTTATTAAACATCAGTTCAAGTTTCATTATTAGAATAAATCAAAACATTTAATCATATTTCCTTTTTTCATTTTTTTTAGCCAAATTTATAAAACAATATAAACTAATATATTACGCAAAATTAACTTACCTTAAATAAAGGAAGAAACACACAGACAGCGTAGAGATACGAGTAGATAGAGTATCACTATGAAAGCATAATGACTGGTTGTGCATCGCAGTTCTGACAATGAATGTGGGCACCGCTCAGTTGTGCGTTTAAATATTAGTGGTGTGGCGGTTCTCAAGCAGTGCATCATTGTTAATTAACTTATAAATGCACTTTTATTTCCAATAATTCACCTGTGATTGTAAAAGACAATATAAAAACATTTCAATGTGCAAGTTGTTTACAAAATCCCAAAAAGTAAAGGGAAATATCTATAAAAGTAATACTAATTTTCAGTGATATTAATGTTTTTATTATTTTTTTTTTCTTCTTTTTAACCTGAAACAATCACATTGTCGATCTGCGCCCTTTGAAGATCAGCACCTTGTCTGGGTGCACAGTTCTCAACAACTACCCTACGGCTCTGGGCTGAACATCATGTTTAAGCATGCTCAAGTCCCATGTCTAAAGATGCAAGTTCCTTTGCCAGAGTATGGTCCACCCAGGTTTTTCACATTGGTGCTTCTTCTGTGATAAGTACTTCAACTAACCCAACCATTCATTCTGCCCAGATGGTTTTCACATAGCCCATTAAGGCAGAGCCCACCATTGCTGAGTCCAATTGCTTTTCGGAGGATACAAGCGTCACATACACTCACTTTCTGAATTAACTTTTTCATTGCAGGGCTGCAGAAAGATGAAGCCTATCCTGAGAGCACTGAGAAATAGGCATGAAATGAGTGTGTTACAGGTCACTCTTGCACACACACCCCAATTATATTAGACTAAATTTCTTTAAGATTTTGAAAGGAAATTAAAGTACCTGGTCAAAAATTATATGAACTCAAAGGGAACTATAATGCCTGGGTGGTCCGCAGCTGGCACACTCCCTTGAACTCAGGGCATCGAGAGTCATGAAACTGAGATGGACTGGCCAATGAGGACACACAAATGCTTCAAAATATGTTCTTATTTCAACAAATCAATCAGTGTTCAAGAAAAGTGCAGTGCAGATTCAATGAATAAATAATCCAGAATAAAAACAAGTGCTTTTGTGGGGTTAAAAGTCAATACATAAATGAATAATCCAAACAATTAAAAATCCAGGTTAAAACACAGTGAAGACCTGTTCATAAAACTCATCCATTCCAAACTGAGTTCTTCTTTCCAGAAAAAAGGAGACACCCACCAGCAAGCATAGTCAACCTTCTGTCTGTTGTGATTAGGTTGTAAATTCTAATGTTTAATGACTGCTATTTTCAGGTTTTTCTATCGGTGTCAATAGTGCCATATCTAGGGGCATGGCTTCATGGGTCGTGACAAGTGCAATGGGGTAAAAGGTTGGCTGGGGACTACTTTCATTATCCAATCTGCAAATACAACCTTAGAAGAAAAACAATTCTTTGCTTTTGCATGATTTACTTTATTAATTTGCTTTGATCTCTTTACCTGTTTTCTTGACTTCAGCTCTTGTCTGTCATTAGGGTTTGGTAGCTATGCTTGTTTTGTTTCATTTTTTTACACATTTAACCAGATCAGATCAGTAAAAATTTAACTGCCCATTCCTAAGCTCATGTTCCAGCTGCCATCCTTTGACCTTCAGCTAGGAACCCCACAACCCCTGCTGCCTTCTCTCACTGCTGTCCCTTGGTGTTCTGTGGGGGATTTCTCAGAGTGGTTGGTCGCTACTACTCCCTCAGTGCTCAGTCATCCAACTTTCTCTAAAAGGGGGCCACTTCCCGACCCCTTGCCTCCAATCCACGGCATTGGCTGTGCCATTATCCCATCTTTCTTTTTCTTTCATTCACTTTAAGCTCCTGACCCTCCTTCTCAATTCATTTTTGTTCTTTTTCTCCTACTGCCTAACCTGCTTCGGCTCTTTTTTATACAAACATGGGCGTAGGTGCCTTGATTACAGGCCCTAGAAAAATAATGAGGAAATGAGGACAAACCAAATGCAAATGAACATGAATGCATGCTCTGCCAGTTCCCTTGTCAACACCCAAGGGCTACTCTACAACGCTACCATGTACCCTAAGCCTAAGCACAGTTTTTATTTAAAACTTGTCACTGCCTATGACCCCTAAAGTACTTTACTACAGAAGCATGTACATAAACAGTGATAATATAACTATTGCCCTACCATGCTTCTGCATGCTTGAACCAGAGGCTCATATATACAACAGCACGTGCATATAGTACACAGTAAATCCAAATTACACATCATGACAGCTGACATTGCTCACTTTACCTTGTTAGATGTTATAAATAAAGAAGACTATGCTTAATATCTTAAAGTAATTTATCGTCAGTAGGACCTGTCAAATTATGTGATCAAAGCCAATTAACATCAGTGCTGCAACAGAATTATCCTTGGGTGAGTAAAGGTAGACATAATTATGATGCATCTCACAGACGCTGAAAGCATGGAGTACAATTAGCTTGTGATAAGGCAGCACATTGCCGTCAAGTCCTGACATCAAACTAACTAGCTTCCTGAAAACAGAATATTTTTCTTTTTTTATTATTTTGCAGTGTTAATTTTGCATTTGTCTTAAATGCAATTTATCCATAAAGACATTTAGATGGTAGGACGGCACAGAGGTTAGTGTTACTGCCTCACAGGTTGCTGTGTAGAGCATGTGAAGTTCCCACATTTGTGTTGGCTTTCTCTGATACACTAGTGACTCTCAGTTTTCCATCTGAGTGTAAACAGGGTGAACTGGTGCTCAGCGGGGTAGCTTTCTGCTCCTTGCCTTATGGGGCTGTGATGTGTATTGGCCTCCCACAATCCTATAATGGAATAAGCAAGTGTGAAAAAAAAACACATGAAAAAGACATATTTATGGAAAACATATTTGTGTTAAATATTAATGTGTGTTTAATTATTTTAAGCAAATGGTTGCTAATTGAATATCTTAAACTAATACAGATATTTCACACTTGTAAGAACAAACAAGTGGGGACCTTATAGAATCTACCTAACACTATTGGAAAGTCAGGCTCACACATTTCAGTTTGGTTACACAGGAATCACATAATTTGAAATGCAGGAATTTTCCTTTGAAAAAATAAGATTATAGGAAGATTTGTGCTGAATTGGCACACGATGAGTTATTATATTTGGCAGGTGTCTGAATTGTACAATATATGGCCAAAACTAAGTGAACAACAATCCATATTATTGAGGGTAGGTGTTTGTGCTGCATCCATTGTTAAGAAGTGCTAAGAAGTGTTAAGAAAATGAAGCACACAGCCATGCAATATCCATTGACAAGCACTGGCAGAAGAAAATGTCATACTGAAGAGCTTAGTGGCTTTAAACGTGGCACTGTCATAGGATTTTACCTTAGCTACAAGTCAGAATGTAAAATATCTGCTCTGCTATATCTGCTCCATTCAGCAGTAAGTGCTATAATTGTGAACTGGAAGCACCTAGGAGCAACAACAGCTCAACCATGAAGTGATTGACCATGGAGACTGAATTGAATAGCCTTGACACATGAAAAAGGTTTGTGGCAGCCACCCATATACTTGAATCCAGGCTGCAAAAAGGCAAATATTTAATACAGATGTGTACAGAATTGAGACCAGAACAGAACTGAGAAAAAGTAGGATGTGGTCTGTTTTTTTTTGACTGGTTGGCGGAAGTGATGTCAATGAGGCCAGAAATGGAAGTGACATCTTTGGGGCTGGAACCGGAAGTGACGTCTTTGGGGCCAGAATCAGGTAGAATTTCCTGTGTTTGGCCTTTAGGGATAGCAGAGAAAGGTTTAGCGCACCCCACCACCCCCTGGCCTGGCGTGGAATTACCTTCTATTTCTACTTTCAGCTGCCTCCCATGTGCACATGTGTGACGAGGCTCGCAGAGCAGGTCGTCCGCTTGCTGAAATACATAGTAAAAACAAATCACCTCTTCTCTGTTGCATCACTCACAACAGAGATCCAAAATGCCTCTGGAAGCAGCATCAGCACAAGCACCGTGTGTCAGGAGCCTAATCAGATGGGTTTCCATTGCTGAGCAGCTGTACATAAAATTAAAATCACTATGCACAATACCAAGTGTCAGCTGGAGTGGTGTGAAGCATGCTGCCATTGGACTCTGGAGCAGTAGAAACATGTTCTCTGGTGTGATGAAGCACACTTCACTCTCTGATAGTCTGATGGATGAATCTGAGTTTGGCAAATGACAGGAGAACACTACCTTAAAGACTGCATACTGCCTACTGTAAAGTTTGGTGGAGGGATCATGGTCGGTGTGTTTTTCAGTGTTTGGGCTAGGCCCCTGGGCTCCAGTGAAGGGTGCTGTTAATGTTGTTGCATACAAAGACACTTTAGAAAACTGTGCACTTCCAGCTTTGTGGCAGCAGTTTGGGGAAAAGGGAAGGCCATTTTCTGATCCAGCATGGCTGTGCTGCTGTGCACAAAGCTGTAGTGCACTGAATTGAGCTCTGATCTCAGCCCTATTGAACACCTTTGGGATGAACTGGAATGGTGACCGTGAGCCAGGTCTTCTCATCCAGCATCAGTCTGTGACTTCACAAATGCTTCTTTGGCTGAATGGGTACAAATACCCACAGACACACTGCACAATCTTGTGGAAAGCCTTCCAAAAAGAGTAGAGGCTTCTATAGCCACACATTTGCTCCATATCCATGCCCATTATTTTAGAATGGGGTGTCCAACAAGCTTAAATAGGTGTGATGGTCAGGTCTCCACAAACTTCTGGCCACAGAATGTGAAAATGATTAACAAAATTTTCAATCACTATTGCAGTGTATAGTTTAAACATTAAAAAGAAAGAAGAAGAGACAAACAGAACTATTAACAGTTATTTAATGTTATAGCAGAATGTACAAACTGGTCTTATTTCAAGGGACTGTTTGAATTCATTTGGACATATGCAAAAAATCAATTTGTGCATCCATTTTCTGTACTCTCACCATCCAGTGCAGAGTATCAGTTTTAGTAGTCTATCTCAAGAGCATTTGAGGCAAAACAAGAACTGTTCCTGGTCAAGAAACCAATCCATTGCCGGACAAAATGCTGCTGCAAAATATTCAAAATTATTTGTTAACAAATATTAACTCTTACCTGCCTCATATAAGAAGGGGAGTTTTTCCATATCTGGAAGGATTTATCCTATGCTAGGGTGTCATCCACTTGACATTTCCTTAGAGACCTGAGCAACAGAGGTGAAACTAAATAGGGGTAGTGCCAGAAGCATGTCAGGGATACAAGGTGGTAACATAAAGAAGGAAGTTAGTGAGGTAGGAGAGGAACACTCAAGATGAAGGCCTCATTGTTAAATTACACTCAGTTGTTACTTTTTAGTCAGTGTTTATTTCAAAAGGCCTACCCTTTCAAAGAACCAAACATATGGCTGAAATTCAATGCATATTGCATGCAGAATGAATAAGACATGTAATCTAAGCGACTTTGACTGTGGTATGAATGGTTGTGCTAGACATGGTAGATCCAGCATCTTAAAAACAGCTGCTCTTCTGATATTTTCCAACGTAACAGTCTCTAGAGTTTACAAAGAATGATATGATGAACAAAAACATCTAATGAGAAGCAGTTCAGTTCAGATGGTGAAAACATCTTGCTTAAGAGAGAGGTCAGATGAGAATGTCAAGATTCTTTTAATCTAAAAGAAAAGCTACAATGGCACAAAAACATCTCTCTATAATAGCAGGATGCAGAAGGACATCTAAACGTTCAATGTATACACTTTGAAGAGCATGGACTGCAGCAGTATAAAATGATGTCAGGTACAGCTTCTGCCTGCTTAGAAATCAAGATTGAAATAACATTGCCTGATCAGAGGGGTTTCAGTTTCTGCCATGATATTCAGACTGGAGTATCAGAATTTAACTACTGTAATAAGAAGAGACTTGAGGCATGGCAAGGTTTGGGGCAGCCACCCGTTTAATGCGGTTTCCTGGCTGCAAAAGCAATTGATTCATGTAAGGCAAGTTTACACGACAGAGTCCAAAACAGAACTGCCTCCCAGAGGAAAGGCAGGAGGCTTTATAGGACAGTGGGCGGAAGTGGTGTCGTCCACAGGGCCGGGACCGGAAGTGGTGTCGTCCTCGGGGCCGGGACCAGAAGTGATGTGTCCTGCTTCGAGGTGGTGGCTCCTGGTGGGATTTCCCGGGAAAGACCTGTAGGGAACTCAGAAAGAGCGTCAGCATACCCCGGCACCCCCGGGCAGATGTATAATCAGTCCTCTCTAAGCCCTTCAGCTGCCTCCTATGCACACGTGTGTGACACTACACAGCAAGGATCAACGATTCCATCCTGCATTATGGCAACCTATAGGCTCCTGGTAATGTACCAGAAATATTTTCTTGACACATTTTAGAAATTGTAATACTCATTGAGCATCTTTTGAATGCCCCTGCATTGTTGTTGACCTTGTGTATCAATTTGTGGCATCTACATTGTACTCTTTTTCAGAACAATATTTCCATCAGCATAATTCACCATGTTATAAAGCACAGTCTTCTCTAGTAGGATCTATGAAAATGACAGTGACTTCCAGTTATTCCAATGGCATGGACAATCTAAGATCTCAGTCCAACAGAGCATTATGTTGCTGAGGTACAATACAATATAATTTATTTTTGTATAGCCCAAAATCACACAAGAAGTGCAGCAATGGGCTTTAACAGGCCCTGCCTCTGGCCAGCCCCCAGCCTTGACTCTCTAAGAAGACAAGAAAAAAACTCCCAAAAAAAACCCTTGAAGGGAAAAAAAATGGAAGAAACCTTGGGAAAGGCAGTTCAAAGAGAGACCCTTTTCCAGGTAGGTTGGGCGTGCAGTGGGTGTCAAAAAGAAGGGGATCAATACAATACAGTACAATACACAGAACAGAACAAATCCTCAATACAGTATAAAAATAAAAAATTTAGAAGTACAGAGTAGAATTTAACAGTAGATGATATCCCATAATATGATTTGGATTTGTTTAGAGTCCTGGAGACCTCATCCATCAAGCTGCCTCCCCCATTTGGCCAATCCACAACTGAAACAGCGCTGGGCCAGCCAATCCGATGAAAGGACCCCTCTACCACGCAATTCCTGCGATCCTCCATCAGGGATGACTTTACCTTAGGCAGGTAGAATGGAAGTGTGAGGTAGTGTGAATATATTGCTACAAAATCTACAGGGACCGGGTGATGTTATTATGTCACTATGGACTAAACACCTTGCTAAATCCATACCCTGAAGAATTCAGGCTGTTCTAAAATAGAAAAGGTGACCTACCCAGTACTGGACCTAACATACAGAAATAAGTAGCAGTCAAACACATTTTACATTACAGCACAAAATAATTTGTAGACAGCTTTTTCTATACTCACATAGTTAAAAAGCTCACTTGTAGCTCATTTGGCAATGTTGTCACAGTAATATGTAAACTTGAGCATGGCAGTTACCTAAGATTAAGCATGATATGTCCATCCATTTCCTTAACCCTTTAACAGCATCAGCTTCAGTGTACCAGGGAACCAGTGCCTACTTGTTGGGCTCAATGGAAGAACCTGCCTTGAATGAGACATCAGTCCAACACAGGAGCCAAAGTGTATTATGATAAACTGATAATGAACCACAGCTTTCATTTTAGCAAAGGATTACTGAGTAAACATATACAACACTGACTGTGTATAACTTAGCTTACCTGGAGTTAATATTGATTCAAATCTGAAATTTAAAGAATTGGGAGTGCAAAAGAATACATGCTAGGGAATGTGCTGAGCCTTCAGATATGTTCAGGACTCACAACAGTTAAAATATGTAGATTAAACAATACAAAATGTATGCTCTTATTATTTATCATATAGATTTTTTCTTTTTCAAAAAAAAATATTAGAACAACTCCTATTTGTTACCCAACAACAGGGATGTCAAACTGTTTTATTGAGGGTCAAAGATAACATCACTGTATAAATATCCAATGCGGGCTGGAATCAGTAGCACACTTAGAGGTCACAGATTTCTTTGTGTAGACTTTGTTACAGCTCTGTAATTTAACAAGAAAAAGGAATTGATTTTATTAGGTTTGAAAAAGGACACTGTAAGTTAGTAGTGATGTGTGATGATTGAGTACTGAATAGTGGTGTACGACAAGTGATGAGAGGATACTGATACATGATACAGACTAATACTGATTTCTGATGATTGGAGAAATGAAAAATGATGATGTCCTAAAATGAGCACGGTACAAATGCAGTATGCGAGTCACATTGCTAAGGTCCAGTGGTTCTCAGACTCAGTACTGGGGACACCATGTGGCTGCAGGTTTTTGTTCCATACAACTTCTGTTTTTTCACTGAACTAAAGCTAAAACTAGGTTTGGTCATTTTTGATTAGATTATACACTCAAAAAAACATTTTTATATTTAATTAATTGAAATGTCAAGTTTTTCCATATAAATAAAGTAAATCTTAAAAATAATAGGTCATGTTTACTCAATATATATTACTCAATATATTTTAGCATCCTGTAATTAAGCACTTTGGATTTAATTGACTTATTATGTCAAGGGTTTCCACCTAAATAAAGTTAAACCTTACATAAAAAATATTATGTTTGCTAAAACTATTTACTTTATTTTACCATAATGAAATTAATTAAGTCACACGAAGATGACCTCATTAAGGTTAACTATAAGATAACTACACATATTGCAAATAATTAACCTTCAAATGATATTAATACTCTCATTTATTTAGTGTGTAATGGTTAAAAAGTGTTTTTTTGGGTTGACTGCACATTTTGCGTATACTTAACATTAATTAATTGTTCCATTGGAAACAATGAAAAGGATGCTTTTCTGCTGCGGTGGGCTGGCACCCTGCCTGTGGTTTGTTTCCTGCCTTGCACCCTGTGTTGGCTGGGATTGGCTCCAGCAGACCCCCGTGACCCTGTAGTTAGGATATAGCGGGTTGGATAATGGATGGATAGATACTTTTCTGATGTAGGATGGGTGACAAAAAAAATCAAAAAAAAAAAAATCTAATTATCTTCCACAGCCACATAAAGCCCACAAATCTGTAAAACAATTAATTTACTAAAAGTCTTTAACTTTCTTTCCAACTCTACAAAGGTGTGGGGATCCCTTGGAACGTGTTGTCAACAAAAAGGTCTGTTCTTTATGTAAAATTCATTGTTTATGCAAATATGTACATAAAGTTTGATTATTTTAAGTTAAATCAACCTAATTATGTATAAGGGAAATAAGAACAGCATGTTTTGAGAATTAAAAAGTATTCACTTTAAATAAGGTTAACATAAAAAAGTGAGTAATGACAACAGTCCCTGAGATGGATGAGATTGAGCTTTATCAATTGAAAACCAGTATTTGGCTGTTAACACAGGATTAGTAGGCATTACTTTTAATTAAAAATAAAATATTGATAAACAATTTATAAAACTGCTTTTTATTTGTAGATCCATTTATTAAAACATTGCAAAGTGTTTAGCTTTAGACCTTTTTCCTTTTGGAATAAAATATGAAAAAAACTAAATGAGGTTGATCAGAACTTTATGATGATACATGGATTGTACATTTTATTTTATTATATACATTATTTTTACTGAAATGTTGTGTTTTAAGTCAGCCTCATTTTGAATAACAACAATTATCCTTAAAATATTCAACAAATTGATACTGGCAGCTAATCAATTAATATTGGCAGCCAAACACTGAGGAAAATTAAATATACAGGCATTTATTTGTTTTAAATAACTTTTAACCATTGATTCTAGTACAGTGTTTACTGTTTAGATATACCTTTAATTCACATGTATTTTATAGTTTTTTTAAATTGTACAAGTCAGTTATTCCTAATTCTTGCGGTGCAATTATAAAAATGAATTTTAATTAAGCAGAACTTGTTTCTTACCTCGAATACTGTATGATAGACACAGAAATAATTAACACAGAACAAAACTTTTTTATTTCTTTTGCACAAAACTGTCGACTACTTTATCAAACCATTTATTTGCAGAGCAGAGCATTTAATCATTAGAACTGCTGAACTTAAATGTTGTTGAGTTACAAAGAAAGGTAAGTAGTTATTGGCTCTTTTACTTTAAGTGGGTTGCACAGCTTTTCGCCAGTTTCATTTGAGAACAGTATTGAACAAGGGGCCAAATAGACCACAAATCATATATTTTTGTGTGTAATCTATTGGTTTGTATTTAAACACTTTGTATGCGTACAATACTGGTTTCGTTCATATGAACTATATTGGTCCGTTTTGTTTTCGCACTCATAGTAACGGTCTGTTTCATGTGTTTGATGTCATTACTAGTACAAGACGCAGCTTGTGTTTCTGTATGTGCTTTTAACACATGGCTGATAAGATGCTTACAGCTGAATAACGGAAAAAATGCCTGTTTACTCCATACACTGTAGTTTTCTCTCTTCTTGTTTCATTTTTCACTTTCTGATGCATATTATCTTTTCATGTTACACTGTCTATAAAATGAGTAAGAAACATTTCTAAATAACAGTGTACGGCAGAGCAAACAACCAAGACTATTAGCAGAACAATAACCTTTTACTCCTGAATCACCACCGGCTGTCCAAAGTTTTCACAGTCAGAAATAGCTTTAGTTTCGTGAATACATCTGACATCAGCAAAAGAGGACACGTGCAGTTATAAACCTTAAATCTCTTTTCAAAGTCAGACAGTAAAGACTCATCAGTACCACAGAAAAGTTGCCAAACGTGATGCCTGCATAACTTTAAAATATGAGCAGAGTGACATCTATCTATCTTCTTCATGAGAAGGTGACATCTTTTTAATTTTGTTAAAACACTAATATTCTTTATGGCTGTGTGGTGTGTCACCTTATTTTCACCTTTTTTCTGTCGGGTCATTTTGAGCAGTTTCTATTCTAAGTGCAGTTTAGTAGCTATGATGTGCTGTGTAAACTCGATCCAGCACTGAAGGATGCATTTCAGTGGCATGTGTAAATGTTATCCGGCTGAATTATATTGGGATACGATTGATTTATGAAATGAATATTAAAGGGTTCTTTTTAGAAAACCAACCTGTTATGACAGGCCTTATACAACATGTTTTGGATTTGGATGATGTGGAATGCATCAACAAGGTCCACGCTAGCTGCCCTGCAGAGTCTATTTTTCTGAATCACTATATACTGCTGAACATATTGTGATTTAAAGCACATTGTGAAAATATTCACATCATGTTGCATAATGTAAAGACTGTTGTACTATGCTAGTGTATAGGGTAGCAGTGCTGTCTCACATCCCTTGGGAATCAGTTTGATCCTAGGTTATGGTGCCCACCATGTGAGGCTGAGACATTCCCCCTGTGTATTTGTGTGGGATTCCTTCAGGAACCTCCATTTCTTCTCACATTCAGAGGACAAACAGTGTACATTACCACACTTTGTCTATGCAATTGATAGACTGGTGTTCCATTAATGGAAATTTTACACCTTGGGTCTGTTTCTGCATGTTCAAGAATGGCTGGACGTGACCTTAATTGATCATTGAGTATGAAAATAGATTTTTGCATGTGTTGTGGTGTTTCAAGTCAATCTGAACATTTTCACATCTGCTATCTGCAATGACAGTTACTTGATTATTACCTGTTGCTTGCTTCAGTCATAATAATTCTTCTACAGTATTTTTTGAACCTTGTTTCAATAAGATGACACTTGATTATGAATCCAATGCTTAGTTTTGTCTTCATTAACCTTTCTCATGTTTTGGGCTTTTTGGAAAAAACCTTGGATAACAATTTTTGCCTTGTCTACTTACTTTCTTCCATCTGGACTTGCGGTTTGCATTTTTAACATGATATTGACTAAATCCCTGTCTTCTTTTTTATTGCCTTGTCAGATTACTGAAATTTTTCTTTCCATCAAGTTTCCATCAAAGTCATGCATGGTCATGTCCCAACCTGCTGTTTACACATTAAAATTCAATTCATAGGATTAGGATTTGTCTTCTCTCCTTGTCTTGTCCATAAATTGGGCATGGCTTCAATGAACAATCAGAATGGTGCTCATTCTTTGCATTTTGTTGTTTCATTAATATTTGCTCCCCCAAGTTTAGATTGTTCCCTAGGTAATTGCATGCTTTGTCTGTATAGATGGCTTCCCTTCTTCTCTGTTACTTCTATATGATGGTTCAGCATTTGAAATCCAAACTTAACATCAATGCTTTGCTATGCTGGCCATTTTGTTTTTCTTCATGCCATCATGTGTTCCCAGTTGCTTGGTGGGAGGCATCGCATCAGGCAGAATGACTGTCAGCCTAAGGCAAAATGGCAGATATTCTGTTGACGCAGAAAGAATATATCAATTTTTTAGAATTTGACAAATAATTTAAAAGCTGCTTCTTGCAGTTTTCTATTTACCTTTTAGATATTATACAATCTTGGACCATTGTAGCATTCACTTAATGACCTCTTTATTATGTACTTCTCTCTATTACCAGATATGACCCCATTCTGCTTCCAGAACAGCCTAAATTATTTGAGACATGGATACAAAAAAATGCTTAATGATTTTACTCCATGTTGACTTAAGCTCCATGCAGTCAATGCTGCCAACCTCCTATTTCATTTCATTCCAAACCACTCTTCATTATACATATGCGTATGCTTTATATATTGAGTTGTTGCCACATTATTGGCAGTTTCAAGGAGCAAAGTGATAAAAAAGTGTATCTAACTAAGTGACCACTGAGGGCAGTGGTGTCTACATTAAGGTCAAGTGGAGCATTAAATTCCCTTACTACAACAAACAGTGTAGTTGTGCATAAAATAATTAAGTGGTAAACGTACCTCAATTTAAAGTATAGTTAAATGTTTATAGCAAACTCAAGTTAATCATCATAATACAATTTCTTACAATTTTCTTTTATATGCTCGGTACAATTTGTTATCTAGAAAAACATCTTATGTAGTAATATTTTCTTTGTGCCTGTCACCACTAGCCTGTTTCAATGGTGCCCTTAGACCTTGCAGTGTTCTCAGAGTACCTTCTGTCGCATGTACAACTTCAAGTTTTTAGTTCTCTCTTGAGGCCTCTATTCACCATATCACTCCTGTTTTGCAGCAGCTTCACTGTCTTCCAGTTAAGTTCCACATTCAAATCAAAATTCTTCTGTTAACTTTTAAGACTATCCACAACCTTGCCCCTTCATATCTGTCTGACCTCCTCCATGTTTCCATTCCCTCCTGTACCCTTAGATCCTCTTCCTCCATCCACTTGACTGTCCCCTTCGTCCGTCTTACCACCACCAGCTCTGGAACTCACTGCCATCTGAGCTTATAAATATTGAATCATTTTCACTTTTCAAATCTAAATTTAAAACTCATTTGTTAAAGACTTCCTTTTCTCTTTGATTGCTCTGTCTGGTTTTAATTTTTGTATTTTAGTTTTGTTTATAATCTGTGTTTTATCTATTGTTCAGTGTCCTTGAATGTTTAGAATGGTGCCTACAAATTAATAAAATGTATTATTATTTATTATTAAAGCTTTTCAAGTGGCCCATTGATTGTTTTTTCTTTTGTGGCACACTCAAAAAGGTGGGTGAATTTGTGTATCACAGTATTTCAGAGTAGCTGGCATCATTATCATGAATCATCAGCTCATTTATTTATTTAACACATTGATTTAACACATTGCCCATTGAGAAAAAAAATGGAAATGTACTAATATTTTTTACATTTCTGCTTTGGGTGGTGAATATTTGGTGTAGATTTGATTTTTTTTTTTAAACTGTCATCGGTTAATGTAATGTGTGACCAGTGATATGCAGTGAGGTTCCTGGCTGGTGAGGTATACTGACTTCTTCAGAGTTAGACTTACAAATATATGAACCCCAAAGAGCAGCTTATTCACTATTTAATTAGCAGCATGCATATTGGCTACTGGTTATGTTTCATTTCTCATCAGAATTATTTACACACACATAGGAAAGGTACATATTTGGATAAGAAAGACTGTTACATTTATAGTGGCGAGAGAGAGCGGAGAGAGCGCATTTGAAAATGTGTTCTAAATTTGCCGTTACAATTCCACAATTCATACTCATTCAATACAAATGAAAGTACAGAGTGGTGTACAAAAGAAACGCATTTCAATTTTGACCTTAATTGAAATATTTAGTTGTTTTTAAAAGCTTTTAATTCTGATGCTTTAATCAATTTTAATACATACTGTTCAACAAAAGGATAACAAGAAAAACAAAAGAATATTTTATTTAAGGTCAAAATTTAGTTTTTAAATATTGGATTGTTTTTTTCTCAGTCTGATCCCATTTTTTTTATATAATTGGAGATCGTTTGTGGTCTTACCTTTATTTGTAAATGAAGTCCATGTGCCTATCCTTCTCCATGAAAATCTCCATCTCGTTCTTGTAAAAGTCCTCCTTATTTTCCTTTAGTTTTAAAAATCTTAATCTTCCATTTTGGCAGTCAGTCAGAACAAAAAATAAAAATAAACGGACCGCTGCAGTGCACTTGACTTTCTGATATTGCTAACTTATTGGCGCCTTGAGCCTCAGCGTAGAAGAACAGCAACAACAAGCACCTGTTGGGCTCACACCCACCCCCTTCAGTGCTGCACAGGATTGTCTGCCTCACCTTGTGCCTTTCCACTGAGGTTTTATGTCCGATCAGCAAGACTAAATATGTCACACACATTCATTAAAGACATTAGACACACTATGGAAAGTCAGGGTTTATAATAAACGTGTCTGCAACCTTATATTGGCGACATACAGAGAGACAGCAACAGGCATGCGCCAATTGCATGCATCAGCAGAGTGTATAAGGGACAGCGCAGTCTGAGGTGAGGTGAGCATCATTGCTGCCACATCTCGCATTTCTCCCCAGTATTTTAAGAGGAAATGTGCCAATTCAGCGATTTTCACTATAAAAAATTATCAAAATTATTGGAGTCATACAGAAAACACATTTATAGCACAGACCAGTGGACACATTTGTTTTATGTTATTATTAGTTTTTTTACTTTTTATGATGACGCCTCACCTGCCTCCCCTGACCAAACGTCCCTGTGTGTGACACAGTAATATGGTGATAGATCTTCATTTTGTGTGATTTTTATAGAATTTTTCGTGTGACATTTTATTATCATTTACTTTTACTTTTGACGCTTTTATGCAGGGCGACTTAAAATATTTATAATATATTTCTTTTGGTTTTCAAAATAGATGCACAAGCAGGTCAAGTGACTTGCTCATGGTCACACAGTAACAGTAGTGGGTTCTTACCACTGGTGCTAGTATCCTAATATAGTGTGAAAAGCAGTGGCTCTCACTTACTACCTCACATAAAGTTTACTAGTACCCATCTCTTTCCTCATCGACCCACCAGCTCTGCTGCTGCCACCTTCATCTTCCATAGCTCTTCCTATGCATCTCCAATGATCTTACTCTGCCACAGCCATATCTGCTTGCACATTCATACCATTGGCTGTGCCTCACACTGCTCATCTAAAGTCAGAGGCAACACTATCTGCACTTGTTTTCCCAAATTCTGTCAGCCGATCCAGGCCAGCTTCTTTCCCAATATTTTCTGGCAGGCAAGTACACAAGCCAATGGCTTTAAGCAGTGGAGCAGTTTTCAAACTGATGTTTAAATGCTGATCATCTGTCTTTCCCACACATACACACACATACTTATAAACATACACTCTTGACAGTGCTTCCCAGGTTTTCTCCATCTGTTCTGACAGGACTATGTGACTCCTCCTAAATTTTTATTCTAAAACACCACTACTCAAGTGTATTTCATAGTGAGCTGTATTTCATCCATCTCATATTATATTATATTACATCAAAGTAGCAATATTAATTCAAAGCGGTAGTAGAATAACCAGCTTGCGAAAATGAATGAATAAAACTTTTCCTGTAACCAAATGAATTGGTCAAGACCACACAAAAAGCAGATAATGAGAGTAGATCTTACATCTTTCTAGTTTCTGGGCCATCCTCAACACCACAGCAGTATAAGTGATCACATTTTCATGGCCTGCCCTTTGTACAGATATTACCTTAGCCTATTAATGATGCACACTTTGGATACCACATTTGTAATGCCAAGATGCATATCAATGAAAAACTCAGTAGAGCTCCCACTAAAGATGTTTAAACTTATGTGAATTCATCACTGCTGGCCTGGTTATTAGTTCAGTCCTGTCTACTTGCTTTTAAATGCCAGCCTCTCAGGTTCGTCTGACTTTCAAACAATAGATCTAAGCTGTGGTATTGACTGTGTAAAAGCTATATTACCAACATAAATAAAGGCAGGTCAATTATTTATAAATAAAGCACCACAAAAGATTTCAGCCCACATCATGGCAATATTAAGTGCACAGTTTTCAGACTCCGTAAAATTTATTGTTATCATTAGGTTAGCTACCTAATAATAAATCACCACATTCACACCTTTATCTTTTTTGCGTTTAGCATGTGAGCAGTGCTTTCAGACAGCAACAACTAATGCAATGCTGCATTTATTATTCAATTGTTTATCTTACCTTGTTTATTTTCAGTTTATTGCACACAATAAATGGAATGCATATATTGTATTTCCCACAATTTATAATGATCTAAGGAAAAAAATAACATTTCCTGCCCTGCTTTGAGGTTCACTGGTAGAACAGCCAAAGGAATAGACTAAAAATATTTTTATTTCATGAAAGTATAATGTGGAATCTTGCTAGGAGTTCTGAATGCCTAACCAGCTGGCCAACAACAAACATGGGCAAAAGCTGCACTGTATATAACAACTGCTGCAGGGTCAGCGAAAGTAACTCGTGAGGACATGGAGGCTGCAGCATATATACAAGTATATACTGACTGATATTTTATATGTAATTGTTATTATGGCTCGATCTTCTTCTTCTTCTTCTTCTTTCATTTAACTGCAATTGATATTAGATAGTTCCTGGGTTGTAAAGAAGTTCTTATGCTTTAAATGAGTACATTTACTTAAGTGAGAGAAATAAATGATTTGGACATTGAAAATTGATGTGAACATAACAAGAAGGAGTAGGAAAATTGTTACTTTCAAATACAAATGTACTGATTGGCACTAAGAGAATTTTATGTTCGATTAAATATTATATACATTGCTTGGCTCCCATATACTGCTGCAGTTGGAGCTACTCTCTCACATCCCCTTGAATCTGGGTTAAATTTCAAGTTTGTCCTGAGATTATATGGAGTTTGCATGGTGTTCCCATATTCATGTTAGTTTGATGTGATTTCTCTAAATTGATTTGGTATGAGTGAATGTGGATTTGTGTATGAGTGTACACCGGCATCCAAGAAAGGGCTAGCTCATAAAGTAGATTCTGGAATAAAAAAAGCAACTTCTCAAAATATCAGTCTTACTTGTACTCCTTACAATAACTTCTGGTACAAAATGCTACTGATGTAATATTTATAACATGGCCAAAATATAATAAGCACCCAACAACCATTGAGTATTTTCAGAAACTCCAAAACAATTATAGGCACCTGTCTTCCAATATCTACTGTAAAACTGAAGCTCAAGATTAGATAGATAGATAGAGATAGATAGATAGATAGATAGATAGATAGAAAGAAAGATGATTGCACACTGTACAACTACAATGACAATGAAACTCAATTCTGCATCAGTCCAGAGTGCAAACAGAAAGTGCAAATTAGAGAGATAAATATGAATATATATGAATATAAACATGTACATACTGATAAGGTATGGTTATGAAAAATAAATATAGATAGTACATACAATAAAAAAACAATATGAGCAATGAAAAGTACAAATAACAGTATTATGCACCAATTAAATGGATTTAAGTACAGCAAGTCAATGAAGAAATTAAAACAAATGACAGTAGTTCAAATTAAAAGCTGCAAAAGTCCTGAGGTAGACTGCCAGTAACAGAGCTGTAAAACAATAAAAGGAGAGTGGAGGTTAATCTAAAAATAGGCATACATAACCCCAGGGGATAAAGCGTTTGGTTTTAAGTATGATACTGAGATGTTAAGCTCAGCCAGTAGGTTCTAGCATGGAGGCTCCTATACCTTCTCCTTGATTGTAGATCAGGAGTCCCTGATCATTCTATGTACTCTCCACAGACAATGCTTGTACTAGTCTTCAATGGCAGGTAGTGGAGTGCCAATGACATCCTGGGCAATTTGCACAATTTGTTTAAGGGCATCCTGGGCAGATAGGGTGCACCTGCTGTACCATACTGTGATTCAATTGGTTAGAGTACAGCGGTAGAATTTGTCCAGAATCTGAGTAGACAGATGGGCTTTCCTCAGTCTTCTTAGAAAGCAATGATGATGCTGTTCCTTCTTAACTATTATGGAAATATTAAAAGTCTGAGAAAAACCTTCAGCAATGTAGACACCCAGGAACATGGACACACATTCCACAATGGTCCCATTGATGTAAACGGCAGTGTGTCTGCAGCCTTTGGATGTTCTGTAGTCAACAAAAAACTCCTTGAACCTCCATTCTGTGGATTTGTTCATTGTTGCTTCTAAAAAGGCCTACCACTATGGTATTATTTGCAAACTTGATAAAGATATTAGAATCATGCATGAAGATACCATTCTGGGTAAAATACGAGTACAGTAGGGCCTTCAGTACCAGTATTCAAGATCAAGGAAGAGGAGATGCAGACTGAGGTCTGCTGGTCAGAAAGTCTAAAATCCAAATCCTGAATTTGAACCCACTAACATTAGTGGCCAATTTAGAGGGGATAATTGTGTTAAATGTTTTTTGATGCATACAGTACCTTGCAGACATCTTCATATTACAGTATCTCCTGATTTCAAAACATCAGTGTAGTGCTTTGGTTTATTGCTTTCCATCCATTCCTTGGTTTGCATGTTCATCTCAAAAGTCAAGATATTCCTTTTTGTAAGACATTGAGAAATACACACTACATTTAACATTCATTTATTTTACAAACCTACTTGTGTAAATGAAAGGGTGCAGAACTTATCCTAAGAGCATCTGGTACAGGACAGGACCCTACCCTAGAAAAGGTTACAGTTCATCATGTAGCATACTCATTCACACACCCAGATTCATTCATGCTAGTGACTAAAGAACCTACTGTAACCTGCACAAGTGGATAGACGTCGGAGTATAATATCTGTCATAAATCCACATGGACAATGGATAGTGCAGGACAGGATTGATGGCTATGAGTTAGCTGCACTAACCATTGATCCACAGTGACATTTAATTTCCTCTTTGAGTGAGTCATTGTCGTTTTGCTAATCTGCCAGAAGTGTTATAGTATAGCAAAAATGCAACTGGGGTCACCAGTTCTTTGCTTTTTAAATCAGCTTTAGTGATTGATTCCTGGATACTAAAAAAAAGTTTCAACTGATGCAGAAAGGATTTTGTGTTTTTGCATTGTGCTGTACTTGTTTGTTTTTCAGAATCCAATATTTTTATTGATGTGTTGATAGTCCATGACAGTGCGAGTGTAATCATTTCTTTCACGGTTTAATATAAATGTGTTTGTAGGTACCCACTGACCCAATATTCAGTTTTGATTGTTCATTATGAGCGATTCTGCAATAGATAGCAGTGATAATGGGCATCAAAAAAGAGGAAAAATTAAAAAAGGTATAATCAACAAGACTATAATTTTGATTATTACTCTTAGAATGCTATATGCAATTGTACATTAGAGGTTTGTGATGTTGTTATATGGATGTAAAATGCTTCTTTAAAAGGACAAAGCAAGGAAATGGGCCATGAAATAAAGACTAGATCAAAGGAAGAAAACAGACAAATAGCTACGAGCAAGCCAGAAGGTCAAAACCTAGAAAATAATAAAGGAAGAGAAATTATCAGATACATCAGATACCAATAGAAGGAATGTGGTCATTTCTAAAAGAAAAGAGGTCAGGATGTGAAACACAGACCAAAAAAAGTTCACTACCAGGAAGTCTGTTAAATCATTATATCTAAGCCAAAGCACAAAACTGCTAAAGCTAAAGGTCAAAAACCAAAATTGATAAATTTCCCTAAAAAGCTCACTAGAAGAATTGAGAGTATACCTGCATAGCAATGCAGTGGCAACCACAAACAAAACAACTTCTCGTTCTATTATGTCGCCATAGGAAAATGAAAAGTGATTTGGATTAGTTTTGAATGAAACCAAAGTTAACAATACGTGACAGAAGTGAATTCTCTAGGATAAATAAAAAAATAGAATTAATACAAAATCTCCCAAAACAAGCAAGTGGAAACCTAGGAAAACTTTAAAACAAGTTTATAACGGGATATGAGGAAAAATTCAAGTCATAAAAAGCAAAGTGATAGTCCTGACTGCCTAAAGATCCTCAATTTAAATAATTAGCACAAAACCAGTTAAGATTTAAAGAGTATTATTTAAATCTTGGGCACTAATATTACCCCACTATCATCTTATACTGCATTTGTGAAGTGACATTTCATTTAATAGAACCATCTAAGCAAGTTAATGGCAATGAGTGCAGTTACCTTAAACAACACTGCAATGTCCACAGAATGAGCCCAAAATGACATCATGAATTGGCCCTATGAGTTAAACAATAAAAAAAAATTAATATAAACAAATCTAAAAAATAATGTTTCATGATGGTCCAAAACTAAGAATCACAGCACATGAACTAACTTAAATGCCATCCTAACCTTATCCTCTTTTCATAATTTGTATACTTAATACAGACCAGCTTCTGCAAAGACAGATTTTAATTGTTTAATTGCTGTTAAACATTTCCAAATGACATTTATTTACACTTAATAGCACTTCAGTGTGTGCGGTTCATGACAACCAATCAACAACTTGATATTAATGCACATGAACACTGTTATCACTCATCAAATCAAAAAAGATAAACCTCTTAAGCTTAATAAGTACCTACTGATCTCTCCTTTATCAATATTGTTATCGCAGTGGAGAAATAACAAATCAGTCAGGTGAAATGCCTCCATCACCACAATTAATTAAACTTGACACACCTGCCTATAATTTTCCCTAAGACTATAACATTCTTTATAAATTTAGTATAGATAAGAGAAAAATGGCATCTACATTACATATAAGAACTTCATTTTGAATTCAGGCTGTGGTTTATAGCACATTTATTTACTGTGTGATTATGCATTCATTGTATTTCTGCCAAATCCTTTAATGTTCAAAGATATTTATCCAGCACAAGACACTCAGAGAAGAGACATTTGCACTATAATGTACTCCTATGGTAATAAATTAAAGAGAGAGCTTTGAAGTTGACAGTGACAGCCATTTCCATCTGATGAATTGTAAAATACAAATAGACAATAAAAATAAAAAAGATTATATTTAAAAAAGCAAAAAGGTTTATAAAGAAGATATTAAAAGAAGCAAAAGAGGAAAGATTACAGTTTGAAGGAAGAAAGACTTGAGGCCAACTTCTTATGTAATTACCATTAAAATTATTTTTTTTTCTCCTCCCTGTACTGGAAGAAGTGGGTTCAGGAAATGAAAAAATGAATGAATTGCTTCTTTTCCAAAGCACCTTACTGCATGTCCAATTGCACACATAGATAAACTCAACCATGTTAGCTGCAAACATTTCTTAAATAAACTACTATTTTTAATACATTGGTGTAGAAATGATTTAATCCCAGGAAACTCTAGAGGGTCTGACTTTGTATTACTTGAAAGACAATAATAAAAAGAATGGCAATTTAGTGGTAAAGTAATTATAACAGTTTCTCTGTGCCTAGGTTGAAGAAATATTTTCTTTTTTCAACATCATTCACAGGATTATTGAAATGCATTAAGATTTTATTATGTCTCTTAAATTCTGGGCTGGCATCATTGATAGTGATGCAACCCAAGGAGGCCACAGAGTCAGCCCAACCAAGTCTTCTACACTACATGTGTTGTACACCAGCACATTAACCTTCAGATATATGCAACAAAAATGACTTCTGTAATGCTGCTATCTGACAGAACATATAGTGGTCTTGAGGTTTATTAAAAACTGTTCAATATGCAGTGTCTCCATTTTTTACCCAATTGTTTTCTTTATAATGTAAGAGAAGAGACCAAGCACAGAAAAAGGTTTTGGGTATGACTGTGATAACATTTAATGTGAAATAAGTGAAAAGAATAAATCTTTTAACAAAGATAGGTAACAGAAGTGACGTTAACAGTGGAGTGGCTGTTATTCTTCCACTCTGCAGGAGAAGAAAGAGAAAAGACATTAGAACACACCTGCTTTGGTGGGTAGTCACCATCACCAGAGCCTCCCAAGTGCACATGCATGACTCTCTCTTTGTCTTTCAATCTCAGTATATATATATATATATTGTGGGGTACAGCCTGGACACACAGGTAGACATGTTGGTTCTCCACACACACGTTTATTTTCAACACTATTTACAGTGCACAACCCAGTGCCGCGGCACCAATCACCCTTCAAGTCTTTCAATGCCTTTTCTGTCTTTAGACCGCCTCCAATCCTCTCGTCCGAGCTCCGTCCACTTCCACCCGACTCTCGCCGTCGACTGGAGGGAGGCGGCCCCTTTTATGTACGCCCGGATGGGCTCCAGGTGCTTCCTGAGGAGCCTCCGCTGACACACCCCCATGTGGCGGAAGCACCAGCTGTGTAGCCGGAAGTCCTCCGGGTGTTCCTGCTCCTCTTCCCCCCAGCACTTCCTGGTGTGGCGGAAGTGCTGAGGTCCAGGGCTCCCAAGGCATTGGGGCGCCCCCTGGCGGTGACCACGGGCCCCTACAGGGTTGGGCTTCCAAGCCCTCTACCCATGGCCCCCAACACGACCAGGGCGGTTGCCCCCTCGTGGTCTGGAGGAGGCACAAGCCCTCCTCTGGTCCTCCTGGGCCATCCTCGCCGCGCTGCCGTCCCGGATGTCCTCAGCGACAGCGGGCCTGCAGGAGGCCGCTGCAGTTTGGCAACGTCCATTATCGTCACCCCGCACCAGGGGAATATGGTCCGTTGGTGGACCGGTGGCGGTCCGTGAGGCGATTCGCTCCCGCAGCGCGTGTGTGGGCTAACCTGCTGTTCCAGACTGCCCACAAAATTATTTTTTTGGGGTCCCTACCTTGTATCAGGCAGAAAGTCCCATCTGGGATGCCATTGTGGGGTACAGCCCAGACACAGACAGGTAGACATGTTGGTTCTTCACACACACATTTATTTTCAACACTATTTACAGTGCACAACCCAGTGTCGCAGCACCAATCACCCCTTCAAGTCCTGGCCAACACAATGCCTTTTCCGTCTTCAGACCGCCTCCACTCCACCTGTCTGAGCTCCATCCACTTCCGCCCGACTCTCGCCGTCGACTGGAGGGATGCAGCCCCTTTTATGCACGACCCGGGTGGGCTCCAGGTGCTTCCTGAGGAGCCTCCGCCGACACACCCCCATGTGGCGGAAGCACCAACTGTGTAGCTGGAAGTCCTCCGGGTGTTCCTGCTCCTCTTCCCCCCAGTACTTTCTGGTGTGGCGGAAGTGCTGAGGTCCAAGGCTCCCAAGGCATTGGGGCGCTCCCTGGCGGTGACCACGGGCCCCTACAGGGTTGGGCTTCCAAGCCCTCTACCCATGGCCCCCAACACAACCAGGGCGGTCGCCCCCTCATGGTCTGGAGGAGGCGCAAGTCCTCCTGGGCGTCCCGGCTGGGTACCACCCCCAGCCGTCCGCCACAATAAATATATATATACAGTATATATATATATATATATATATATATATATATATATATAT
>JANRMT010062854.1:16663635-16683425 GCA_026402145.1 Polypterus bichir lapradei
ATATATATATATATATAAAATACATGTAATAATAATCGGTGGGTTGGCACCCTGCCCAGGATTGGTTCCTGCCTTGTGCCCTGTGTTGGCTGGGATTGGCTCCAGCAGACCCCCGTGAACCTGTTCGGATTCAGCGGGTTGGATAATGGATGGATGGATGGATGTAATAATAATAAATATTAAAAATATTATATACCAGGTAACGCTTGTGGTTTGTGGGCCAGTTGGCAAACATCTGCCACATCCTCTCAGTTGTGAGAAGCAGATCATAGGCATGTTATAGAGTACATGTCAAATAATACAAAGAGTTCACAACACTTGTTTCGCTCTAATTGGGGCTCATCAGGTGCTCAACCCTGTTGAGTGCTGTGGGTGCTGCCAGGGGGTGCTACAAAGACTGAAGAGCCCTGCATCATGGGGTTTTAAGCCTTACCCAGAAGTACTGGCAGACCATGTGGGCAGATGTTCGGAAGCACTTCCAGGGCGGCTAAAATAAAAGGAGCTGCCTGCCACACTTAGGGGCAGCCAGAGACGGGTGGAGGGTGGATGAAGCTTGCTGGGAGGAGCAGAGGAGGAAATTTATTGTTGTGCTTGTGGCAGTGGTGGCAAACATTAGAACAATCTAGACAAGAACAGGCCGTTCAGCCCAATAAAACTCACCAGTCGTATCCACTTATTCCTTCTAAAAAAACATCAAATCTAGTTTTGAAAGTCCCTAAAGTCTCACTGTCTACCACACTACTTGGTAGCTTATTCCAAGTGTCTATGGTTCTCTGTGTAAAGAAAAATATCTGAATAATATTTACCCTTAACAAGTTTCCAACAGTGTCCCCGTGTTCTTGAAGAACTCATTTTAAAATAACAATCTTGATCCACTGTACTAATTCCCTTCATAATTTTAAACACTTCAATCATGTCATGTCTTAATCTTCTTTTACTTAAACTTTTAATCTTTCCTCATAATTCATCCTCTGTAGCCCTGGAATGAGCCTAGTCACTGTTCTCTGAACCTTTTCTAGCACTGCTATGTCCATTTTGTAGCCTGGAGACCAAAACTGCACACAGCACTCCAGATAAGGCCTCACCAGTGCATTATAAAGCCTGAGCATAACCTCCTTGGACTTGTACTCCACACATTGTGCTATATAACCTAACATTCTGTTAGCCTTCTTAATGGCTTCTGCACACTGTCTGATAGTGTCAACTCCAATATGACTCCTAAATATGACTCCACCTCATAGCGTGTACCTTTAATCTTCAGACCACCCATTGTGTATTCAAACCTAACATTTTTACTTCCTTTGTATAATACTTTACATGTACTGACATAAAATTTCATCTGTCACAAATCTTCCCATGCCTGTATGCTGTCCACACTAAAATGGCAGATTTATATGGATGACAGGAAGGGGCAAGTTCTGAGAATCAGGCAGCAGAAGTGTTGCCATTGGTGAAATGATCAGTATTGATATATATATATATTTTTATTGTTAGCTAAAGGAGGCTAGGTTTGAATCCTGGTTCATGTGTTTCCGGTTTGTACTGTATGATATCTTCGGTTTTCTTCTAAGTTTTTTGGTTTTCTTTTCATATCCCAAAAATAAATATGTTAGCTTAATCAATACATTTAAATTAGCTCATACTGAGCATGGATGTGTGAATGAGGGAGCGAATGTGCCCTGTGATATTCAATCACTTCATTCTATTCTGGTTACTGTTCTGTACAGTTGTTCCAAACCTTAAACACCCTAAAGAGATGTAAAATGGCAGGCTCCTGATGCAAAAGTCAGGGATTGGGAGATAAAATATTGTCAAAGTAACAAGGCCAAAAAAAGAACCAAAAATACTTTTAATTCAATTCTACAGAGCCAAAACACAAAACTAATTTTTTGTCAGAGAATCAGAATCAAGGTTCATAGCCAGAAAACAAAAACATACAACAAAAGGTTTGCAAGAAAGATTTTTAACAAAATCCACAGTCTCAGACAGGATTTAGGCAGCAACCTAATTATTGTCTAAATGATGATGTTGATGACCAGAGAATTTCAAATAACACTAATAGCTACAGTCCACTGTGTCTTAGCAACCAACTTCACAAAATGGTGGCGACCATGACAAAAAGAAAATGGTGTCAAGATAATTTCAAAAGAAATGGTAGCATGAATAGATATAACCTAAACCAAAAATAATGAATAAAATAAACGTATCATTAAATTCTCTGTAAGTATAAACCTGAGAAAAATAAATCAAGAGCCAAATGAAAATTTCAAAGTAAGGATACAATTTAACAAAAGAACTGTAAAACCATCAAATTAGGACATGAATTACGCAGGTTCAAATGTTATTAATGAATGTTATATTAATGCTGTTTCTATGTAGAGATTACACTTTCTTCCTTTCCCATGCAGAGGTTTCTCCGTTATCTCTGTTTTTAGTTTTTTCTCCACATCATAAAGGCATGTAGGATAGGTTGGTTAGAAACTCAAAATATCCTAATTTCTTTTTTTTTCTCATCCACAATTATTGGGAAGTTTTACTGGAAAAATCACTTTGTCTTCAAGAAACATAAATACAGGTTAAGTTAAAGTATTAAGCTATGCTTGAAACAAGGCTAAAAAATTAAAGAATATCCACAAAGGTCAAACTCACAATACTTCGCGACAGCCAAATAATAATGAGACTAGTCACCATTCAGGGGGAGGGCATGGAAGTGGTAGAGAGCTACCACTTGATGTTCACATGAATAACAAACTGGATTAGTCTGACAACATAGCGGTGCTGTGCAAGAAGAGCCAGAGCAGACTGTACTTCCTAAAGAGACTCAGGTCTTTTGATGTGTACAACAAGCTGCTAAAAATTTTCTACTAGTCCATAGCAGACAGTGTGGTGTTCTACGCTGCAGTCTCCTAGGGAAGCAACCTGACCTAAAAAGATGCAAAATGCCTGAGCAAACTTATCAGGAAAGTTTCCTCCTTCACAGGGTGAACCCTGGACACACTGGAAGCTGTTGTGGATAAGAGGATGCTGGCAAAATTGGATGCCATCATGAAAAATCCCCTCCAGGAGGATTTTAGCCATGTGCTCATTCCACCCCAGTGTGCTAAGAAGCGCCTCTGAAGGTCTTTTCTGTCAACTGCTGTCAGGCAATTCAGTACTTGCTCCTGAAGTACTCACTATGTTTATATTGAAATATCTACACAATATTTATTTATTTATTTTTTATTTATTGACTGATTGATTTGCTGTATTATTTGTCCTGTGAGTCTGTATTCTTGTTTTTTATGTTTCTCCGCTGAATGCATCTAAATTTCCTCATGAAATGAATAACGTTTATCTAATCTAATTTAGTTACAAAACACAGTATTCGATCCACCAATTAGATAAACTGATCAACTTTATATCACTTTTTTGATAACACAACCTAGCTTAAATGAAAAACTTACTTTGCATTGGTAATGTACTTAAAGCTAAGGTAATCAGTTACAAATTAACTTGGACCCTAATTTGAAGGTAAACTTTTAAAATATGCTAATTAGTGTATAAAACCAATATAAATGGGCAATTTGCTCAAAATTTTACCTTTTTTACATCTTTCAGTTTTGGTACAATCAAACTAAAAAATGTTGTTTTAGACATTGATTTTATGGTAAAGCTACCAAAAATGTTTTTTCAAGGTGAACCTTCTCTGAAGGATAAACTGTGTGTGCTGAAGAAAAAGCTAAGTGAAAGAAAGGAAGCTGAAAAAAGTTAAAACAGAAAATGAAAGCACTCAGAATAACATTAAGGATGTCTATAAAGGACTGGGTATAAGTATGGGACTTAAGCAATCCAGGGTTCAGGTGATAGAAGGGGATGTGGACAAAATTATCCCCCTGAACCAATATTTTAATAGATTTTCCTTCCCACTGCTACCTTCTTCCAATAACCAGTCTTCTCACATCATCCCTTCTCCTTTAACAAATCCTACCACATCAACCAGAGAGGCCATTGTAAGTCCATCTCTGATTATCAGTGCTGACTATCCATAACTGAAGACGAAGTAAGGAGATAACTGAGAAAGCTATACACAGGAAAAGCTGTGGGTCAACATTAATCGTATTCGCCCCTCCTTCACTCCCCACACCACTGCTATCCTTGTTCATAGCCTTGTCACTTCTTGTCTGGATTATTGCAATTCCCTTTTCTTTCTCGCAAATCCCTCTATAAGCTTCAACTGGTCCAGAATTCAGCTGCCCGCATCATTACTAGAAACCCTCTATTCACCATATCACTCCCATCTTGCAGCAGCTTCACTGGCTTTCAGTGAAGTTCTGCATTCAATGCAAAATTCTTCTGTTAACTTTTAAGGCTATCCATAACCTTGCCCCCCCATATCTGTCTGACCGCCTCCATGTTGCCACTCCCTCCCGTACCCTTAGATCCTCTTCCTCCATCTACTTGACTGTCCCCTTTGTCTGTCTTGGCCCACTGAATCAACAAGCTAATTAAAAGGGCACGCTCAGTTATAGGATGCACTATGGAATCCCTTGAGGTGGTAGCGACAGAATTTAAACAAAACCGAGTGCCATTATGAACAATGCTGGACATCCTCTCTCTTATGCACTAATGCTGAGGACTTTCAGCCAACAAATTATTCAGCAGAAGAGTGTCAAGAAATGCTGCAGGGGCTCCTTTATGCCAACTCAATAAGTCTGCATAATACTTCACTGTGACTGTGACAGCCAAGTCAGAACTTTTCTTTCTTCTGAATTTTCTTGTTTTAATGTAATTCCTGTGTGTATTCAAACCAAAATATGTGTGTGTATATTTATTTATTTATTTATTTTAATTCATGTCTGTCTGTGGTTACTCAATACTTGTAATTATAACATTTCTCTTTTTGATTTTGCCTTGTGCAGGATCACCCGGGAACAGCTAAAATATACTTTACAGAAGATATTGAGAGAGGAAAGAAAGAAAGCAAGTCAGCCCCAGTACTGTTACCATCTGAAGTGCTTGAATCACCAGACATTGCGCAGCAACATGACGTGTAAGTAACTGTGTGGTGTTTATTGCTTTTTTTGCGGAATCACATAATGGGTGTATTTATTAGTCTACAAATATATGCTGTGTTTGAAATATTTTTCTCTCTACTGACTGATTATGGGTGAGAAAAATACTAAAAACAACTATGCTTCTTGATAGTGTTATATTGTTATTACATTTTATATAATATTCTCAAATCCAATTCAGGGCAGAAACCAAACCTGACCTGAACACCAGTCCACTGAAGAGCCAGCTTACACTTAAGCCTACATAAGGCATATTTAGAGTCACCAATTAACCTAATGCACATTACTTTGGGATACACCCAGAGTACCAGAGAAAACCCCAAGCAGACACAGAATTTAAATCCAGAACACCAAATCAATGAGGCAGGATTGTTAACTACTGCACTGCTTTTACTATATTTAAGATTTTTGTTAAAATGTAAAGTATGTGAAACAGGTTGCCTGTCTAATGCCTTCAGATTCAGTATATTATAATTAACTTGACCTGTTCAGAGCTAGTCAGTCACACTGGGGCCACAGGGCTCTCCTGATGGTTTTTAAAAAGAGGGTCAAAAGAAATGTGAGAGGAAATGGCTCCTTATAAAAGACCACAGTGGCTGCTTATTAAGGTAATGAAAGTCTCCACTATAATAAAAAGGCATAGGGGAGCATGCAAATGGCGCCAATACAGTTACAGAGTCACAGTAATATTAACTATTTATCATTTGTATGTATAAGTATTCTAATTTCATATACAGCTAGGAAAATTAATAAGTTTATTTAAAGCTTTTATTGATGGACTATTGATTAATTTATATCATATTAGTCTTTATATGTAATAGTTCCCGAGGAGTTATTTTTATCTCTTAGCATGTGTGAGTGGAAAGTGTATGTTTATGTGAAAGCATTTAAAAATTGAAAATATAAAAAACATTTTAACTGCAATGATTTGGGTGTCCAGGCAGATGGTTCTCAGAGTGCCTGGGGGGCAACTGTTAATTACATAAATTGTTTGTGGAATTTTCCTTATGCTTATACTGTGAAGGGACACACTTTCTTTCCTTTTGGGCTGTGTCAGTTGGTGATTATTACAGTGAGCGCAAAAGTTTAAAAGGAAAGGACAAAAGTACATTACATGTATGACTGGTGCACATTTTTAAATTAAGGGTCAGTGCATTTGAAATTCTGCAACATTTTTTGGCAAGCCGTTAAATGATCAACTGCATTCTTTCTCAGTGCAAAAAAGATTCACATTGTAAGAAGAACAATTGTTAGGCACTAGAAGGGTTGGGGGTACCAGTCGGTAATCTCTGTGTATTTATTGGATATGAAAAAGATGGAAAACAACTTGGCATTATCTGATGCAAAAACAAAGATGAGGCTTGGATGAGTTGATCTGTCCTCCTCCAACATGAATGTCCTATTTAACGGTTACTTCTGGTGGTTTTGTAGATGCAGCAGGGCGTCATGGTGAAAGTAGGAATTGGGTCACTTGGCATCCAGCCAGTGAGCTCCTGATCTGTGGATGGAAAAGGAGATAGAGTCAGTAACATTGTCCCCTCTCTGCTTGAGCTGGAACAGTCTACCTCACTGGAGGTCGAAAGATATCCCCAAGTCTCGCATGCTTGACATCATCTATCTCTTCACTTCCACTTATTCCAGTCAAAGTTTCCAAAGATCCCAAGACTATCTGAGTAGCAGTGATCAAAAGGCAGGAACTCCCCATTAGATAGCGGTTAAACTCATGAGAAGTTACAAATCATGTAAATTAGGAGTGACCTGTAGGAGACGATACACATGACATGAATGCTGGGAGAACAATCAGTCCATTTTTAAGTATTAACCTTCAGAATATCAAAGTCTGATTCAGTAGCAAATAGGACTTCATTTAAAATTATCTCTCTTATGTTTGCTAAGGAAAAGCAAAGTAGCATTTCTGGTATCAGCATTTGCAAAAGCAGTTCATTTTGTCTACAAAATGTTCATTCTTGGGTGTATACTGTAAATATACAATAAAAATCACATGTAGGTATATAAATTTTAGTTATGATTCATCAACATTTAAAAAATTTTAAATCGTCTGAGTTTTATTTTTGAGGGGCTTCATTTAGCTATTATCAGTCAGCATTTAATAAATGGGCTGCATTCATGTATGAATTGCTTGAAATACGTATATGCTGTAAATATTTTAGTTATTAAAACTCCATTCGAGTAACATTTACAATTTTCTATTGGCGACAGTTTCATAAAATCTCAGAATGCAGTCTGCTAAGAGAATAAGTCTTCCTAATGCATAAGAATTAATTACTTTTAGTTAAACCTTCTACTGAGGGCCCATTATACAATACTTATCTGCTAATAAGAATTCACAAATGTAATTAAGGTTCAATACCTGGAAAAGGAAAATGTAGTGATTAAAAAGTAATGAGATATGCTTAAGGGAAAATAGGGGTTGCTCACAAAATAACTCAAGACACCTTTAATGTTGCTTATTTAAATGTCGGAAGACTTTTGTTTTTTTACTTTTTCAAATATCTTGCAAATAAAATACATCATTTTAATGAATAAATTATGAACTCTAGTTTCTCATTTTGTGTTTCAGTGCCTTAACTGAAAGGCAGCTAACACATATGGAAAGCCAAATTAATATTTACAGATATCTCAAAATTAAGTTCAGATATCTTAAAATGTGATTTACTTTTGAAGATATCAAAATCTCACTTTGAGATATCTTAAAATAATTTCCTTTACATTTTAAAATATCTGCCATACATTTTGAGGTATCTCAAATGCATTTCAAGATATCTCAAATACATTTTCAGATATCTCAAAATAACTGTGTCTGCATTTCAAGATATCTCAAATGAATTTTTAGATATCTTAAATTGACCTTGCATGCCTTTTGAGATATCTTAAATGATTTTCAAGATATCTCAAAATCAATTCCTGTAAAATTGCCTATTATTTCAATGGGATTTCCTGTTTAATATAATATATCTTGAAATGTGTTTGAGATATTTTAAAATGAGCAGGAAGTGATTTTTAGATATCTTGAAATATATTTCAGATATCTGAAAACATACAGGAAGCTGTTTAAAGATATCTACAAATGTTTTTCAGACATCTTAAATTATATTGTAGATATCTGAAAATGCTATTGAGATATCTTGAAATAATTTCATGTCTTTTTAAAGATGTATTTGAGATATCTTAAAATACATTTTAAGATGTCGCAAGTGGTGCAGAGAACCATTTTCAGATATTATGAAATGAATTTGAGATATCTAAAAGTGTATTTTAGATTTCTCAAACAACAGTGAATTTCAAGATATCTTAAATGCTTTTTGAGATATCTTAATTATATTTTGAGATATCTTAAAATAACCTCCCACTCATTTTAAGATATCTCAAATTCATGTTGAGATATCTGAAATGCTTTTTCAGATATTGCAAAATAACTTCCTGCGCATCTAAAGATATCTCAAATACATTTCAAGATATCTTAAAACAACTTCCTGCACATTTTGAGATATCTCAAATACATTTTTACATATCTCAAAATAACTTCCTGTGCATTTCCAGATATCTCAAATACATTTTGAAATATCTTAAAACAGACATGAAATCCCATTAAAAGAATAGGAAATTTTACAGGAAGTGATTTTGAGATATCTGAAAATGTATTTGACATATCTCAAAATGCCTGCAGATGTATTTTAAGATATCTTGAAATGTATTTGACATATCTCAAAGTGCACGTGAACTTATTTCAAGATATCAGGAATTTTATTTAAGATACCTTGTAATGCATTTCAGATATCTGAAAATGTAGATCATATCATTTCAAGATATCTTGAAATCTATTTGAGATATCATAAAAAACTTTTTAGATATCTTGAAATAGATGTATTTTTAGATATCTTTAATTCAATTTGAGATATCTAAAATGCATTTCCAGATATCATAAAATGTATTTAAAGGTACATCTAGCCATTAAACTTGCTTGAGTTTTTCAATTAAAAAAACATTTTGCATGGGATTATATAAAGTTTGTATTTGTTTTACATTTACTATTGTTTCCTAGCAAAAGCAGACACCATTTGTTGTCATCAAGGGAGAATTTAAAATTCTTTATCTTTAACTAAATGTGCCGTTGTCAGCACTGTGCCTCTCAGATCCACTGTCTGTGTTTAAATTCCCTATTTTCATGGATTTTGCATCTTCTCCCATGTCTGTGTGCGTTTTCCTCCAGGTACTCTGCTTCAAAAACCTCCTCCACCACAATTATTCAAAATGTGGAAAAATCGAATAGTGGTTAGGTATAAGCGAGTAAAATACAGTTTTGTTTCATGGTCTGGTAGGGAACAATGGAGGCAACCTTTGTTGTCATACAAATTCAGGAAAAGCATCTGGCAAAGGGTATTACACTGCATTTTGCATTTGTGAATATGGGGTTGGCAATAAGAAGGCTGAGGGAGGAATGGCTCCTGTTTCCAGTGATGTTACTCTATCAGGAAACATGAAAAGTGGTCAATACAGCAAATGGGGATAGTGAATGTTCTGAGGATAAGGTGGTGCTGCATCAAAGATCCATTCTGCGTCTGTTGTTTTCCATAATAGTGACGGTGGTGGTGTTCTTCAAGGACAGACATGAGAGTTCTCAGACATATTGAAATGATGGCGTAAAGTGAAGAGAAACTGCAAGAAAAGTTAGCGAAATGGAAAACTAGTTTGGAAACTAAAGTCTTAATGTAAATGCAGAGAAGATCAAGGAAATAGTTGGGGGTGAAAGGAGCAGGAGGAATACAAGAGGTGAGGGATTGTGTTGCACTGTCAGAAGCACATGTATAAAAGATAGTGTGCTGTGAAGGACAACCTGCAGGTGGCAGGTGCAACCTTTGTGAGCAGTTCTACTGTAGTAAGTATACGTTTTGATAATGGTGAGGAAGTTGTGCTGCTCAGCAGATGTGCTGTAGATAAACATGAGTGCAGTCATGGCAGAGACAGCAAATATGAGAGGTGCATGGAAGAAATACTAGGAGCTGGTCCTTATTCTGACTTCTCTATAAATCTATCTGGCATTGAAGTTTGTGAAAGCTGTGTGAGGAGTAGTCTGCTGTATGGGAGTGAGACATGGCTGATGAAACTGGAAGAAGAATCAAAGCTGGAAAGATGAGAGATGAGAATGACAAAGTGGATTTATTAAGTATCATGGAGTTAGAGAAAAATGAATGCTGAGTTGAGAGAAAAACTTGGTGTGGAGGTGATTGTGTTCTGACTGTGAAATGGCAGACTACAAATCAGCAAGAAATAAATGTTGTCTGAAATGGGGAAATGTCAAAACCAAAAACCAGCAAGGTAAGGAACCATAGGTCAATATGCAAAACCAAAAATGAAAGCCAAATTAAACTTACAAATTTCTGTTTCCTGTGAAAGCAGTAATTATAACGCACACAATGCTTTTGAACTGATGCAAGAAACAGACACAGAAGAGAGGACAACATTATATTTATACAAGCAAGTGTACTTCCAGGAATAAAGTGGTAGCAAATGGAAATGTTATTAACAACAACAGACATAAGGTGGTGTTTTTTTAAAACATTAGAACTTTAGAACAACCTACATGAGAACAGGCCATTCAGCCCAACAAAGCTCGCCAATCCTATCCACTTAATTCTTCTAAAAAAAATCATATCTAGTTTTAAAAGTCCCTAAAGTCTTAGAAATGTCTTAAAAGTCTTAAAGTGTTAGAAGTGAATGTTGTAAAAATAACAATAAATCATAAATGTGCATACAAAGATGCATATGAGTACTGAAAATCACAGCAGTTAGGTGTTGTGTTGAGGAGAAACAGACTGAATTGTTTTGAACATGTTAAGCGAATGGCACAGAATTATTGGGTGAAGTGGTGCACTATGAGGAGAGGATCAGACCAAGAAGACATTGTTGGACATGCTGTCAGAGAAGAGAGGATCTCACTCAAATGGATGCCCTGGATCATGGAAAGTGAGGTTGAAAAAATGCCAGAGACAACCAGCCAGCCTGTATAAGCTCAGAAAATGGCTGATGCTGCTGAAGATGTTTATGAGTGTGTGGGTGCCCTGATATAGAATGGTACCGTGTCTAAGATTTTATCCCACCTTGTACCTAATTCTCCCTAAATAGGCTTCAGTCCCTCAGAATTCCTGAACTGTATTAAGGAAGTTTGAGAATGTGTATATATGAATCTTCAGATGAATTAGCAATCCAGGAGCAGACACCCTTTTAAAGCAGGTATACAATCCATCCATCCATTTTCCAACCCGCTATATCCTAACACAGGGTCACGGGGGTCTGCTGGAGCCAATCCCAGCCAACACAAGGCGCAAGGCAGGAAACAAACCCTAGGTAGGGCACCAGCCCACTGCAGAGGTATACAATTCTTTGTATTGTTTTTATGGAGAAATGTCCAACTGTGGCTGCCTTATCTAGGTTAAAATAAATAATTAGATAATGCCAAAAAGAAAGAAAAATATTATATAATGTGTTGTTCCTGTTTCTTTAAAAGTGCACATAATAATGACATTAATCAGACTTTGTTTCCAGGAAAGCAGACTTAAAAATGTGTAACCTGGCAGATGGCTGAGGCATCTGTTTTGATTTTCTGTCCATTTTTTGTTGAAGTGTGATGCAATCTATTTTTAGAACTTTTGTCTAGAGATATAATATGAAAAAATTATATGTGAACAACAAGCAGGATTTAAGGAAAAGGATAAAATAAGAAACATTTCAAATTAAATGGCTTTTCATCCTGTCTAGAAAGTAATTTTTGCTGACAGTTTCCGTTGCAGTTTCTTGTTATCATTTTATAGCCGACCGAATCTGATTTAATTCTTTTAGCTCTTCATTTTAATTATCGTTACATGATGTTGCTTTGTTTCTAAACATATATTTTTTTTTAAATTGTGAGAGTATATCTGTATGCTTTGCTGACCATGCTCCTGGTTTTTATGAAGAACTTTCTAGCTTTGTTTGTTATGTTGTTTATTTGGACAATTGCAGCAAACCTAATGTCTGGTCAAAACTAGTGATATAGACACTTATCAGCCACATTAAAACAACCCGCTTAATATTGTGTAGGTCAACCTCGTGCCACCAAAACAGTTCCAATATGTCCAGGCATGGGACACCACAAGACCTCTGAAGGTGTCCTGTGATATCTGGCACCAAGATGTTAGCAACAGATCTTTTCAGTGCTGTAAGTTGTGAGAAGGGACATCCATGGTTCATACTAGCTTTTCCACCACATCCTGAATGATCGATGGGGTTGAGTTCCGTGGAACTTAAAGGAAAACCCAACAACCCGAACACTTTGTAATGTTCCTCAAACTATTCCTGAACAGTTTATGCAGTGTGGCATTATCCTACTGAAAGAGGCTACTGCCATCAGTAAATACCTTTGCAGTGAAGGAGTGTACATGGTCTGCAACAATCTTTAAGTAGGGTGGAATGTATCAAAATAACATCAGCATAAATGCCAGGACCCAAGGTTTCTCAGCATCACACTGCCTCTACTGACTGGTCTTTTTCCTATATTGCATCCTGCTGTATCTTACCCAGGTTAATGATACACACAACCAGTCATCTGCATGATCTAAAAGAAAACGTGATTCATCAAACCAGACCCCCTTTTTTCATTGCTCAATAGTACAGTTCTGTTGCTCATCATGCCCATTGTATGCGCTAAACATGGGTTAGCATGGGCACTTAGGCTGGTTTGCAGGTATGTAGCCCAACACAGCTAGCTGCAATCCATTGTGTGTTTTGACACCTTTCTCTCATGGCCAGCATTGTTTTTCAGCAATTTGTGCTATAGTAGCTCTTCTATGGGATCAGACCAGATGGGCTAGCCTTTGCTCCCAAACAGATATCATTGAGCCTTGGGTGCCCATGACCCTGCCACTGGTGCAACAGTTGTCCTTCTTTGGACTTTGGTAGTAACCAACCACTACATACCAGAAACATTCTAAAGGACCTGCTGTTTTGGAAATGCTCTGTCCTAGTCGTCTAGCCATCACAATTTGGCCCTAGTCAGAGGAGCTCAAATCCTTATGCTTGCCATTTTTCCTGCTTTCTACATGTCAATAACTGGTTGTTCTCTTGCTGCCTAATATATCCCATCTCTTGCCACATACCATTGTAATGAGATAATCAATGTCATTCATTTCACCTGTCACTGATTTTATTGTTGTATCTGCTCAGTGTATGTTATGAATGTGTGTAAAGCAGTTTTATAGTATAGAATTGTGATGACGTTTTAGCCATTCCTTCTGGGCTAAAAGATTTTTCCTTTCTTTCTTCAAGTTGAGTACTTCAGGGTTTAGTTTTGCTGTTTCAGAGGGACATTAGTCCAGTTTCTGAGCTGGTCACTGTACAGTTTACACATTTTCCTAGTGTCTGGGTGGATTATCTCCAACATTTCTTCTTGAATATCAGAAGTAGATAGATGATATATTCATGCTTATTTTCTTTGGTGACTACAAATTTTCAAGTTGATAGCAAGTGTGGGTGTGAGTTATTGCTGCCCTGCTTTGGACTGGTGGCGCATCCACCGCTGCTTTCTTTCTTGTGACTGAAGCTGTCAGAATTGTCCTGTAGACTACAGTCAAGTGAAATATTCAATGTCAACATTTTGTACCTTGTGTAAAGCTACCTACCAAACATTCCTTATGTAACTATTTGACAAAAATGGTGATGTAGTAAGACCTACTGGGTGTCCACCAAATATGCCTTGAGGAGGAGGGCTGTTTATCTCTTCAGTTAAGGAATTGACAATGCAAGATTTGTGCTGGTATTCAGTTACTGCAAGCCATGACACAAAATATTTCAGGAATAAAAGTAGTGTATTTGTAACCATGCCATCTCAAAAAGGTGTCACGGCCAGGTAAACTCAAGGAGCCCACAGTAAACATTGGGGTGCCAGCTGGGTAAACCAATTTATTGAAAAGAATACAAAGGCTTGTCAAAGTGGAAGGAAAAGTTGGCCAATCCAGCCTTTTTAACAAAAAACAGACACAGTTGCTTCTGTTTTACAAACAAGTAAATGGGTAGGTTTCAGATAGCTCAGCAGGTCCTTCCACATCCAAGAGTAAAGTCCAAATGAGATGTGGTGCTTTAGGCATGCCCCCTTTAATTGTGGAAGAGGCGGAGCTTTCTCCAGGCATTGGGGGCAGAGTCAGGCGCTGTGGTTCTTCTCAGTACTGTGGAAGTATGAAAGGGAATGATTAGCAACAGCGCCTCCTCCTAGTCTGGGGTGGAATTGCTTACCTTAGTTACTTCCTGAAGGTGATCCGTAGGCTCTCATGTGTGACAAAGGTAAGGACCAATATTAAAAATTGAAACAGTGAGAGGAACTAGAACATATATCATTTAGGCTACATAAAAGTAATTTGAAACTAATCTTCTCATGTGAATTTGTATTGCTCTGCTCATCAGTATTTCTGACTAGTTTTATATATGGGTACATTTTTATTGACTTGTTTTTTAAGCAATTATTCTGACACCAAAATAATTACAGCTAAAAATAAGAAAAATCTGAACAGGTCCTATGGGAATTGTTTAGCTCTGAGCTTTTACTTTCACAAAAGATATTCATTTCCATCCATGCATTTATCCACTTACTGATGCCATTTAATCCAATTTCGCTGTTATGGACAGCCATATTCTACCCCAAAAGCACTGCAGTGCCTGATTGCAAAGTTCTAAAGACCTTGATGACATGACTAGTGATGCACATTTCATATATACTGTAGTGTTTAGTGAGAAAGAAAAGATGTGTGTGCAATAGGCAGTAAGAGTTCTGACGCAAGTTCACCATCTGTCTCTTAAGTAGTCATTAGCAATCAGGGTAATTTCAGAATGAAAATAAAAGTATTAAAGCAGTAACTCTGTGGTATCTCTGTACTAAGGGCAGGTGGGCCACTACCTCCATATGTCACAGCACATAGCTCTGTTGTGCAAAAATTAAATAAATAATTAACTCGCCTTAATAATTTAACATATTTTAACAAGTTTATAGCAAACTCAACTTAGTCATCATAATCATATTTTTTTAATTTTCCTTGATATGCTCAATGCAATTGAGAAAAATATTTTGCAATCTAGAAAAATATTTGTTTTTGGAGTGTGTAAAATTGTTCTTCTTCCTAGTACCGCTTCACTGTTTCAGGGTTGAATGAGAAGGCCCCTCGACTCTGCAATGTTCATGGCCTACTTCCGCTTAAGCTTATATGTGCATTCTGAACTTTTAATTTCCTCCTTGTGGCTTGAAAGCTAGGGCCCTTTTCAACTGACCCATTGACTGATTATTTTGTTATGCAATTTAAACGGTGTGTGAACTTATACATCTAGTTGTTTTGAAGTACTTGTCATCATTATCATCAGCTATGCTGATTACTTGTTTTGCCCACTAAACAAAATTTGGAAATTTGAATTTCTTCTTTCAGTGCTGAATATTTTAAATTGATGCTTATGACTCTCCTATTGTGGTTGTGCTATATGCCAAAATAATATATTAATTGATCTTCATTTTGTGGGATTTTTATTGGCATTAATCAGCTAACAATTTATCTTCACGGGTGCTGGTAGCCTAATGTACTGTGAAACCTAGTGTGTCTCCCTCACACATGGTTTACTGGAGATTTCTTCCTTGGTCACCCTCTAACGCCACTGCCAATATTTCACATCTCCTTCCATGTACCTCCAATGATTTTTCTGCTGTGTTCACTATCGATTCATTCAAACTGCTCAGTTAGGGTCAGACAAGTCATGAACTGCAGCTGATCTAAGCCAGGATTCTTCACAAGACTTGCTGGCAACCACTTTCCCTAGCCAATGAGTTTAAGCAAGTCCTGCTCTTTAATTGTTTGATCATCTTTCTCTCACACTTTTACTATCGTCCTCACTTTCTCACACATGCACACACATAAATCCACACTGCATAGGCTTTATTATGACCTGCTTCTCACGATGGACTTTGCCACTTCTGACAGTCTCTCTGTCTCTCTCTCTCTCTCTGTCTCCCAGAACTATGTAGCCCACCAATATTTTCCTCCTGCAGTAACTGTTCCTAATTTCTTTAAGATTTCTTTTATACAAATGGAAATTTATTGAAAGTGATATTAGAATGTGGATGGTGTATTCATTCTAATTACGTTAATCCTTTTAATTATTGATAAGCAAATATTAGAAGAGCTAGGGAGCTCTTGTTTGGTCTATTCCAGAAAACTGTTGAAATTTAATTTAAGTCTTTAAAGTGAATTCTTATGGTTACTCCTTGATGTCTAAACTGACATGCAATACAATACAATTTATTTTTGTATAGAAAGAAGAAGTGCCACAATGGGCTTTAACAGGCCCTGCCTCTTGACAGCCCCCCAGCCTTGACTCTCTAAGAAGACAAGGAAAAACTCCCAAAAAAACCCTTGTAGGGAAAAAATGGAAGAAACCTTGGGAAAGGCAGCTCAAAGAGAGCCCCCTTTCCAAGTAGGTTGGGAGTGCAGTGGGTGTCAAAAAGAAGGGGGTCAATACAATACAATTCAATAAATAGAACAGAACAAATCCTCAATACAGTATAAAAATAAAAATTTTACAAGTACGGAGCAGAATTTAACAGTAGATGATATCACATAATAAGATTTGGATTTGTTTAGAGTCCTGGAGACCTAATCCATCAAGCTGCCTCCCCCATTTGACCATTCCACAGCTGAAACAGCGCTGGGCCAGCCAATCCGATGAAAGGAACTCTCTATGCCACAGTTCCTGCGATCCTCTATCAGGGATGACTTTACCTTAGACGTGCAAAAACAACTTGGCAGGTGGGCCGTGGCACCAAGTGCCACATTTGAGTACCGAGAAGAGAAACAGAATAGGTGATGGTTAGTATCCAATTATAACTATCATGTTACTTATGTTTTAGTGCTAATGACTAACAACAGAGATGCAGTCTGTACAGTTAATCAGCAGCTCTAGTCAGGATATGCTAAACTGAAGTAGTGAGTCTTCAGCTGGGATTTAAAAGCTGAGACCGACGGGGCATCTCTTATAGTAGCAGGCAGACCATTCCACAGTTTAGGGGCCCTGTAACTAAAAGCTCGACCTCCCACTGTTATTTTATTAATCTTTGGAATCATAAGCAGACCGGCATCTTGATATCTTAATGTGCGCTCTGGTTTGTAAGTCATAAGTTCAGACAAGTAAGCCGGACCTTGGCCATTTAATGCTTTATATGTTAAAAAGAGGATTTTGAAATCTATGCTAAACTAACTGGGAGCCAGTGTAAGGATTTAAGAACTCGAGTTATGTGTTCGTATTTTCTTGTTCTTGTAATAATTCTTGCAGCAGCATTTTGGATTAACTGGAGGCTGTATAAAGAACAGTTTGAACATCCAGTGAACACCGCATTATAGTAGTCAATCCTACTAGAAATAAATGCATGAATTAATTTCTCAGAATCCTGTTTATTTAGAAAATGCCTTAATTTTCCAACATTTTTAAAATGGAAGAAACATGATTTGGAGAACTTTGTAATATGCGTTTTAAATGACATGCTAAAGTCAAAGATAACTCCTAGATTGCGGGCTGATTCAGTAAAATTAATGGTGAATCCAACTGAGTTAAATGATGACAAAATATTGTTGTGATCAGCATCATTCTCTCCAACAATTAACATCTCTGTTTTATCTGTGTTTAAAGACAAGTAATTCTCATCCATCCACTCCTTTAATTCACTAACATAGCACAATGCAATGAAAAAAGTTTATACGTGGACCTAAGTATAGAAACATTGACACTGAATTGTATGCTTTTAATAACTAGATCTTGAACCTCTTGAATGGAACTCACCCACTGCTTCTAACACATCTTGAAATAGTAATTCATCTCCTAACATAGTGCTGAGTACTTATTGGCATGTGGCTGGGCAGTTTGATTAATCTGAATCATGTAATATATTTTACATGGAAATATGCTTTATAATTAATTTTTAAGTCATTTTGAGGATCTCGACTGGATCCCCATCAAGTCTTCTCTGCTCAGTACTGAAAACATTGAACTTTCTTGACCTACTGGTGATGAAGAATGTCACTTTTAGTCCAGAGGTGCACCTGCTTACTCTTTTTCTATAGAATTCTGACCTCTTTTTGGTATTATAGTTACTTGAATGGCACTCTAGATGCCATCATAGACATTGTTGGCTTGGAGCGCAAAGTCCCTTGCCATATATTGCATGTTTTTCTTTGTTATACTGTACTGCTCTTTTTTTAATTGCTTCTGCACTTTACCTTGAAGGAGAGAACATTGTGTCAACATAAATATCACAGTACTTTTCAAAATGTATTTCTTGTTTCTCAGCATTGCCAATCTTGTTCTTATAATTAATGGTCTTGTTTAACATTTTTAACACTTTACACTTATCAAAAGTGCACTGAATTGCATTTTCAAACTATAAGCCTAATTTTGAAGGTTATCCAAGTTTTTTTTTATTTATTTTTTTGTGATTTCTTTACATTTTGTATCTTCATAACATTTAAGCAAGAAACTAAAGATAAAAAACCAAACTGACTTTGTTAACTGTTTTTAGCAGGGCAGATGCAAGTTCATATTTAAATTGAAATGAAAATTTTGATATGCACCTATCAACGTATTTACCCCCTTTAAAAAGAGTAGGAAAAAAAAACTATGCTTCAAAATGCATATAGGCATTCAATTATTAATTATTTTGCAGAGATTGTGCCGTTTATGCACCATTTACATATTATTTCTGTATAATCCATCCATCCTTTTTCCGAAGCTGCTTTTCCATTGCAGGGTCTCGGGGGGCTGAGGCTAATTCCTTTGGCTTCCAGTGTAAGGTTAAATCATTCCAGGATCAAATGTATAAGCACGATCACCCACAGTTAACTCATTCAAGGTCAAATCAGCATTACCAATTAGCCTCAAGCAGACTTCTCTGAACAAAGGAAGAACTTAATAGACCTTTGCAAACCTGGGGTCTTTAATAGTTAATATCATAGGGATTTAATTTGTTAAGTATTGTAGCTATTTATAAATTTATTTTGCAATTTGTCGCAGCCCTTACCTGGTGGGACACCTCTGTAATGTAAGGACCGGCAGAGAAAACATGCTCAGGGCATTATCTCCCCAAGATCTCCATTTGGCAGCCCCCCTGGAGTGCTGCGGCCCCACGGATTCCCACAGGGCTTCGTGGGAATTGGTGTTTGGTTGCTCAACCCTGTTGAGTTTTAGGGGTACTACCAGGGGGAGCTGAAGGCACTATGGGGCCCTTCTTTTTCGGGCTCCCACTTCACCTAGAAGTGTTTTGGGACCATATTTACACCCAGGCGCAGCATAAAAGGAACCAGCTGCCACTGCTCCAAGAGCTAGAGTCAGGAGGAAGTGGAACATAGCTTGCTCGAGGAGAAGTGGAGGTGGAAAAAGATACAGAGAGAGAGAAAGAAGACAAAGTGTTGCAGTGGGCTGTTTTGTGCTTCCTTTATTGTGCTTATTTGTACTGTGTACTCAATAATGGGAAATGTTTGGAAAGATTTTCCCACAGCTAAATAAAAGCTTATGTGTTGTGCTGAACTTGTGTTTGCATCTGGCTGTGCCAGGTTTGGGGAGCTGGTATGCCCCTTGCAGGCCACACGTTACAGTGCATTCGGAACGTATTCACAGTGCATCACTTTTTCCACATTTTGTTATGTTACAGCCTTATTCCAAAAT
>JANRMT010062854.1:16683825-16703886 GCA_026402145.1 Polypterus bichir lapradei
TCAATCTTTGTCTCATCAGACCAGAGAATTTTGTTTCTCATGGTCTGAGAGTCCTTCAGGTGCCTTTTGGCAAACTCCAGGTGGGCTGCCATGTGCCTTTTACTAAGGAGTGGCTTCCGTCTGGCCACTCTACCATACAGGCCAGATTGGTAGATTGCTGCAGAGATGGTTTTCCTTCTGGAAGGTTCTCCCCTCTCCACAGAGGATTACTGGAGCTCTGACAGAGTAACCATCGGGTTCTTGGTCACCTCCCTGACTAAGGCCCTTTTCCCCCAATCGCTCAGTTTAGATGGCTGGCCAGCTCTAGGAAGAGTCCTGGTGGTTTTGAACTTCTTCCACTTACGGATGATGGAGGCCACTGTGCTCATTGGGACCTTCAAAGCAGCAGAACTTTCTCTGTAACCTTTCCCAGATTTGTGCCTCAAGACAATCCTGTCTCGGAGGTCTACAGACAATTCCTTTGACATCATGCTTGGTTTGTGCTCTGACATGAACTGTCAACTGTGGGACCATATATAGACAGGTGTGTGCCATTCCAAATCATGTCCAATCAACTGAATTTACCACAGGTGGACTCCAATTAAGCTGCAGAAACATCTCAAGGATGATCAGGGGAAACAGGATGCACCTGAGCTCAATTTTGAGCTTCATAGCAAAGGCTGTGAATACTTATGTACATGTGCTTTCACAGTTTTTTTATTTTTAATAAATCTGCAAAAACCTCAAGTAAACTTTTTTCACGTTGTCATTATGTGGTGTTGTGTGTTGAATTCTGAGGAAAAAAATGAATTTAATCGATTTTGGAATAAGGCTGTAACATAACAAGATGTGGAAAAAGTGATACGCTGTGAATACTTTCCAGATGCACTGTATATATATTTTCATTAACAGAAATACTACTTCCTTTTTAGCTAAAATGCTGCTATTTTGCTAGAAGGTACATCTAGGAGAGTATACATCGACTGAGAAAAGACATTTTGAAATATCAATATTTAGGGCTAAAAAAAACACAATTAAAAAATCTCCAAAATGCCTTGACGGATTTGATTGAAATTTGGTGATGTTATAGACAAAAAAAAATTAGTTCACATATGTTTTTTTATTTGTAGATATTTATCATTAATAACGTTCTAATGAATGAGACATTCTAACATCCCGTGTTTCGCCACAGCACTGACAATGATCTTAAGGAGAGACGGTGTATGCTGATTTATGCAAATGAAGGCCATCTGCAAAAGTTAAGTGAAAGGAGCAAAGTTCGGTGAAGCTCAAAGAAGATATGTTTAGCAAGTGCTTACCAGGCATGGTGACGATGAGTGTAGTCAGTATTGCACAACTGATCCATCAAGAAGGTTATTTAAAATATATTACTCCAACCCCCTTCTTCTTATCTGCAACCTTGTGCAAATACCGAAGTGGGGACTACAATTCTCATCAGTCAATGTGCTGCCTCAGATGATTTTATTAGCGTTCACAAAGTTTAAATAAGAGTGATAATAAAAATGGTATGTCATCAATACCAACTGCTGCAGTTTTTTATTTTCCTCAACCACTTTGGAATAACAATTTCACTGTCTCGCTGGATTACAGAGTTTGCCTTACAGCAGTGCTTTTCTACATTTGGAGCCTTGGGACCCTGGTTTACTTTTTTAAGTTCCTTGATGACTCACATACACCATTTAAAGAGAATAGAGGTTTTCCTCCTTCCCAAATCAGGTGCAATCAGAAGAGCTGGGGGCAGTGGCCACCCTGGTGAAATGACCACATTTAGAAAGAGAAAAAAATATTTTGCAGTGCTGTTGAACAGTTTGGCAGACCAAGACAGTGTCACATATGGCAATCAATCTGAAATAAACTGATTACGCTACATTTTTTTTTACCAGTGCATAGTCTTGCATTTTTTGAAAATGCCAACATTGTTGCCCTCCTGCATATTAACATTAATTTTGCAATACCAAGTAATGATCAGCTCAAAAAGCTTTTTAAAGTTAAAAATAAAAAACAATAGAAAGGAAATAAAAAAAATACTGCAAATTAACCAAATAGAGCCAAGTCATGACTGGACAGAATGAAGCATAATTTCTTTTCTATTGCTGATGGAGATGCTGCTTATCATTATGTGATAAGAAGAGAACAGGACGGTGTTTTTGAGAGAGTAAAAGTAATTAGTAACTTTTGTTTTGTTGTTGGTAGACACTTATTCAAGTCCACCGTATAATGAGGCATTGCTAATTTTAGGCTTTAATGCTAATGCTAATGGAAAGTCAAGATTTTTAGCAGTTTCTGCTTTGAATCAATCATCTTTAAATTACCTTTGCAACATTACCAAATATGCCTTTAATATGGAGGTCTGCAGCAATCTGTTTCACACCAGCACCACCAAAGACTATATGTAGCTTCTTCAACAGTAAGCAACTCAAGTGAACTAATAATATATATCCCCTAGTCAAAAAACTTACAGATAATGTTTACAGAAAAGTAGTAACATAGTATGTACTTCTGATATATCCAAATAACCAATGGCACTGTTACTGAGGTACACTGACTTAAAAAATGTCCAGGGTTAAGGTGGGTAACACAGCTAGTTAGTTAAATAGGTTCACTTACCTTATGCACATGAGGGACTGATAAAAAGGCTCCAGGAATAAACAACTCACCAACAGCATTAAGTCACGCTTTAGATGGAAATGCAGTTGGGTGGCCATGTTGGTGCGCAGCATTACTTCATGACTGCTGAAGGAAGTACATCCGTTAAGTCTGCATGTGTTCCTGAGGCTGGCGGCTGAACAAAAGGACATGTGTTAGTCAGGCCATAAAAGAGTTAAGTTTCAGGGGGAAAAAAGTTCAGGAAAAGTTACCTGAAAGGAGAAGTCATATGTACCCCAGTAGGTACACAGCCATGACAGTAAAGAAGCCATCCACCTGCAGGAAAAGACATTAAGACATAAGGTGGATGTTGTAACGTCTTCAGGGATCAGTTGTGCCAGGCAGTCATGTTTAGATATTGGCCAATTAAACAATGCCCGGCATGTAAAATCATAAGAAGACCAACAGGGGTCAATTTGACCGTCAGGAGTTGGAATGAGAAAGTGCTGCAGTCTTTTTGAAAGCATTACTGTATATATAATCACTGTTTTGTTTTTATTATATTTTTTATGTTTGTGCTGTTTCTCACTTTTTCATTTTTTATACTTATCACTTTCATCAACTTGAGTTTTGTCCTGTCGAAAGGAGGAGAAAGAAGAGTAACCTGATTTTGTTTTTTCTTAATTTATTTTGTCAGTTTTGCTTTGAGCCACTGTACATACTGTAAATGATCACCTGCACTTATCTTTGTTTTTATAAATATATTCAGTACCATTGCAGTGAACTGTTTTATTTAGCACATGATACTGAAATGCCATTTTTCTGGCACCTGTATAATTAAAAGGGAAGTGCTAGTTGTACATTCGTTGTTCTGTGCCTCCATTTCATCCACCAGTAATTCATTTGGTGGGCAAATACAAACTCTAAGCTGAACCTGGAATCAAATCCTGGTTCCTAAAGCCAACCAGGGCCCTGTCTTGCTACATCTACTGTAAACATCTTCAATCTATGCATTTCTAAACCCACTTAATCAAATGGAATAGGTTTCTAAGGCTGTCATGGCAGCACCTAGCCTAGCTGACAGTCCTTTACAGGACTAATGTACACACAAAACAGTATGCTGGTACCTTTTAACCCATATGTCTTTGCCACATTGGAAGGAAAGCAGAGTTCCTACAGAAGTACCCACACAGTCAAATGGAGAGCATGACAACTCCATACAGACAGTGACTGAGCCAGGATTCAAGCTCCGTGAGACAGCAGTGCTAATACACCATTACAATCCGACATGAAATGATAAAATTCATCCCCATGCACATCTTTTTAAATTTAAGCAGATGACGAAATTTGTTTTGAAAGTATACCTTTATAAAATGTTAAGTAATATGCTTATTGCCAAACAAGAACCAAACATTTAATCAGTCATAACCTAATATCAGTATGCAAACAGCCTTAGACAAAATGCTGACTTTGCTTATCGCTTTCTCACCATAAATTACTTGTATAATTTGATTCTTGCATACCAGGTAAAAGTCTGCTCCGTTAAATTGACATGATAAATAGAAATTACTACTGTATTTTTAAAATCATGCAACCTTGTATGAATCACCAGAAAATTGCATTACATTGTTTTATTTTTCACCCAAAGGGTTTATTGTTTTGCTCTCATTATGCTCCCATTGTGCCGCTGACATCCAGTAATTAAGAACAAGATTACAGGGCTGAACTGGATTTTGTATCTTTTCATTATATTCCAGGGTTTTCTGTTTTTTTTTTTTTTTTTGCAAATTGAAATGACAGAGCTCAGCACAAATGCTCCATTTTAGGAAGTGCATGCTTGCAGATCCACAGGGAGGATATTATAATGTGCCAAAGCCTGAGAATTAAAATGCGTTTGAGAGAGCACATGTTATTATGAAGCTCCATTTTTAGGAGGTTTTTGTCTAGAGCCTCCTGTCGGTGAAATATGTTTTGCCATCACTATTAAAGCCAAAGTCTAAGAGAAGCTGGAATCCTGTCTTCAAGGTTTTAGATGAGGAGATCTCAAAAACATACATTGTAACCTTGCTCATCCTCATTTTTCATTTTGACAACATGTACCATTTTTTTCTTCTCTTAAGTGGAGACTGAGCGGTCCTTTGTCAAAATAACAAATCAATAAAATCAGTTCATGACAGCAGGTGAGCCAGTGTTTCATTTATTTTAGCCTTTACAGTACTTCGTGGTGATATACGGTAAACTGCTTTTCAATTAACTTCTTATCCCATCCTGCTCAACTTTTGAAATTAAAACTTCAGCCGACACCCGATTTATTCCCATACAACCTTTCCGCTGGCCTGAAATGCCATCTTTTCAAGGAATCTCTGACAGCTAACTGCATTCGTGCTGCAATAAAGTGTGACCTCAGTCAAGCAGATATACGGTTGTGCTGGCTCCATTACCGACGCATATACGGCTTAAGAAAGGAAAATTGGAGGAGGGATGTCTTTTATGACTGCCATTATTTTAACTTCTTAACAAATTCTTACTATGACAGTCATCCTTAAGCCACGTTTCTACATTACGGATGAGCGTGTGAAATTGGAAAAAATCAAATTCTCACTCAGAGGATCTGTTCAAAACTTTTTTTAAAATACGGCAGGATGTAATCAATAACATTTTAGGATCAGCTTCTATATTGGGTAAAAGGATACTCTTCCTTCCTTGCTGCTTCAAAGAGTTGCTTTGTTGGCTCACTTACTTCTCTTTATTTTAGGTGGAGGTTAAATTTTGGATTTGTTAAGTTTGATTTGATTATATGGATTGTTGTTGTTCTTCTTCTTTTGGCTGCTCCCCTTAGGGGTCACCACAGCGGATCATCTTTTTCCATATCTTTCTGTCCTCTACATCTTGGTCTGTCACATCCATCACCTGCATGTCCTCTCTCACCACATCCATAAACCTTCTCTTAGGCCTTCCTCTTTTCCTCTTCATGGCAGCTGTATCCTTAGCATCCTTCTCCCAATATACTCAGCATCTCTCCTCTGCAAATGTCCAAACCAATGCAATCTTGCCTCTATGACTTTGTTCCCAACTGTCCAACTTGAGCTGACCCTCTAATGTACTCATTTCTAATCCTATCCATCCTCGTCACACCCAATGCAAATCTTAGCATCTTTAACGTTGCTACCTCCAGCTTGTCTCCTGCTTTCTGGTCAGTGCCATTGTCACCAACCCATATAACATAGCTGGTCTCACTACCGTCCTGTAGACTTTCCCTTTCACTCTTGCTGATATCTGTCTGTCACAAATCACTCCTGACACTCTTCTCCACCCATACCACCCTACCTGCACTCTCTTTTTCACCTCTCTTTCACAATCCCGATTACTCTGTACTGTTGATCCCAAGTATTTAAACTCATCCACCTTCGCCATCTTTACTCCTTGCATCCTCACCATTCCACTGACCTCCCTCTCATTTACACACGTGTTCTGTCTTGTTCCTACTGTCCTTCATTCCTCTCCTCTCTAGAGCAGATCTCCACCTCTCCAGGGTCTCCTCAACCTGCTCTCTACTACCACTACAGACCACAATGTCATCAGCAAACATCATAGTCCACGGGGACTCCTGTCTAATCTCATCTGTCAACCTGTCCATCACCATTGCAAATAAGAAAAGGCTCAGAGCTGATCCCTGATGTAATCCCACCTCCATTTCGAATGCATCCGTCACTCCTACCGCAGACCTCACCACAGTCACACTTCACATATCCTGTACAACTCTTACGTACTTCTGTGCCAGAAGTTATTTGTTATTTACTTTTAATTAAAATTAATTATAAAAAGTGTGTGAATGAGTATGACCTGATATGATCTGGTTCCTGCTTTGTGCCCAGGGCTCCAGCTTCCTCAACAATGAACTGGAATATGAGATTTGGATGGATGGATGTTTTGATTGTAATTAAATAGCCAGTCATCTTATTTTGCACCAGCTATAAGTATCTTAATTTTTTAAACTAATTTCATCAAGATGGGATAAGAAATATATATACAAACTACCATAATTTTATGAAGTGCATTTCTATACCGAAACACCATCCAAAGGCACTATAAATTTTATTTTATTTTTTTTTTTTGCAATTGCTACACAAGCAGGTTAAATGAGTTGGGGAATGAACTGACAACCCTAAGGTTTTTAAAGTCCATCAGAGGACTTTGCCAACAACCCCAGAGTCACCAGAATGAGAGTGTTGTAAAGCAGACTTCATCTTGCCAGCAGTTAGAATTATGATAATAGGTGTAATGAAGCATAGTAATATCTCTTGTACTTTTAAAATTATATACTTTGCTTAATGTACATTAAGCTGATCTTCACACTGCCTCATCACTACTGAAAGGATTACGGCCCCTAAAATATTCCATCTGCCCCTCAGTCAGTATTGATTTTTTAATAACCCAATGATATTCAAAAAGGGGAAATTTTGCCAGCTGTGTTAAAGAATGCCAACACGATGTTCTCCTGGGCACTGTATATCGTTTTTCAAATGTTTCACTTAAAACCTATTGACCCAAAAAAATAAATGTCTTGTGAAGTTGTAGTTTTTTGTAAGTCCAGCAGGTGGTGGTATTTGTTCTACAAAATGTGTCATACTTCTTATTTCTTTTTTGCCTGCCAAAGAGATCTGTGTCCTTGGAGTTTCACTGTAAAGATAAGCAGTGTAGCTAAGGATTTAGAAAAGCCACAATTATGGCAAGGTAATGCATATTTAATTTGTTTTTTTGTGATATCATATTGTATGACCAAGTATGCCGATACTCCATTTGACAGACTTTAAAAGACTAACTGAGAACCTGCAGAAAGCTCACATGCAGTTAGAGTTCACGTTAAAGCTATGAAAGGGAGGATTAGCAATTCAATGCACTGATAGTCAAATTAAAGAAACAATTTGTTGATATAATAAACGCTCTTTAAAATGAAGAAACCAGTGAGTAAAAGCTAGCAGGGGACTTCATGAATTTGTCACTAGAATGGGAAATCCAGGTCTGAATCTCACAAAGAGATTAATAAGGTGACTTTGACTTAACGCAGTGGAAATTAATTAATACCTAAGAAAGGAGGGTGAACCGTGTCACTGGGATGAACAGAAACCCGCTTGTCACTCATCAGCCGGCTGCGTTTTCATTTAGAAGATATTTAAACTGGTATTTCAAAGTCTATAACTCAAATGTAAACCACTTGGGCACTATTTTAGGGATAAACTAATACTTTAAAAAGTTTCAATAACATTCAGGGTTTATAAGTAATACGTAAGCTGTGCTTTGTTAAGATTCTGTTTGCCTTTGTCTACTTAGCTTATGATTTTCCAATACCCTGTTAGGAGCACGCACTGATACAGTGCATTGCCGCACCCACCATAAACCAACTCAGGATCCAGATTAGGACCCAAGTGCAGCCATGCAATGGGTGATACCTCAGCACCACACTAGTTCAGGTGGAGTGGAACAGTGTGAGGTTTTTTGTGGTGGCTGGAGTGCCAATTCTGCCACCAACCCCCAAGTTTTTCCCTGCAGGTTGGAGGGCCTACATGCAGGGATGGGTGCAGATTAGCATCATACCCAAGACAGAGCAATTGCAGGTTAAGGGCCTTGCTCAAGGGCCCAACAGAGCAGAGACCCTTTTGGCATTTACGGGAATCAAACTGACAACCTTCCGATTGCCAGTGCAAGTCCCTTTGTCTACTTAGCTTATGATTTTACAACACCCTGTGTATAATACTAATTATTCTGTTCATTGCATCACAAAATCCAACCTTGTTTTTCTTTTGTATCAATAAATGGTATTTTTTTTATAAATTGTTTATCCATCATTCCACTCATTTACTACTGATTTTATAGTTGTGAGATCTGGAGCTTTTCCTAGCAGCAACAGACCCACAAACCCACACTTACCTAAGAAGTGTGTGTACATTTAGAGGCTAAAATGGCATGTCTTGGGGATGTGGTAATAATAACTCACATGGACACACGAACAATAGACTGGCTGGGGTTTAAACTCTAAAAGCTGTGTGCTGTGACACTATACTACTCTTCAGAAATTACATAACATAACATTCTGAACCCCAAATAATCTAATTCAGGGCCATGAGGGCCAAAGCCTATTCAGCAAGACTGGGCACTAGGCAAGAACAAGCCCTGAAGAGAGTGCCAGACCATCGGAGAGCAAACTAATAACACACACTCACACAAGCACCAGTTTGGAATCACTCTTAAACTAATAATTATTTGGCAAAATAGGGGGTAAACAAAGAATCACACAAACATGGAGAGAACATCCACACTCCACGCGTACAACATTCAGATGTAGGTTTCAAACCCATTTGAGTTATTTTATAATAAGAACAAGAACTTTGAGCTGACAAAGAGAACTCTTTTACATTCTCTACTTATTTTCCACACTGACTAGTCAGCATAAGCTGCCTCTTTCATTCTATTTTAGAAGCTTAGCTACAGTACAGTTAATTTTATTTAAAAAATCATACTCAGTTCTGCAGTCTTTTATACGTCTCCCCTTTTTTTCTCCATTTCCCCCCTGTCAGCATCTTTATCAGATTTCCCATCTCTGTCACATTTTTCTACAGGCCTGCTTGTTAATCTCTTCTCGGCAATCTTACTGCCTATTTGTGTCTGCATTCACTGATCTCATTGTGCTTTCACAATACGGGAAGCAGACGCACATCTGAACAGGCTGTTGACAGAGCATGGCATAAGCAGTGCTATGAAGATGTATTTAATTAACATTGCTAAATAAGTGGGTGGCAGTATAAGCAAATTATACAAATTTCTAGGACAGGAGCCAATTGAGACTGAACTGCTTTAGAAGAGAAACTGCTATTTACCTTTTTCATTGCAAGTAGGTGTGTGATAAAGCCCAGAGGAAGCTGGTGGGTTTGGCTTGGCTGGGCATAATAAAAACATTTCAGAATAGCTGTTGTGCAGAAAAGATGTGCAAAAGCAGCCAGAGAAATACAATGAAATAGTGGTTTCTATGCTCTGATTATAGAACCCCTTAATCCAGTTCACTGGGTACAAGGTGGACATCAAATCTAGTTGAGGTTCCAGGAAATCACAAGTCACACTCCTACATGCATCCACATGGGGCCAGACTAATGTTCCTGATTAACCCATCATACGTGACTTTGTGAAAGTAAAATTGGAAAAATCAGTGAAAAACACATGCAGACACTGACAGAGGGCTAAATGAACTCAGTACAGAGAGGGAATGGGCTTTGATTTGAATTGGCAACTATGAGGCAGCAAGGTTAAACTCAGCAGTATCATGCTACTAAGTTTCCAACACATACTATACTGGACATTTTCTCTTTTGCTTTTTGTCTATAGCAATACTGTACTCTCATTTTTGTTTCAGATTTTATAATCTGTGTTTCACAGATCACCAGTCGTCCCTTCTATAGTCTATTCAGGAACATAAGGTAGTCTCTCCTCTAAAGAACAAGCCAAGCATATCAACCTCAATTTATCTACACATCAAGCCACTTTTTTGGTAAAGCGTTATGGTGCACTAAAGCCCATCCCAGCAGCATCTAATGTAAAACAGGAGTCGGCCTCAAACGAGGTGCCAGTCTATCGCAGGGCATATTCACATAAACACCCACATTGGGCCAAATTGCAGTCATCACTTAATATAATATGCATATCTTTGTTGTGTGGGAGAGAATTTGTGTATACAAACATGGTCATGTCCCATGGTTTCTCATGTCAGTACTATGCCAAAATTACGCAGCTATACCTGTCATTCCCTCGAGAAGACGGCATTGTCTCAGCTAGAATTACTGCATGTTTCACTAATATTGCAGTCTGGTTGTAAGAGCACCATCTCCAGTTCAACCTGTCAAAGGTTGTTCTTGTTATCCCAGCCTGCCTGTTATATTCAGCACCACTTATTATCGTTAACATCCGCCATATCTCCTGACAACCTTATGTGGTGGTTGATAACCAGCTCTCCTTCACTGATTATGTTGCAACAGCCTCTTGGTCTTGCAGATTCACCCTATAAAAGATCCATAAGATCAGACTGTATCTGTCATGGTATGCAACACAACTCCTCGTCCAGGCTTTGGTCTTGTCATGCCTGGACTACTGCAATTCTCTGATGGCAGGAGTACCATCATATGACACCAAGCCACCGCAAATGTTACAAAATACAGCGGCACATCTGGTGTTCAACCAGCCAAGGTGAGCAGGTATCACTCCTCTTTTTAGGTCACTACATTGGCTCCCTGTAGCGGCACATATCTTTGATATTTGCCTATGGAGTGGTCAATGGAGCAGCACCTATATATATATGTAGATACCTGTGAGGTCCAATGCTCCTTCTCAACCTCTCAGGTCTGCTGATAAATGGCATTTGGTGATGTCTCATCTGCATGGCATTAAATCTCAGTCCACACTCTTTTCATGTGTAGCTCCTAGCTGGTAGAACAAGCTGCCCACCTCCATGTGAAATTTTGAGTCCCTCAAAGTGTTCAAGAAGCATTTGAAGTCTTTGTCTAACTGATATTGACTGTTAGATTTTTGTAACCTAGGAATTGTAACTCGCTTGTATTTTGTTCTGAGCCCTTCACTTGTGATGGTGAATTTTGTACCATTGTCCCGTAACACTTATTCGAAAACAGTCTCCAGACTGATGTTTACTCAATTATGTTTTGTTTTTAAATTATGTTTTTACTCAATTATCTTTTGTAAGTCTCTTTGGTTAAAAACATCTGCTAAGCAAATAACTATAAAATGTAATTGTATTGCCTTAGGAAAATTACAGTAAGTTAAAGATATTGCAAAGTTATGCACTAATCGCATTTAAATTATACAATACTAGCTGTCCCCTGCGACTCCACCCACAAAGCACTGAAACAGGACAAACTTTAAAAATCAATGAACAAACAGGTATTGTTAGCTAGAGGGGGGAGGTATGCTTCAACACATGGCGAGAGGTACAGTGACTCGATTGCAGGCTGGCACGTGAGTGAGGAGGCCCATGCGTGGCTCCCCACTCTTGACGTCATGCTTCCCCCTCACCTTGGCCCACATCCTCTGTCTCAGATTAGCATGAATAAGTCGCTGCCACAAGTGAACTATCGTGCTTAGCGCGATGAGATAAGTCACAAAATCAGCCGTAATGTTCAAGCAAAAAAAAACCCGATCTAAATCCTTTAAGTAGTTCTCTCGTGAAAAGCAGACAGATAGATGTTGGATTTTATGTATAGAGAGATTTTATGTGAAATCATATAGTGGTAGAGTATGTATGACCAGGTTCACAAACATGACTGTAGAAAATTAGGTCAACTTCAAGTTATATTTGGGGTGATTAGTATCAGCATATGTTAATGTTAATTGTGCAGACAAACCACTATTACATTTTTACAAGCTCTTCCAAAACTGGCCAAACTCCAAAGAGAGCTCTCTCTGAGGTGAACGTAACCCTAGTTGGTCTTTAGTGGTACTTACCTTGTCAGTAGATAAAATGTTTGTCCAGGTTTGCCCAAAGGGTGGCATGGGACTTGCTGTTTCAGCCTACGTTAATTGTTCACTTCAAAGTTCCACAGCCACTCAAGAAAAAGGGAACAAGGATCCAAGCTCCAAATAAAGATGATTCCAGACTCATTTCCAGACTTTGATATCAAAGTATTGTTCTTTAACAATGACTAGTTAAATTTCTAGTTGGTGACAAGGTTTGCTCATACCAACAATTGGTGTCAAGAAGACTTAACTATATGCAAAGAAATTTCTTTTTGAACTGACATAAGATAAATCTGGTGATATTTATGATGATATTAAAAACTAGGCTAAAAAATCTGATTAGTTGTTCTGATAAGACAAAAGGGAGGAATTGTAAGGGAAAAGAAAAATAGTACTTGAAACTGCCTACCTGTTAAACTGGGACATCTTGTTGTACCAACTCATTTTGAATTAGAAAATTAGATTATATATTACATTTAACTTTGTGCTTTGCTCTGTGATAACAGTTTATACAGTATATGAAAATGCTCATTTCATCTACCTATGACTTTTGATATATTTACCTAGTTTGAGACTTTACATAATATGTAATTCAGTGGTGTGTTTCTGGAGTATCCCATTTATCTAAAGCTGATTGGTGAAAATGTATTCAAATGTGTTATATAAATGAACCTAGTTGACTAAAGGGCAGGAAAAGACGACCAAGTTTGAATTTCATATATAACAATATCTCAAGACTCTTCTTTATGTTGTATCTGCCACTACAGTTTGATTTAGGGGACCCTGTGTTACTGAGCAGTATAGGATGGTTGTAGGATTTGTAAGGCCCAGTGACCAGCAGGAAAGTTTGAGGCTGACCTGGTCACTTCACACAAAACTAGGTACTTCAAATGAACCTCAAATGAACTGTCCTGCCCCCTCAGATTTGGAGGAAAGATTTCTTTAGCACTTCTTCTTACTTAACTTTTGCCTTGAAACAGTTATACCTTGTCAGCAATCAGTTAGCTACACTTACTATTTATTAATGAATATTGAAATGCAATACGCAGGGAAAGAAACATCAGACTTCACAGTTTTCAAACAATCTTTTGTGGCATTTTCTCAAAGTTTGTGGCTCGGGTATGGGGTATAAAGTCCATTTCTGGTAACTTTATTTTTGTTTTTGAGTCTGTATTGTTTATTTATAGTATTGAATATTCCACATATAGCATGTTTATCGTGCATTAACATCTACAGATACATGAACACTGACAAATCTATAAAGGCAAGGTGTGAGATTCAGCCACTTTACTTTTTTCAGAGAGATAATTAAAAGTAGAATAAAATATTTATTAATTAAATTTAAATCAGATTTTATTATACTAGATCTTTGTAGCAAGTGTTTCTTGTTACTTCACTGTTTATTGGGGCTGAAAGTGAAATTATCAATGCCCCTCTCATAATTTAGATGCCCTCACAGATTTTTTCCTAGTGTAAGCCCTGCTGTGAGGTCCTAAGCAGTGACTTAAAATGAAAAGGAGAAAGAAATTGTTTATGAAGAAATTTGGCCATAAAAGCTGCCAAACAAACACAAATTTTACACGTTTGTGTACCATGTGGACATTCTAGATATGTTATGTACCTCAAAAACTCTGTAGTGGCCTGCTTTATTTAGTACAAGTTCAATGTAAAATCTTCCATCTTTTCAACTCTGCTTTGCCTTACAGGTTTTGGGATCTAAAAATAAATATGCTACAATTTGGCATTTTTATTGATCCTACTACATATATATTTTAAAGAAAACCTTTTCTAAAAATGCAACTTTCTTTCCTAGCAGTACATTATTTACACAAAACAGAGAACATTTAGATAGAAGAATCCATCAGAAGTATTAAAAGTACAAAACTTGCTTGGTCAATTCCCTATACTTTATATTTTATTTAAGGTTGGTACACATAACTCCCAAACTAAAAGAGTAGGGAATCATCCTGCTGTACTCAGTACACATTGACCTTTTTGATATGATATATTATTTAGTGTGCTAAGCATATACAGCATAGTGTACTACAGCTGAAACTAACTGACACTGCAGCTAATGCTAAAGCACTCGAAGTACTTCTTCTCTGTATTTCCTTCTGTTTATGCTGATACTATCTAGTATGGGCATAACAAATGCCTTCCCTGAAACGCTCCATGACTGTCCTGCTCCATTCCTCTCAGTTTAATTGTGCTGCTTACTGATTTTTAGGTACTGGAAACTTTACATGAAACTCTACTTTTCCCATACAAGGCACAATCATAACACGTGGAGGAGAGATCTATTCAAAACCAGCTACAACAACGACATTTATTTATATAGCAAATTTTCATACAAAAAATGTAGCTCAAAGTGCTTTACATAATGAAGAATAGAAAATTAAAAGACACAGTAAGAATATAAAATAAGTCAACATTAATTAACATAGAATAAGAGTGAGGTCTCATGGCCAGGGAGGACAGAAAAAACAAAAAAAACTACAGACGGCTGGAGAAAAAAATAAAATCTGCAGGGATTCCAGACCATGAGACTGCCCAGTCCCCTCTGCGCATTCTACCTAACATAAATGAAACAGTCCTCTTTGGATTTAGGGTTCTCACGGAAGGACTTGATAATGATGGTCATGTAGACTTCTGGCTTTTAGTCCATCAATGTTGGAGTATCATGATGCTTTGACTAGGTGGTGGTGGCGCAGGCCGCCACCACAAAGAAACTAGAAAAAGAAACAGAAGAGAGAGTAGAGGTCAGTACGGATTTTAGAGCCACCATTAATAGTTATTATAATGAATTGAACATACAGAGTATCAGGATTAAATTAAAGTGAAGTTATGAGAAGGCCATGTTAAAGTAATGTGTTTTTAGCAGTTTTTTTAAATTGCTCTACTGTATTAGCCTGGCGAATTCCTATTGGCAGGCTATTCCAGATTTTAGGTGCATAACAGCAGAAGGCCGCCTCACCACTTCTTTTAAGTTTAGCTTTTGGAATTGTAAGGAGACACTCATTTCAGGATCTGAGGTTACGATTTGGAATATAGGGTGTCAGACATTCCGATATATAAGATGGAGCGAGATTATTTAAGGCTTTATAAACCATAAGCAGAATTTTAAAGTCAATTCTGAAAGACACAGGTAACCAGTGTAGTGACATCAAGACTGGAGAAATGTGCTCAGATTTTCTTTTCCTAGTTAGGATTCTAGCAGCTGCATTCTGCACTTTTTGCAAACAATTTATGTCTTTTTTGGGTAGTCCTGAGAGGAGTGCGTTACAGTAATCTAGTCTACTGAAAACAAAAGCGTGAATTAACTTCTCAGCATCGTTCAATGATATAAGAAGTCTAACTTTTGCTATGTTTCTTAAGTGAAAAAATGCTGTCCTAGTGGTCTGATGAATATGCAATTTAAAATTCAGGTTACAGTCAACAGTTTTTTACTTCCGTCTTGACTTTTAATCCTAATGGATCAAGTTTATTTCTGATAACCTCATTGAATCCATTATTGCCAACCACTAAAATATCAGTTTTTTCTTTATTTAGCTTGAAAAATTACTATTCATCCATTCAGAAATACAAGTAAGACATTGTGTTAGTGAATCGAGAGAGTCGGTGTCATCAGGTGTTATTACACGTTGTGCCCTGAGATAATCTGACCTAACGGAAGCATATAGATTGAGAAGAGCAGCTGCTATACTATGGCTGCTTTACGTGAGGGATGCCTGTAGTCACATGACACCTCATTGCTGTACCCACCTCATACTCTACGATTCTGCTGGCCTTAGTAATTTAATATTTTTCTGCTTGCTCTGGTAAGTGATTATTTAATTCAGGAATGCCTATCTTGAGTGCATAGGGCGACCAGATTTTCAATGAAAGAATACGGGGAACTTCCTCTGGGGAAGTTAATGGCTTGTTAGGAAGTGAAGACTTGCAGTATCGCGGTTTTACTAAGCTGTATATAAACACGATCGCACTGCTCACACACAGGCAGCTCTAAAGAATAAAACTAAACAGATTCCTCCTTCAAAGCCACTCACATAATCCATCCATCCATTATCCGACCTGCTATATCCTAACACAGGGTCACGGGGGTCTGCTGGAGCCAATCCCAGCCAGCACAGGGCGTAAGGCAGAAACAAATCCCCAGGCAGGACACCAGCCCACCGCAGGGCACACACACACACACACATTAGGGACAGTTTTGGATCGCCAATGCACCTAACCTGCAAGTCTTTGGACTGTGGGAAGAAACCCACGCAGACACAGGGAGAACATGCAAACTCCTCGCAGGGAGTACCTGGGAAGCGAATCCAGGTCTCCTTACTGCGAGGCAGCAGCGCTACCACTGTGCCAACGTGCCGCCTATCACTCACATAATGAGGTACTTAATTACTTGTGTACTTTAAACAACATTTTATGCACCTGCTGGGGGTGTATTACTATGTTACAATGCTATCTACAACCACTTTGACACTGCTTGCACATACGGTAATTCAATTGAAATGGATAGCCCTATACAGCCACTCAAATCGTATTTTATTTATTCTGCTGAATGGTACAGAACCAGCTTTATGGTTGCATAAATTGTGTCTACTTCCAGGTCCTGGCCTACCTGGCACACTTACTCTATTCAACGTCTTTATGTTTTTTGGTATTGTTATGCTGAGTAGTATCTCTGCATCCTTCTCATGTTTGGCATATCAGTTTATTGTTCTTGGAACCAAATACATCTTTTTTCAGACGCTGACATTCTTCACTAAACGAGCACAAACGTGTAGTCATTTTTTAAGTCCATGGCCATCTTAGAACTAAGCACCTTGATATCGCACTTATGTGCTTCCCAGTTCATTAAGACTTGTTTCATAAATACAGAATTGGTCTAATTGGTCAGATATTGCTTGTTTTTAATAGAATTAACATGACCAATGATTTATAATGGATTGAAGGATCTACTTTCCAAAGTGCTCACTCTACAATAACTTGTACACTGCTGTGTCAATGAATTGAGAATTGAGTCATGTTTAAAATACAAGACAAAAGAGGATTTAAAGAAAAAATAAACCAGGATACCAAAGTTGGGCAAGAAATACATGACTACCGCGGAAAATACAGGATGTCTGGTAACCCTAGTGCAAGTGGGAATCAAAAGTGGACAAGCCCCTTGCCCAAACACTACACTCACTGATGCTGAATGAGTTTAGAACAGTCAAAAAATATAACACACATATCATTGCAATGTATCGTAGGAGTACCAGTAGAAAAACCCATTCAGACATGAGATGAACCTGCAGACTCCACATGGAAAAAGCCCAGGCCAGGATTTAAACCAAGGACTCTGTAATTTTGAGGCTATGTCAATAATTTTCAAGGTTTCTAAAACATGACAATGTTTTTGTGCACTTGAAACCTTGACTACAATTGTAAATATTTATACAGTATTGTTTTTTATTGTCTTAAAAGAGTGTTGAAATATGTCTAAATGGAAGTAAAGTGTGAGTCTGCCATGCATTACCAGGATTCATTGAGAGTTCAGGGACATTCTAGCAGATAAGTACTGATTTAGCATTTAAGTGTTTAATTTCAGTCCCAGCAACTGTAAAATCCCCCTCAGTTTTCAACTTTTTGTCTGTAAGCAGAAATTTTTTGTCCTTTTTTCTAAATATTGTTAATATTTGCATGGAAGATGTACAGTCAACTGTTACACTCAATTAAGTGCAATTAATAAACACTAAATACACTGTTGAAGAAAGAAAATCCTATTTCAAGTATTATATAAATACTCTAGTGCAGGGGTGGGCAGATTCAGTCCTGGAGGGCCACAGTGGCTGCAGGTTTTTGTTCCAACCCAATTGCTTAATAAGAAGCACTTATTGCTCAAGTAACACTTTTGCTTCACTTTAGTTGCCTCGCTCATTAAGATTTTGAACCCTTATTGCTTATTTTAGTCTTAAACAGCTGCAGTCTTGGTTTTTAATTACTCCTTATTAGCAATAAGATGCACATGACAAAAGAAACCAGTATTTCTCCATTTAGCTTGTTTCCATTTACACCTGTGTGTATTTATCATGCACTATTGGGTTTAATTAAACACTTGGAAGGAAAATGAAGAGAAAAAAGTGAAGGACTGAGAATTACTCATCTGTTTTAGACTTCAAATCATTTGAACGATATCATTCGAAAGGAAAAAAAATCTAGCATATGAGAATGACTTGACATGGCAGAGTTAAAGCACTAGCAAGCCATGAAATTAAATAATTGACAAGGATTGGTTTTTAATTAAGCAACTGGGTTGGAACAAAAACTTGCAACCACTGTGGCCCTCCAGGACTGAATCTGCCCATCTGTGCTCTAGGGTACTGTTATCTGTACAGGGCAGCATTCTTCATTAAAATATAGTAAGGAATCCATGTTATCCAAATTATGTATTTTAAGATAATATCTCTCTATTATAAAAGGAAATCCTGGGACGACACTTTCTTGGAGATAATTTCAACTCCCATGAGAGATATCTTCAGTTCCCACGGGACGAGACTTTTTGCCAAGAGATTTTGAGAAGTCCTGCACTCCTCTCAAACATTTACAACCATGCCCATGGTCCAATCACTTCTCATTCGTGTTTATTCTATTGTCAGACACAGTTCCTGCGCTCTCAGCTCCAAGCGGAGTCGGAAATAAAAGACAAAGGGTAGATGACAAAGTAGAACATCGTAAGGTGGTTCAAAAATGTTGCCGCAGTACACATACAGAGCAGGTTAGAGATTATGAAAGTACTAAAATTCGAAAGTCTCAAAAAACTAATAGTAAAGATTGTATTAGTGCTAACAAACGGAAATTATTACTCAGTGAAATAACGGAACAGTTAAAAGAGATTGAATATATGGACATAGGTGATATGACAGAAGTATGTAGATATTATTTGGCTTTAAACTTTAAGTCGGAGACTTGTAGATCGTCTAATTCGTGTTGCCATCAGGGAAAAGTAGTGTTTCTTCCCAATGAAGAGGTCTATCCACGAGAATTAAAAGATTTGTTGTTGACTCGAAGTAGCTGGCACGTAGAGCAGGCCGGGGGGTTGGCAAGCGAAACGAGCAGGGCAGCAAAGCCCCCTAATATTTTAAAATAAAAATCTCAGTTTTCCTGGGTGGCATGGTGGTACAGTGATAGCACTGCCACCTTGCATTAAGGAGACCCAGGTTTCCGTGTTTTCCCTATGTCTGTGTGTGTTTCCTTTGGGTGCTCTGGTTTCCTCCCACAGTCCAGAAGACATGCAGGTTAGGTAGATTGATGAGGTTAAATTGCTCCTAGTGTGTGGTTTGTGTGTGTGTGTGTGTGTTCACTCTGTGATGGACTGGTGCCCTCTCCAGGGTTTGTTCCTGCTTTGTGTCCTATGCTAGCTGGGATAGGTTCCAGCAGACCACCGTGACCCTTTTCAGGATAGAGCAGTTTAGAAAATGACTAGTTTTTGAAACTTTTTTAATGTGATGTCAAGCAAAATGACACTTTTTATTGGCTATCTGAACAGATTACAATATGCAAACTTTCCAGGCAGCTCAGGCTCCTTCTTCAGGCAGCTTGCATATTGTAATCTGTTCAGTTAGCCAATAAAAGCTGTCATTTTGCTTGACTTCTCATTGCATCCATAATGGCTAACCCTGCTTCTATAAACCTTTTCAATAAACATTTGTGTATTGCATCATCAGCATATGTAGAAGCCAAACTAGTTAGTCCAAATTACAAAAGGGAAAGTTTTTGCGCTAGTCAAATGAAAAAGAAAGTTAATTTAAGGTTTACTTTATAACAATTTGATTGTTTTCTACTAAACAAATCACATACTTTAGATAGATAGATATATAGATAGATAGATAGATAGATAGATAGACAGATAGATAGATAGATAGATAGATAGATAGATAGATAGATAGATAGATAGATAGATAGATAGATAGATAGATA
>JANRMT010062854.1:16703896-16724830 GCA_026402145.1 Polypterus bichir lapradei
ATAGATAGATAGATAGATAGATAGATAGATAGATAGATAGATAGATACTTTATTAATCCCAAGGGGAAATTCACATAATCCAGCAGCAGTATACTGATACAAAGAAACAATATTAAATTAAATAGTAATAAAAATGAAAAAAAAAAGAAAAAAAATGTTAGCATTTACTCCCCCGGGTGGAATTGAAGAGTCGCATAGTGTGGGGGAAGAACGATCTCCTCAGTCTGTCAGTGGAGCAGGACAGTGACAAAAGTCTGTCACTGAAGCTACTCCTCTGCCTGGAGATGACACTGTTCAGTGGATGCAGTGGATTATTCATGATTGACAGGAGTTTGCTTAGTGCCCGTCGCTCTGCCACAGATGTTAAACTGTCCAACTTTACTCCTACAATAGAACCTGCCTTCTTAACAAGTTTGTCCAGGCGTGAGGCGTCTTTCATCTTTATGCTGCCTCCCCAGCACACCACCGCGTAGAAGAGGGCACTCGCCACAACCGTCTGGTAGAACATCTGCAGCATCTTACTGCAGATGTTGAAGGATGCCAACCTTCTCAGAAAGTATAGTCTGCTCTGACCTTTCTTACATACAGCATCAGTATTGGCAATCCAGTCCAATTTGTCATCCAGCTGCACTCCCAGATATTTATAGGTCTGTACCCTCTGCACACAGTCACCTCTGATGATCACAGGGTCCATGAGGGGCCTGGGCCTCCTAAAATCCACCACCAGCTCCTTGGTTTTGCTGGTGTTAAGATGTAAGTGGTTTGAGTCGCACCATTTAACAAAGTCTTTGATTAGCTTCCTGTACTCCTCCTCCTGCCCACTCCTGATGCAGCCCACAATAGCAGTGTCATCAGCGAACTTTTGCACGTGACAGGACTCTGAGTCATATTGGAAGTCTGATGTATATAGATTGAACAGGACCGGAGAAAGTACAGTCCCCTGCGGCGCCCCTGTATTGCTGAACACAATGTCAGACCTGCAGTTCCCAAGACGCACATATTGAGGTCTGTCTGTAAGATAGTCCACGATCCATGCCACCAGGTGTGAGTCTACTCCCATCTCAGTCAGCTTGTCTCTAAGGAGCAGAGGTTGGATGGTGTTGAAGGTGCTAGAGAAGTCCAAAAACATAATTCTTACAGCACCACTGCCTCTGTCCAGGTGGGAGAGAGATCGGTGTAGCATATAGATGATGGCATCCTCCGCTCCCACCTTCTCCTGGTATGCGAACTGCAAAGGGTCGAGGGCGTGGCGGACCTGTGGCCTCAGGTGGTGAAGCAGCAGCCGCTCCATGGTCTTCATCAGATGTGACGTCAGAGCAACAGGCTGGAAGTCATTCAGCTCACTAGGACGTGATACCTTTGGGACAGGGGTGATACAAGATGTTTTCCAAAGCCTTGGGACTCTCCCCTGTTCCAGGCTCAGGTTGAAGATGCGCTGTAGAGGACTCCCCAGTTCCAACGCACAGGCCTTCAGCAGTCGTGGTGATACACCATCTGGACCCGCTGCTTTGCTGGCACGAAGTCTTTTCAACTCTCTGCTCACATGGGCTGCTGTAATTGTGGGTGGGGATGTCTCACCTATGCTGGTATCAGCAGAAGGATGGTTGGAGGATGCAGTACTCCGAGGTGATAGTGGGTTAGGGTGATCAAACCTATTAAAGAAGTTGTTCATTTGGTTTGCTCTCTCCACGTCTGTCTCGATGGCGGCACCCCGCTTCGAGCTGCAGCCAGTGATAATCTTCATCCCATCCCACACTTCCTTCATGCTGTTGTTCTGCAACTTCTGCTCCAGCTTTCTCCTGTACTGCTTTTTCGCCGCCCTGAGTTGGACTCGGAGTTCCTTCTGCACGCGCTTGAGCTCATGCTGATCACCACCTTTAAAAGACCTTTTCTTCTGGTTCAAAAGGCCCTTGATGTCACTTGTAACCCATGGCTTGTTGTTAGCACAGCAGCGTACTGTTCTTACTGGCACTACAATGTCCATACAGAAGTTGATGTAATCAGTTGTGCATTCAACAGCCTCTTCAATGTTCTCACTATGTGACCCCAGCAATATATCCCAGTCTGTAGTTCCAAAGCAGTCTCTCAGAGCCTGCTCTGCCTCAGGGGACCACTTCCTGAATGAGCGTGTGGTTGTAGGTAGCGCCCTCACTCTTGGTTTGTATTGAGGCTGTAGCAGAACCAGGTTATGATCTGCTTTCCCAAGCGCAGGCAGCGGGGTGGCGCTGTATGCGTCTTTAACGTTTGCATACAGTAGGTCGATAGTCCTGTTTCCCCTGGTGTTACAATCCACATACTGGGAGAAGGCAGGTAATGTTTTGTCCAGTGTTACATGGTTAAAGTCTCCAGCGATTAGCACAAGTGCCTCAGGGTGCTGCGTTTGTAACTTAGCAACTGCGGAATGGATGATGTCACTCGCTATCTCCGCGTTCGCTCGAGGGGGGATGTAAACAATAACAACAATCACGTGTCCAAACTCTCTGGGCAAGTAATAAGGACGCAGACTTACGGCCAACAGTTCGATGTCCCTGCAGCAATTGGAGATTTTAACGTTTACATGTCCTGAGTTGCACCACTTTGTATTGACATAGAGAGCGAGTCCTCCTCCTTTCTTCTTCCCGCAGGTACTTGCGTCTCTGTCTGCTCTAACTGTGCTAAACCCGGGTAGCTCCACGTTAGCATCTGGGATGGTAGTTGTTAGCCACGTTTCACTAAAACACAGCAAGCTGCATTCTCTGTAGGTTCTGACATTTTTCACCAGCACAGCCAGTTCATCGATCTTATTTGGTAGTGAGTTCACATTTCCCAGGATCACAGAAGGCACCGACGGTTTATAACGGCATTTTCTCTCAAGTTGTCTCGATTTAATCTTATCTTTTATCTTTGCGCCGGCTCGGCTGCCCCGATATCGTCTTCTTTACATTTATATAATGGTTCTAAAAGGATACCAATAGCACTAGTCTCTTAAAATATATAATAACCTTTTTTGGTGAGGTTTTGGCCTTGTAATGCCTAATTATAAATCTGTAACTGTTTTTAATTCTTCTTCTGTAATTAACAGTTGCCAGTCCATTATAAAATTCTTTGTATTTCTCCTCTGCATTTTCCGTGTTCAAGTTATAATTAAACACGTTTTCATTTACAGCCATAAACTGTGCATATTTTCAACCACTACAATGTTGTAAAGTTGAAAATGTATTTCCAAAGCCAAAACATACATTATGAAGTAAAGAAGACAAAGAAATAAGTTAAACCAGATAATTATGTAACTTGAGTATGAAATTCTAGAGTCACTGCTCCCTCACACATCCAGTGTCCCCTGCCCTGTGCTTGTCTGTGTTCCCACCATCTTCATGTGGGGTTTCCTTCCAAATCTCCAAAGATGTGCATGTCAGGTTATTTGGCAACTCTAACGTGGCCCAAATGTGGCTGTGTGTATGTGTGTGTCCTATGAATGGCTGCCATTATGTCTGGGGCTGTTTTCCACCTTGAGACCAGTGCTGCTCATGTTAGGGCCACACATGACTCTGAGGTGGATTGAGCAGAACTGAGAATGTGTTTGTTAATGTGCTGTATTACTACATTAAATTCTAATGCATTACTAGACGTTGCTCACAAATGTTGAAATTTGTCTATGCGTTGAAATCCTGTGCATAAATGAAACCTCTCATAATATTATAATTTTGTATGGCTTTGGCAGAGAATACAAATATCATCATAATGAAGCAAAACCTATAAATTACAAAGAATATTTTTTTTCTGTATACAGATTTCCAACTGATTATTGAAATGTTCTGCTCTTTTCTTAAAAGATGTTCCTTTTGAAATCATTGTGCCATATTTGTCATCTGCTTACAAAAGTGCTGGCTCATTCTAACAAAAAACAAAATGTTTGATCTAAAATAGTAACTGTTTACAGTACACATATTTGTGTTTCTTTGCTGAAATGAACTATTTTCTTAAAGTAAATGCTGAAGAGAAACACCCATTTAAGAACCTTATTAAAGTGATAATATTTATTTGCAGTAAGTATGTTTACAATTGACATTCTTGATATTGAATTCTTAACAATTATGCAAATCTTTCAGGCAAATTTATTTGTTCATTCTGATTAGTTGACAAAAGAGGTTTCAGAAAGTGGTCTTGAGCAATCTTTTTTAAAGTTTGCTCTTTACTGTAAAGAGACACCATTACTTTAAACTGTTGTATGACCTCAGGGTTAGTGGGTACCATAATGAATATTATTTGTTTACCTCTATGGACTATATAAAGACACACAGTACATACATATGACAAATGTACAGCAATTTTGCATTCATTTTTTAAATTGTATCCATAATTTTGTGATGTTCAGAAAATAATTTATGTACATGTACATTGTGTTAGGGATTGGTTAAGGTTATAGAGAAACTGATATTCAATTAATGGTGTCTGTTTCAAAACACAAAATTTAGAGTTCTGTTGCCGTCTTTATCGCCAGGCAATTAATGTGTTTTCAAAGGCTCTTTCTATCTTCAATGCCCATGAATGAAGAACCCCACACTGCCAGTTGATTTGTTAAATTAAAAGCTGCAAATTTGGTACTTTTCCAGTCACTGCTGAGCAGTTATTATCTTTTGAAACAAGTTCATTTTCCGCATTCTTCTTGGCAGTTAATCTATTTTGAAAGGTCATCAACACATTTTGTGCACCTTTTCTCTAAAAAAATGTACCTGATTTATTTATTTACTTCCTGATGACAGCTTTAACAAATATTTTTTATATCATTATTAAATTCATTCACACAGTTATGTGTTAGACTTTTATTTTTCTTCAGCTGAAGCGCACGTCTTCCCCGTAATCCTTTAAGCCACAACACAGTCCCAAGCACTGAAACTACACCACAAAACAGTCTCTTCTTCCACTACCACTCCTCCACAACTTTGTCCTCCTTCCACCTGACTCTGGCCGCTAAGTGGTGGTCGCTGGCTTCCTTTTATTGGGTACCCGGAAGTGCTCCAGGTGTTTGATTGCAGACATCCGGCTGCAGTTCCAGGTAAGTCGAAATCAGTGTCCAAAAGGGGCCAGCCGCTCCTGTTGCAGCACCACCTGGTGGCTCCTGCGGAACCCCACAGAGCTGCACAGAACTGCAACCCCCATGAAGCCCTGGGAGAGTCTGAGGCAACGCTGCAACCCAGGGAGGCTGCCATCTAGCGTCCAGGGGGAGATATTGGGCTTCCCACCCTTGTCCCCCTGGCAGATGTGGTGAAGAGGCGTCCTGGCCAGGCATGGGCCCCGGCCATCTATAATATATATATATATATATATTTTAGATCTTTACAATATATATATACACTACAGGCCAAAAGTTTGGACACACCTCCTCATTCAATGTGTTTTCTTTATTTTCATGACCATTTACAGCACTCCATCACTCTCCTTCTTGGTCAAATAGCCCTTACACAGCCTGGAGGTGTGTTTGGGGTCATTGTCCTGTTGAAAAATAAATGATCGTCCAACTAACCTGACTTCTGCACAACACAACTGCTGGTCCCAACCCCATTGATAAAGCAAGAAATTCCACTAAATAACCCTGATAAGGCACACCTGTGAAGTGAAAACCATTTCAGGTGACTACCTGTTGAAGCTCATCGAGAGAATGCCAAGAGTGTGCAAAGCAGTAATCAGAGCAAAGGGTGGCTATTTTGAAGAAACTAGAATATAAAACATGTTTTCAGTTATTTCACCTTTTTTTGTTAAGTACATAACTCCACATGTGTTCATTCATAGTTTTGATGCCTTCAGTCATGAAAATAAATAAAACACATTGAATGAGGAGGTGTGTCCAAACTTTTGGCCTGTACTGTATGTCAATCAAGTGGCAAATGCCATAGAGAGAATATATGATAGACTAACGTTTAAAAAAAGTTTTTTTGAATGCAACACGATCTACCTGATCCGATACTGATACACTTGTTCTAAACAACGCCCGCTCTTGTCATTGCTCTGAAACACCGCCATTTCAGCTTTTACTGATGCATCCAGTTTCTTGTCATCATTCTGTGATGGCAAGTTTCTTGACACAGATAATGCGGATGCAACAGACTGACGCATTGCAATTTCAAGTTGCTGTTCAAAGCTGTTGTCTGACAGACGTCAATGAAGTCTGCCCTGTCCCGGCATTCATGAGCTGCAGAGTGCACACTCTTCCCAGTCCACTGTACTCAGTCTTAGTTGGAGCCAGGAGACTGACGACTGCTGCTGGTTGGCTGAATTAATTTGCAACACACTACACCGTGGGCCAAAAAAACGTGCCACTTAATTATTTTCAACTATAACTCTGTTATTTCTTGATCGATTTTTACACTTTTACACGCTATATATGCGAGCTTGGCTGTTCCCGGTTTCCCGGGAATTACAGCAGTTTCATTCCCGGGAATGCGGGAATGAAAATGTCTGGGAATCCCGGGCTCCTGATTACCAGGAATGAATTCCCTAGCCCCAGGTCTTAATTTTGTTAATTTGAGGCCTGCTCACCCTTTTTTGCACATTTGTGTTTCTGAAACATGACACTCTGATGCTTCCTCACAAATTCCAGTATACAGTATTAGTAAAACAGTGAAATGATTGTTTAAACCTGTACTAGTTGTTTAAACCTGTACTAGCTGTCCAATAACAAATCCATACCGTATAGCTGTTTTTCTGTAATGTTTTTAATTGTCTTTGTAATTTATTAACATGTCATTCAAGCTAACCTGCATGTTATCGGTGGAGCCATATGAGTTTTTTTTATAGAATATGATATAATGATGGCTGGCTGCTAGTCCTAAGGAATTTATCTGGCATGTAGTGACTTCAGAATGTTTGGAATTAACGATCTGAGCATACAATCACATTATATTTTGTAGGAAAAAAGACAGATTTTAATAAATGGAATTGTAAAATAAAGAAGGCAGTCGAAGTTTCTAAAAGAATACTGGAAGGACACTTAGGTGAACTTTACTGATCACTTAAACCAAAATGCTATAACAAGAATCAGAAGTTGAGGAAACAAAGCAAAGTCTTGACTATCGTATGATCCTGTCCTTAAATAACTGAGGGCAAGCAAGTCATTTGCATTGATTTCATCCAAATGCTTGGGCACTAGCAATACCACTGAGCCATGTTAAGTAACTTGTGCAATTATGACATTACGTAGAAAAACATGTGACCACATTGCGCCCTTTTTTCATTAACAAAATTGATAAAGAAGTAATTCCCCAAAAGGTGTCAGAATGGTGCCAACAAAGAAATAGTAAAAAAAATGTGAATAATTGACAGAAATTATTTCTAATTGAATAATACTCATGATAGCTTGTATAAATGTTATCTGGTCTTAACAATTCATTTTTATTCTAAGGTAAATGTATGTTTGAAAAGAAACACCAGTTTACACAAACATAAAAATGTTTCCTTAAAGCACATGACAGAGCAATAAACACTTGGTAAAACAGACACTAAACTTCAGCTGCTGCCATTCTTGTCTTTCAGGTGGCGTGTCTTACCGACTTCTTACCGAGTCAGTTTCTAGATATGACCAAAGCAACCTTTCTTTCTATTTCACTTTTTGTCTTTCAAACCCAGATTCTTTTTTGCTTACCCATGAACCTACCTATAAGCTTATTATCCTTTGGAGAATCCATCCTTCTTCCATTTATGCCTGACTTCACTCAGAAATAGGCAACATGTCAGAGGTTGCATGGCTAAGGAACTTGGGCTTCCCCTGTTGGCTTGGAGGACCTATGGCCTCTAGTCAATCATCTTCTTTTAGTAGAAAACTATTTACTGACTGCATAGGACAGCAGTCATTTTGAACAGAGATGGAATCAGAGCATGGATCGTAAAAAATAACTAGCCAAGATCAAAATTGGAAAGACAAGATTTAATAAACACATCCCAGGAAAAGAGGCAGGAATTGTAAGTAGAAAATTGTAGCAAGAATGTCAGAATCCAGAATATTGAAAAAAGACAAAATGTTAGACATAAATGTTAGCCAAGGGACAGAAAAGAGTTCACAACCAGATGTTATTTTATATGTTCAAACAGTAGTGCTAGCTATTAGGTTGTATCCCCAATCTTGGACAATGTAGGCTCCGTACTGCTGTGCTGATGATGTCACTCAGTATAATTTCTGTGAAATGTCACCTGGCAACCCATGAACATGTCCCCAAGTATGGATGTTCAAAGAAGTGACACCAATAATGAAAATAAGTGGCGCAGAAGAAATTATTTAAGTTTTAACAGTATTAAAATGCATCTGTTTTAAAAATCAATGTGATGACCAGGTTCTTTGACCATTAAACCAAACCAAAATAAAGTCTCCATATTTTTAGAGCCTACAAAGAAATTGTGAAAAATTAAAAATGAATGCCAGATCATGATACATCCTCCAGGTTATGAGTTTTTTTTTATCTTTGTAGGTGTTTTGTAAGTTTGTGTTAGTTTTGTTGTTATAAATTTTAACATTATTTTGGCGATATGGTCACAGTGTCATTTTGTGTATGGATTTCTTTGCAGTCACTGCTATTTTGTGTCTTTTGTACCTTTCATGGATGGTGGCAGCAGTGTTAAAGGTTGGTAGCAGAGCCCCATTTTTACCACTTGATGCCATTACATCACTGCTATTTAAGGAGGTGGCCCACAGTCTTGACATACAGCGTTTACAATACAAAATAAATTACTGTTGCATGTTATTGTAGGTAGGACTTTCAATTCTTAGTTGGCAAGAGAACCTTCTCCTGAGTTTTTTGCTTATCTTTTTTGGAATTTATTTTTGGCTGCTTATGTGGCTATTACTATATCTCAGGCATAAAAACCTTATATAAATAAACTCCATATTCTAATTTAACAGACTAGCTGTCTTTCTTCTAAATTTGAAAAATACCACAGAGAAGGATGCTCTTTCCCACTTTGCTTTTTTATTTTAAATTATTTGGACAATTTATGTGGGGTCTTCTCACATTGTGGAACGTATTGGTGGTGTTTTTTTTAAATCTGTTATTATGCTTCTATACTTGCTGTTTTCATTTGTGTACAGATCTGCTCCCAACTGTAAATATATCCCAAATCCCAAATACTGATGTCACATGCACAGCACATTTGCAAAGCCTTGGAAACAAGTTCTGAGTAACTTACAGTGTGTAGAAATCAAGGGAAGAAACTTTGGTAAATGTATTTTAGATTTACAGTGGCACTGGGATTAAGTTACTTTCAGCTGCAAGATTCCTGGCACGTTGTCCACATTAAGCTGAAACGTTCAAAAAATTACAAGATGTAACAAAAGCTCTGAAACCAAGATTCAAATTTACTGCAAAGGATGGTAATCTGAGCTGCATATCTGGCAAAGTCGTCAAGTCTCTCTGAGCAATGTTCTGTACAACTGTAAAAATAGCCAGGTTTTGGTCGTTGCAGTTCACTCATCTTACTGTGAAGTCTGAAAAACTTAAAGATACTAAAATTGAAAAAGCTCACCTGGAATGCTATTAACTATCAGACAAATGCATGGTCGGGATGTTACTGTGTATTTTACTTTTTGTCTCACCAAACACATAGGTTGAAATACAGAAAAAATCCATTTTGGTTGATCCGCTACCAGAAAACATTTCTCAAGAAGAACTTCCTTCTTTCAAATTTACTCTTTATACTCATTTGTGCACAGACCTGGAGTCACACCGGCTGCCAATGAAATCCATGAAATCCATCACTAAGGGCAAACTCACATTCTTTAAAAGTGCACATTCAAGACAAAGGCAATCAAGCAGTTGAAAACATATACACTTTAGTGTTACATACTATTCCTGTTCATGTGGCAAAAGCTTGATATTATTTTACTACAGGATGGCTTATTATGCTTACATTAATAAGCGATAGCAATATCATGTTAAGAATGCATGTTGAAGGCTGATGTATTACATGTTTCATTGAGAAGCTCATGGGCTGCTTGTATCCAGGCCACATACAATGTGCAGCCCTATAGTTTGCCCACCCCTAGTCTAGTGAAATGCTTCCTGTTTTTGTTTAACAGTAATTTAATTTGATGCCTCTCTTGAGACTACTGGCCTAGAAACTTTTTTTGTATTTGAAGCATTAGAAGTGGAATGTGACATAAGCCTAATGCAAGGAATCTTGGTGTCATTTTTAATTCCTCCCTTACTTATTCCGACCATATGAACCACATTAAGAAACTTCCTTACTTCATCCTCCGTGACATATCCCATCTTCGCTCTTTCCTCTCTTTTTCTAATGCTGAGAAACTTGTCCATGCTTTTATCACAACCCATATCAATTATTGTAACTCCCTGATGGCAGTTGCTGCCTCAAATCATACAGTATATAATATCTCCAGTTGATTCAAAACTCTGCTGCAAAAGTCCTAACATGAACCAGAAATGGCGAGTACATCACACCCATCCTGCTTCACTTTCCATGGCTCCATTTGTCTTACAGAATTGAATATAAACTTCTATTAATCTTCTATGTATATAAAAGCCAAATAAAACTGACTCACTCATCACAAAATCTCCCGAACTATTAGGACTTGGGACTTGAAATTTGGAATGTAGGTTACCCTTGGCCCATAGGTGCTCGCTAAGAAATGGTTTTAAAAATTTCATGGTCCAAGCGCGTTCTGTCTGTATGTCTGTCTACTTTTCATGAAAGAATTACTTAATGGATTTAGATCTGGTTGTTTTCTATAATTTGCTTGAACTTTCCTGTTGATTTTGTGACTTCTCTCATCGTGCTAAGTACCACAGCTCGCTTGTGGTACTGATGTATTTATGCAAATCCAAGAGAGTGGCTGTGGGCCGAGAGCAGGGGGGCAGGGCTTTCCTTATTCACTCACCAGCCTCTGTTCGAGTTAGTCAACGTCTCGTCACATGTTGGAGTGCACCTTGCCTCCGCTTACCTAGTGATACCTGTTTGTTCAACAGACATTATCATCTACAGATTGTTAAGGAGTAACGTTTGATGTTTTTGAGAGAGAGATCAGAACTCCATGTGTTTTAGAGGGTAGCTGCTGCTTGCCAGAGATATCACGGACATGTGCTTTTCTCCCCACGCGGGGAATGCTCTTCCTTCAGAGCTGAACACGACCAGATACTGTATAGTGCCAGCATCTATTGATTTTTAAAGTTTGTCCTGTTTCATTACTATGCGGGTGCAGCCACAGGGAACAGCTAGTAACCTATAAAGCACTGAATGGCCTTGCACTACACTGGACTACATCAGTGACCTTCTCCATCGCTAAGTTCATTGTTCGCCCACTAAGGTCAGATTCTGGCAATCTTGTGTCCCACACTAACCTGCACTCTATGGGTGACACACACTTAGACTAACTGAGTGAGCCTGAAAATAGAGGGTTGTAAGATCACAGAGCTACATGGTTAGACTGAAGTGTGTCCTGTGAAATGGAGTCCTACTATCTACACCATAGCTATTCAATTCCAAATTCTGCTGGGCCAGATTTTCAAACCAAGAAATTTAGCTGGGCCAAATGTTTCTAGCAGCCGGTAAGCAGCATGTAATAACAATTTTTAAATCAACACAAATGAATGTATTGAAAAGCAAGTAATGTTTATTAATTGTTTCCCTTTAAAATTAGTCATATTTGATGCAGACACATCAAAGAGTGCATACAAACAATAAAAAAGCTATAAAGGAACAGAATCTGAGCTGTAGCAATGCTTTTTTTCCATATTTGAAATAAAAAAAAATAATCATTTTGGTCATATTTGACCTAGGTACAGCTCAAAGTGCCTAAAATAAATAAAAGAGTGCACAGTATTAGCAATAATATTTGATTCATTTTAAATCACCACATGTGTGATCAGCAGTGCCTTTTTTGTAAATGAAAAGATGGGGGTATGCATACGTTGCGTTTGGACTCAAGCCAAGAGTCCTAATGCTACATGTTTTGTTTAATTGGTGAAAAAATCATAACGGTTGAAATGTGAAATTGACAAATCGCCAAGTATAATAACATTTCTTTACATTTCTATACCACTTTACTCACTACTCAAATGACTTTTCAAACTCCACGCAGGGAGGACCCAAGACACAAACCAATGATCTCTTTAATGCAAGGTAACAGCGCTACCATTACGCCATCTGTGTTGGTGTACTGTAGTGCATAATATTGTGCTTGATAGTTTAAAATTACAAACATAGAATTTCTGAAATTAAAGAATATTAACTGCAGATTAATAATGAGCTCCACATTCTCCAAAAAAGTTATGTAGTCCCACAAAGCAATCAGTGATAAATTTGATTGAGTTTTAAAGGAAATTCCAAACCTTTTTCATGTTTTCATCAAATGCAGTCTTTGTAATTCATTCTTTGCTTAGAGTGTCAATAGCTGATCGTTGTCTTCGCAACAGCCATGAATCCACAGAGTCAAAGTGTGTGAGCGGAGGGCCAACCAATCGTATGAATAGAAGAGCGGAGACAGTGTTTGTCAGTAAGAAAACCCATGCACACACTTGATGAAATTGGAATACAACTAAGACTCAGCACACAATTGATTGTAGAATCGTTCAATATGTAGTCGATGCCATGACCAGCTGTCACGGCCGAGTACTGGCGTATACAGTCACAAAAAAAAATTACTGTATCATAAACTACTACCACCACTTCTAGACAATGCACTGAATTGTGGGTTCGGTTTAATGTTGCTCAGCTACGCAAAGTGTTGCATTTATGATCTGTACTACTGTAGGAATTTATGTAGGAATTTCTGAAGGCTTGTGAAATGTGTTTTTCTTGATTTTTCTCCTCATTTCTGGAGGGACCACAGGCTGGGCCACTTGGAGGTTGCTTCTGGTCCGCATGTGTTCCATTTGAATAGGCCAGATCTACACTGGTCAGCAAATTGTTGATTATAGCCAAACTATTCCCTTGTTAATTAAAGTTCTTTGTTGGTATGCCCTGGCATCTGGAACAGTTTTGAGGACTTTTGATGATGTTTCAGAATTACAGCTTAAATACAAATTCATTTTTTGAGACATTTCTTTTCTGGAAAATATTTTTATGTTTATCCATTCATTCGAGTAAAACTCTTGGCCACTCCATGGATCAATGTTCTCCATGTCTTCCGGTTTCTCATGGCTTCTTTCAGTTCTGTTATGTTCAGTCCTGTATCTTTCTTGATGGTATCTAGCCAGCAAGTTCTTCGGCGACCTCTTCCTGGAAAATATTGACACATATTAAATATTCATATTGCTGTACATTTTACTTTTTTAACAAAAGTTAGTGCTTCATGTAAGTTTAAACTGAATTACTCTGGCAAACATGTTTGCAACTTCATGTAAGTCATTTTGCAGTAATTGTGAGATTTATAATTATTTCAGTAAGCCATTAAGCAGGCTTGGGTTTACATTGGATAAGGTTGTGTCTTGTTCAAGCATTACTTTAAGTGAATTTATACATCAAAATAATTTATTTATTATTGAACTCAAACTGAGTTATCCCAAGCATCACAAACTTGAGTATTCTATTCCTCTAAGAAGGCAGAAACAGAATGCATGTAAAAATTAACAAATGTAAAATATCATCCGCAGCCTAGCACAAGATATACTGTATGTGCATATATACAACACACATACTGGATATACTGCATACAACAACAACAACAACAAATATTTCTAAAGCATATTTTCATTCAAAGAATGTAGCTCAAAGTGTCAAAGATGTAGTTACATAAAAAGAAAAACAAATTAAATTTAGATAAGAATAATGACGAATAAATAATATACAAATGAAAAATAAATAATGCACACTTACATAAGAAATATACATAGTTAAGATAAATAATGTCCTTAAAATATAGAATTTGTTTTTTACATTTATAAATGACAGTCCAATGATGAAAGTCAGATGGCCAGAGTGAACGGAAAAAAAAAATCTCCAGTTAAGCTGGACACAAAAAAAAATCTGTAGGGATTACTGGCGAAAAGACCACCGTGCTCCCACTGGGCATTCTGCCTAATATAAATTTTCTTACGTAGTTCTTTATTGTTTTTATTTTGGCTTTGTCTTAGAGGATTTGACACAGTGTGATAAGTAGGGTATCTGCTTTCAATCACATCACTGGCAGTTACACAGAACTTTGCTCAGATGGTGGTGGCATAGAAGACTATAATAAGAATGGTAATATATATAAAAATATAGCATACTGTATGTATATATATATATATATATATATATACATATACATATATATATATATACATATATATAGTCTACAACTAAACATTAAGTAAAGAAACATAAGCAGGCAATACAGCACTTTGCTACACAAAATGTACAAATCCAAATGACTGTCTGTCAGCACTTCTCTAAAAATAATTCCTTCTGCATAGATTTCCTCTGATTAACATTACAGGTTGACTTTTCTTTTGATCTAATTAGTTACTAAATTCGGAATAATTTTCAAAGTAGGTTTTTATGAACCAATGCAGAAGGTTGGGTTATGTTAATGCACAAGAAAGACATATTTGATGTGACTGCTTTTATGTCTGAAAATATAGATGTACACTTCTGATCCTTCAGTTTTAAACCAATAGCTGTAAAGTGTTCACAAGCTGGAATGACTCAGCACTGCCATGAAGATCAGCACTTTACATCAAAAAGGAATATTTTTAAAGAAAGAAATAGAATTAAATTCTTTTCGTTCTCCTGGCCTTCTTTTTCTTAATTAAACAGGCAAGTTTTTTTTTCCAAGTCTATCAAGTAAACTATTCATATAATTTAAAAAATATTTTGCTTTTAGCAATACAGACACAATACATATTTAAGTGGCCCTTTTCCCAATTTTTTTTTTTTTGTTTATTATTGCTTTGCCATTCAACATTCTACTTTACAAAATCATAAGTAAAGGCTTGCAATTCCTCCATTTCCTCTTATTTTAGGCTGCATGCTTTCATCAAGAATCTGTGCTTTGCTCTGCCTAGTTTCCATACATTCCTGAAAAATGTGTCAGTCCATACTGGACAAAAAGATTTCCTTAACAGAGGAAAGAGCTTTATTCTTCTTACCATCCAGTCAAAATAATGGACAGGAATGCTTCCCACTTGATGAAGGGGCTCTTGGCTGTGTTCATGCACCTGAGGCTTTTCAAATCATTTCACATCCTCCTGATAATGGTTGTGTTTCCAAAGATCTATCCTACAAACCTTAGAAATATCCTTCTTTCCAGTAATTAATTCTTTATTTAAAAAGTACTACCATAAAGAGAAGAGGCAATGAAGTTTGATGTTAAGTCACTACAAATAAACACAGTGTGTGGTCACTTCGCCTGTGCTGTAAATTATTATGAGTTAAAAAGTTGCACAACATGCCATTATTAAGGGATGCAGAGACATACCCAACTCATTTTATTACCTTTCAAAATGTGAATAAATTGCATTCACTTTGCAGCTATGGGCTACAATATAATGATACAAATTTTATTTCAGACTATTAGGGAAGGATGTGATCATTTTAAAAGGCTGCGTAGACATTTTAGAAATTAAGTAGCCTAACAGCTATTTGGAATTCAGTCTAGGGGTTCTTCAGAATTTGCAAATCTCTGTGCACCAACTTACTTTGGAAACAAAATAAGCCTAATTGGTTATTAAAAGGTCAGTTTTACACAACATTTTAGCTCTAGCACGTGGATTTGAATGTAGATTATCAGATATTCTACTTACATATTGAGGCTTTCACATTTAAAAAATATATTTCTTTTAGATTGCTATTTAAGACTTGTGTATAAGTAAATTTGAATATTAATACCCATATTGATTCATAAATGTATGAAGGATGTTATGAGCAAAATGCATTTTAAGACATGAATTAAAATGCATTACTTACTACCCAGAGAGCCTGTGTGGATTAGCTGTTAACTGAAGTAACACTGTGCTAATCCCTGCTAAAACTGGCTCATCAAGCGTCTATTTTATTAAAACTTTGCTGAAAATGTTGTCAAAAACAAAGTTAGTGATCTGTTTGAAACATTTGTGAATCTGATAACAAAATATAATACTCTATTTTTATTTTAATACATTCTGTACAATGTAGACTTACATTAGAAGACTATTATAATTAATAATTAATTAATTATTAATTATAGAGAATACCATAAATATTTATTTTGTCTAGAAAATCCATGAATATACTTTCTCATGGGGTCTTCAGGTACCAAGGCATTACAGCATCAGATTAGAGAATACAAATTATCCAAAATATTATTTAATCCCTGTTTATATTCTTAGTAGAATAAAAACCTATTGAGTGGCAAACTGTGCCAATATATTTGAAAATGAAGGTCTGTGATACAGTTTGCATATTTGTAGGTAGTAGTACAGTCCAAAAAGGGAGAAAATGAATCACGTATCTTAAAAAAAAAATGTTATTCCTAAACTTTTGGCAAATTGATTTGACATACAGGGATCAAAGGCAATAAACAGCAAATGAGGATGTGGGGATGTATTAGGTGGTGGGGGGAGGGGGGTATGTGGATTATGAGGTGGAGTTGACAGGGTGTTGGTCATAAAACTTTTTTATTATTTGCATGTTCCTCTTTTTAAGCCTGCTGGTTGGTCAGCCAGTTGGCAAAGAGTTCAGTTGCAAGAAGCAGCACAAAACACGTACCATGTGGTCTTTGTATTAATTGACAGGAACTCTGTAACATGCCTATGATATATATATATATATATATATATATATATATATATATATATATATATACTGTATATATTAAACAGACAACTGATCTTCTATCCATTTTCTAAACTGCTTGCCCATTTTAGGGTTATGGGAACATATATACTCAGCAAAAAAAGAAACGTCCCTTTTTCAGGACTGTGTATTTCAACAATAATGTTTTAAAAATCCAAATAACTTTACAGATCTTCATTGTAAATTATTTAAACAATGTTTTCCATGCATGTTCAATTAACCATAATCAATTAATTAACATGCACCTGTGGAATGGTCGTTAAGACCTTAACAGCTTACAGAAAGTAGGCATTTAAGGTCACAGTTCTAAAAACGCAGGACACTAAAGAGACTTGTCTACCGACTGTGAAAAACACCCAAAGAAAGATGCCCAGGGTCCCTGCTCATCTGCGTGAACGTGCATTAGGCATGCTGCAGGGAGGCATGAGGACTGCTGATGTGGCTAGGGCAATAAATTGCCATGTCCGCACTGTGAGACGCCTAAGACAGCGCTACAGGGAGACAGGAAGGACAGCTGATCATCCTCGCAGTGGAAGACCACGTGTAACAACACCTGCACAGGATCGGTACATCCGAATATCACACCTGCGTGACAGGTACAGGATGGCCACAACAACTGCCCGAGTCACACCAGGAACACACAATCCCTCCATCAGTGCTCAGACTGTCCGCAATAGGCTGAGAGAGGCTGGACTGAGAGCTTGCAGGCCTGTTGTAAGGCAGGTCCTTACCAGACATCACCAGCAACAACGCCGCCTATGCGCACAAACCCACCTTCGCTGGACCAGACAGGAGTGGCAAAAAGTGCGTGAGTTTCTGCATGACAGCAATGTCAGTGTTCTGCCATGGCCAGCGAAGAGCCCAGATCTCAATCCCATTGAGCACGTCTGGGACCTGTTGGATCGCAGCGTGAGGGCTAGGGCCACTCCCCCCAGAAATGTCCAGGAACTTGCAGGTGTCTTGGTGGAAGAGTGGGGTAACATCTCACAGCAAGAACGGACAAATCTGGTCCAGTCCATGAGGAGGAGATGCACTGCAGTACTTCAATCAGCTGGTGGCCACACCAGATACTGACTGGTACTTTTGATTTTGAGCCTCCCTTCATTCAGGGACACATTGTGAAACATTTTTAGTTTATGTCTTATGGTGTTGACTCTTTTAGTGTTCATACAAATATTTACACATTAAGTCTACTGAAAGTAAAAACAGTTGAAAGTCAGAGGACGTTTCTTTTTTTGCTGAGTATATAAGGATAGAAATATTAATATATAAGTATGGATAAATACAACAAAATAAGCAGTAAAGAGAAGAAAATTCTAACATATAGGTGGAAAAATAAACATGTATTTCCAACATTAAAACAATCTAGACAAGAACAGGACATTCAGCCCAACAAAGCTTGCTGTTCCTGTCCACTTAATTCTAAAATAACATCGTCTAGTTTTGAAAGTCCCTAAAGTCTCACTATTTACAAAACTAACTAGTAACTAATTCCATGTGTCTATGGTTCTCTGTGTGAAGAAAAACTTCCTAATATTTGTGCGAAATGTACTCTTAATAAGTTTCCAACTGTGTCTCCTTGTTCTTGATGAACTCATTTTAAAGTAACAGTCTCGATCCATTGTACTTCAATCATGTCTCCTTTTAATTTTGTTTTACTTAAACTGAAAGGCTCAGCTCTTCTAATCTTTCCCCATAATTCATCCCCAGTAGCTCTGGAATCAGCCTAGTCGCTCTTCTCTGAACCTTTTCTAGCACTGCTATGTCCTTTTTGTAATCTGGAGACCAAAACTGCACAGAGTCCTCCAGATGAGGCCTCACCAGTTCATTATAAAGCTTGAGCATAACCTCCTTGGACTTGTACTCTACACATTGTGCTATTTAACCTAACATTCTGTTAGCCTTCTTAATGACTTCTGAACACTGTCTGGCAGTTGATAGTGTCAAGTCCACAATGACTTCTAAATCCTTCTCCCTAAGGTCAACTTTTGATTTTCAGATATCCCATTGTGTATTCAAACCTAACATTTTCACTTCCTACGTGTAATACTTCACAATATACTGACATGAAATTTCATCTGCCACAAACCTTCCCAAGCCTGTATGCTTTCCAAATTCCTCTATAATGATTCAACATATTCCAGATTATCTGACAGTCTACTTATCTTGGTATCGTCTGCAAACTTAACCAGCTTCTTACTAATGTTCCTATTCAAATCATTTGTATATATAAAAAATAGCAGTGGCCCTAGCATTGAACCCTGAGGGACACCACTCTTAGCATCAGCCAAATCTGATAGGGTTCCTTGCACCAAAAACATCTGCTTCCTGTGTCTGAGCCAATTTTGCACCCATCTACATACTATATCCTGAACTCCGTATTCGTTTAGTTTGATGCTGAACCTCTCATGTGACCCCTTATTAAATGCTTTCTGAAAGTACAGATATGGTCCACTTTGATCATATCCTTTTGTTGCTTTCTCATAGAATTCCACAGCAAATTGGTAAAACATGATCTCCCTATTCTGAACCCCTTTGAAATTACCCTGTTGCCAGAGAAGGACTCAATTTTTGCAATGCTCCTTGCCAATATGTGACATGTTGCTGGAAGTAACCTTCCGTTAACTCATGATCATCCAGGTGATTCACAAACTGTTCAAAAATATCCATATACACATCAGTATTCACCGTGGTGTGAAAAAAAAATGGGGCCTATGATGTGCAACAGAGACAATGTGAACCATACACTGACTTTTTGATCATGGAGCAGTTTTTGGTGAGTGGCAAATGGATTTTCAGTGGCCCATATATGAGTGTTTTGCTAATTAACATAACCCGACAAATGGAACCACACCTCATCCGAGAACCACGTGATGTCCAATATTCCTTTGTTGACCCTCACAAACGCCTGGAACCAGTGACAGTATCTGACTCTTTTTTACATATCACTTGCTTTGAGCTCCTGAATGACGGTGACACAACATGCATGCAATTTTGCTCTTTTTGCAGCTCTCTGACATGTTGAATAAGGTTTCCCAGTCTCCTGTACTAGGTGTCTCAGAGGTTTTGTTGCGACTTACAGACAATGTTGCACATCATTGTGTCCTGCGACATTTTCAGATGGCCTCCTCTATGAGAAGGGATCAATGATCCCGTTGTTTCCAGTTTCAGTACCATCTTCTGAATTACACTCTTTGAGGATACAGTAATCCCTCCTCGATCGCGGGGGTTAAGTTCCAGACCCCCACGTGATAGGTGAAAATCCGCGAAGTAGAAGCCATATGTTTGTATGGTTATTTTTATATATTTTAAGCCCTTATAAACTCTCCCGCACTGTTTATAAATATTCCCCGCAGAGTTATACAGCATAATCCCTTTGTATTCTCTTAGATATTAGGTAAGATTCATTGAAATTATGTATATAAACACACTGTTTATATACAGTAAAACCTAAATATTATTTTAAAGATATTGAGTGTCTCCGATATCACATATGTTACAGCCATTACGATAGACAGATCACCAGCAATAAATACGTACAATGCAAGAAAAATAGTATACAGTAAATGTGTGTACAGTGACACTAAACGTACGTACATGTACTAAGCACTGTAAGAAGAAAATTAATTATGGTTACTCACCAACAATGACACGATGACTTGTCCGATAACAATGAGTTTAATTTTACTGCACAACAAAGAAGAGCGTTACAGCCCTTGTAAAGGAGCCACTTCAGGCGATTGTGTAGCACTGCCGTTGTTCTTCTTCTGGCAGTCTTCAATCCAAATCCCTAAAGCAGATTCCATCCAGACTACTGCCTTATTACATCCACTTACAACTCGTTTTGCACCCTGGTTAAAAGGACGCTGCAGCCGTAGATCTTATATTCCTTTCCTACTTTTTAAATAAAAAGAATCGTAGCCTTCAACAAATCCAAAACGTTTACCTTTTCGGCAATCGTTAACATCTTCTTCTTGCGCTTGGGCACGGCCCCTGAAGCAGTAGCAGATTGTTTTGGAGCCATAATGAAGGGCTTGACTATGCACAAAGATAAACACTAAAGAGCACAACTCTTTACACAGCGAAACACGTTGATACTGAATGAGCGAGACGAGACTTCCTGGTTAACACTGCATTCAGCACGCAGGAACTCAACTGCGTGCTCTGATTGGTTAGCTTCTCAGCCATCCGCCAATAGCG